>CM055818.1:9501740-9966004 GCA_029582265.1 Zoroaster sp. YZ-2022
ATTCAGACTTTGGGCACATTGACAAATTTTTCCAATAATTAATATAGGTGTTAATATTTTTGTAGAAAATTAGGTATGATAGAAAACCTTTCAGATTCAGTACACCAACGCGCCATACACAAATCTGGATGATGAATAACGGTTCTCGCATGTCAGTCCGGAAAACTTCAAATCTGACAGCGTTGCTGTATCGGCAACCAGTTGCCGAATAATGCAACTTCCGTGTGTAAACGCGAAATACAGCCAAGGGGCTTAAATTTATAGAAAACTACTGAATAACCTATGTTTTTATTGTTTTGTGTCTTTAATTAAACATCTTAATCATTGTTCAAATCAATGTGGATAGGGTCATGTGGGGTGGGGTGGGGATTGGGGATAGGTGGGGATGGGGCGGGTGTGACCAGTAGGGTGCGGCAGTAGAAATATGTGTGTAATTGGTGGATTGGGGAGGGGCTAGTGTCTTGATTGCTTGGTTACCAGCAGTTTAAGCAATCTACTTGGCAGAAGAGCATGGTCTTATAAATTGAACAACTGTATTAATGAAAATATGGACCTCTTATAATAAAAAAATACGAGACCATTTATTAGGTGTTCGGGTATGTACCCGAAACACCTATTGTTTTTGTTCGTTTTTTTAGGTGTTCGAGAGCGCAGCGCGAACACCTATTGTTTTTGTACTGTTTTTTTTTTTTTTACTTCTTAATCTCAGTGGCGACTGTCCGGCAACAAAGGCATCCTTGCAAAGCATTTACAGCCTTCAAACTTAACACATGAACAGAACATAACAAGCTGACGAAACCGTTTTCTGTGACGTCATGATTACGTCATCAGGTGTCGAATTACGATAAAAGGTTTATTATTTAAAACGCTTGAATTACGCTGTGCATGAATAAATTAAACGCTGCATGAATAAATTAAAAAGATCGTTTTGCGCCGCAAGGCGCAATACGAGGCGCTAGTTTACACACGCTAACAGCGCCGATCTCGACATTGTACATGTAGATCCATTGTAACCAAATATCGTACTACACGATATTTGGTTACAATGGAGCTGCGTCGAGATCGACGCTGTTTCATATGTGTTGCCCGTGGATCGCCACGGTCATAAAGAGTAAGTATCTTTTTGATAGGTTACTTTTTTGATAGGTTACTTTAAGTTACTTTTTGATAGGATTTCCTGTATTTATCTTCGTGTTTTTATACAAGAAAAAACATTTTTTAAGCTGTCCATTCGTCGTTGCATTGTGCCTGTTTAACTAACACATGGCTAACGTTAGTTAGGCCTACATGATGAACATACTTTGGACAGTAAACAACTAACAAAATATGAACAGATGTCACCAAAATGTATTTAGAATATAAATAAGGATAGGAAAATTCAGTTAAGGTTATGGTAATTTTTAGTAGAAATTTTATGCCATATATTTTGTAATTTTTGTTTTCTCCAAAAATCTTCAGTTTGTGCACAAATTAAATAGGTAGCCTAGTGATTGTTTAGTGCACTTTCCTTAATTTTGTACCCTTCTCAGATACAAAACTTACATAGACAATTATTTCTCAGGAAAATGCACAATATTCATGACACAATACATGTACTTGTAGGTATTGCTCCCTTGAGGCCTCTCTCACTAGACCTCTCTCACTATCACATGGAATTATAAGTATAGTGAGTATATGTGACTCGGCAATTTCCTTAAATACCTTTCTCTTTTGATGTGAGTTTCATGCGAGAACATTTCTTTAATTTATTACACATTGTCAAGAATAATTGTGCAATTTTGAAAACAAATCAATGCCATTTAAAAATTTTAATGGTCCAGCTACTCCAAAATTATACACTATTTTCCCCATTCACATAAATTAGAACTTATCTGAATTTTCAAATACTTTATTCTTGGTCCATGTACTCATAACACCTTCCTATTATTTTTACAGCATGTTCACTGTGACATATTATTTTCCTCATTCACATAAATTAGAACTTCTCTGAAATTTCTCTACAATGATAGACCAAAAGAATGTAAAAAAAAAAGAATTAAAAAACACAAATGTGTTGGTTCATCACCAGTGGCAGGACATGCCATCACCAAGAACTTGGGGAAGGGGCAGACATTTTTCATGCAGAACATTTCTTTTAATTTATTACACATTGTCAAGAATAATTGTGTGCAATTTTGAAAACAAACCAATGCCATTTTAAATTTTAATGGTCCAGCTACTCCAAATGATACACTGTTTTCCCCATCCACATAAATTAGAACTTATCTGAATTTTCAAATACTTTATTCTTGGTCCATGTGTACTTATAACACCTTCCTATTATTTTGTTTACAGCATGTTCACTGTGACATATTATTTTCGTCATTCACATAAATTAGAACTTCTCTGAAATTTCTCTGCAATGATAAACCAAAGAATGTAAAAAAAAGAATAAAAAACCCAAATGTGTTGGTTCATCACCAGTGGCAGGACATGCCATCACCAAGAACTTGGGGAGGGCAGACATTTTATTCCAAAATTACCAATCCAATGACATACAGAGAGTACATTTATTATAAATGCAGATTGATTCTGTTTTCTTGTCAACAAAGGATGGGTTCATTTACACTGAAGTAAATTTACTTGTTACATGTGTCAGACCATGTACACTCATTTCTAGATTGGTTACAAGTAGGTTAAACAGGTCAACAAAGTGGGGGAAGGAAATGTGTAACCACAATAGTCAAATCATAAAACCCAACAGACAGTTAAAATAAATATGTATTTCATTGTTTTATTAGCAATTACAAGCACCCATACAACTCTTTGGTTATTTCAATGTCTAACAATTTATGTACAAAATGGCATCTGATCTTTAGGTTGTAATTCTGTAGTATGGATGCAGCTACAGACATTTTGCCAATCATGTGTACAACCTTGAAAATGTAAAAATCAATGTAGAATTTGTTTTCAAATTTTATTAATTTTTTTTGTTGTTATTTGCAGTATAGGTGGAAACAAAGACAGGTTAACATGTCACAATAAGGAGATGCTTGATTACAGTGTGACTATCATTGTCAATTTATCATTATATTTTTGTTATAAACTTAACCTGAAAGTGAAGTATATTATAAATAAAGACTAAATTTATTTTTGTACAAGAATTAATACCAAGAGATAAATACCAATGTTGGCTTCATTTAAATCTAAAATTGAAAGTTTTTTCCATAAACAAAGTGAAAAGGGCAACCAATTATCAGATTTGATCTGGTGGATATATATTCCGTTTTCTTGTCAACAAAGGATCATGGTTGGGTTAATTTACACTGAAGTCATTTTACTTGTTACATGTGTAAGACCATGTACACTCATTTCTAGATTGGTTACAAGTAGGTTAAACAGGTCAACAAAGTGGTTTCAATTGATTGTGGGGAGGAAGTGTAACCACAAAAGTCAAGTCATGAAATCCAACAGAGTTAAAATAAATATGTATTTCATTGCTGTATTAGCAATTTACAAGCACTCATACAACTATTTGATTATTTCAATGTCTAACAATTTATGTACAAAATGGCATCTGATCTTTAGGTTGTAATTCTGTAGTATTGATGCAGCTACAGACATTTTGCCAATCATGTGTAGAACCTTGAAAATGTAAAAATCAATGTAGAATTTGATTTTAAATTTTATACATTATTTTTAAATTATTTGCAGTACAGGTGTAAACAAAGACAGTTTATAAGCATGTCACAATAAGGAGATGCTTGATTACAGTGTCACTATCGTGTCAATTGATCATTATATTTTTGTTATAAACTTTACCTGAAAGTAAATAAAGTATAAATTTATTTTTATACAAGACTTAATACCAAGAGATAAATACCAATGTTGGCTTTATTTAAATCTAAAAATTGAAAAGTTTTCCATAAACAAAGTGAAAAGGGCAACCAATTATCAGATTTGATCCAGTGGATATAATTACATTTAATTTGGTTTAAATTGGGAATTATTTACTTTTTGACAAAACTCTTCTGCGGGGGAGCAGTGGAAGATAGAAAGCACGGATGCAAGCTTTCTTCCAACTTTATCATGCAGTAGTGATAAGCTTGTTTTCTAATGAAAGCCTAATTAGCTGAAGGAAAGTAAAGGGGAAATATTTATATGGTCTTCCCTGCTTCAGTGTCTTCAGTAACCCCTGACTGCCCCAAACAATTTAACCCACACTTCCTGCTCTTTGAATTTGCAGCCAAGTTTAATCCAGTTACTATACATGTAGTCCCCTTCTATCCTAAATCAACTTTGTGACTTTATGCCTATAATAACGTTGAATAGGTTGATCTGGCTACCTACAACCCTGGCAAACTATTTTCATATGAGTGATTTTTTAATGTTGATTTATCATCTAGCATGGTTTTGGAAAAGCATGTGTTGGGCTAGTGTCAATATTTAAAATAAAAAACATTGTGTTCCAAGTCACACTTGTTAATTTCTAATTTACTGCTTAAATCTCACAACATTTCCAAGTTCAACAGCCAATATCTCAAGAACTAAATGACCTATTAGAAAACAAAAAACACAATTGAATTCCTTACATTAATAGCTTGTAATTCTTGTGATTCTTGAGTTACCATAAATGCTTGCCAATGGTCTAATTAGTGGCACACAAAGTAACGATTTTTATTAATTTTAAAAGGTCATTTCTCTTGTATATAACTTTCAAACCACCTAATGTGACCTTTACTTCCTGTCCAAACAGGAAGTTCAAATTCAACACATTCTAACGCAAAATTGATATGTCTTTTGAATATGAAATTGATATTGTTATTATAAAAGATGCCAAACCTTGGAAAATATGATATTGACATCATCAATGATAATTTGATTGAACCGAAGTAGACTCGAACACCGTGGTGTTTGTTCTAACAAACACTTAAGCTCTAGTTTACTTCTTCTTCTTCTTCTTCTTCTCTCCCGGCGCCTGTCCAATAAAAACACATACTTGCAAACTTCACATGAACTTGAAACTTGGCATGTACTTAGAACTTAACAAGTAGATGAAACTCGAGTTGTGAGTGACCCCAATTTGACCTTGCTTCCTGTCCAAACCGGAAGTCAAAGTTTAATATTTAAAAAAATCATATCTCAACAACCACAACAGGTAAATTGACATTTTTTGCACCATTGTATAGACTGTTAATTGTCGATTTTTTTTTTACAAAAACAACAACCACAAGAGGTAAATTCAGAGGTTTTGCACCATTGTACAGATTGTTAATTGTCAAAAATATTTTTTTTAAACATGACCCCAATTTGACCTTTACTTCCTGTCCAAACCGGAAGTCAAAGTTTAATATTTAAAAAAAATAATCTCAACAACCACAAGAGGTAAATTCACAATTTTTGTACCATTATACAGATCGTTAATTGTCGAAAAATATTTACACAAAGGTGACCCCAATTTAACCTTACTTCCTGTGCAAACCGGAAGTCAAAGTTTAACATTAAAAAAAATCATATCTCAACAACCACAAGAGGTAAATTCACAATTTTTGTACCATTGTACAGATCGTTAACTGTCAAAAAATATTTGCAAAAAGGTGACCCCAATTTGACCTTACTTCCTGTCCAAACCGGAAGTCAAAGTTTAATATTTAAAAAAATCATATCTCAACAACCACAAGAGGTAAATTCACAATTTTTGTACCATTGTACAGATCGTTAATTGTCAAAACAATTTTACACAAAGTTGACCCCAATTTGACCTTTACTTCCTGTCTAAACCGGAAGTCAAAGTTTAATATTTAAAACAAAATCTTCCACAAGAGGTAAATTCACAATATTTGCACCATTGTACAGATCGTTATTTGTCAAAACAATTTTACACAAAGGTGACCCCAATTTGACCTTTACTTCCTCCCGAACACCTAGAGTTTGTGTAAACAAACTCGAATCTCTAGTTTTATATTTGTTTTTGTCCATTGGTTCAAATCAAGTTAGAATAAAAATCAACACATACACCACTCTGCAGGCAAGATTGTCAAATATTGAATTTCAGAATTGTTTTCAATTATTCCAGTAATTTGTTCACATGCTAATTATATTAAGCAATAAGTAAGGTATTGACAGAGCGAATGTTTTGTAGTTTTATTTAGGCGGATTGTAAAAACAAGGACTAATAATTTTTTTATAATCACAGAGATCTGCTGTAAAATTTTTTTTAATTGTGATTGCAATCACGTACTTAAGCCGTGTTCGCACTGGACTTTTTTTGGTAAAACATACCGAGACGATGGGTACTTTTCCCATTTTAAGTCCAGTGCGGACAGCCTGGGACATTTTCCTCTCAGTTACTTTTCCTGAGTCCAGCGGTTACTTTTACTGGCCAACTGCTGCCCAGGAAAACTTACCAGGTAACTTTTCCCGAGACGATAAGTCCAGTGCGGACAAAGTAGATCGGTAAAACCGGCTCAGGAAAGCGTACATCCGGCCCGAGCGCAAGGTCGTACACAGGGACACCTGCACGCGCTTTGCATTGTTTCACCGGGCGGTGGGGCGGGCTGGCGTGCGCATTTAATGCATGTGCATGTGTAGCAAGTTTTCTGGGTCAATCGGGTCAACGTAGAAAGGTCACGCAAAGCGCCCTCATGAGTCATTATACTGACAGCTCGGTTACTTCTACCACGGTCTCGGTAAAATTTTCCTGTGTCGAAAGTCCAAGTGCGGACAGAGGTTACATTTGACCATTTTTTATTTTACCATCGTCTCGGTAAAACCTTCCCCCAAAAAATTCCAGTGCGAACACGGCTTTAGTAAAATAAATATTTAGTAAATTAGAAATTTGTTGTCATTATTACAAAGAAAGATTGAAATAAATCAAATTAAGAAAAATATCATTTGTTAATGTTGTTTAATTACTGTGTATTTTGTTCATGAAAGTTATAACTTATAACTGTTAAAACTGAAACCAACTTTAAAAGGTACATGTATACAGGGTTGGAGTACAACTTAGACAAAAATAAAATATTGTTTTTAAATTTGCACTGCCATCATTGTCTGCTGATATGGAGAAGTGTACTATTGTACTTGTCTCGCATGAAGTGAACTGACAATGGAATTGAACTCAGAAATAATATTTTGGTGGATGACTTTCGTAATGTTCAATTAGATTCTTTGTAAAGTTACTGGTGTAGTGGTGCTGCCACAAATCATTCAGCCTAATATAATGATCAGGTCACTAGGACGGGCCAAGTGAGGAGTGATGTGATTCACCAGGTCTTCGGCCAAAGCCTTTCTCACCACTTCCATGTAGGTTCAATACTTAAGCACTGTCACTTTACATCTCGTCTTAATTTCAAGCTCCTTTGCTTTCGTATTTCAAAGGTTTAAAACTTTAATTATCACTATATCTAGTATATACCTTTTTTTAATTGGCTTTACCCGACAGCCCCCCATCACATAAAAAGCGTTAAAAAGCCCAAACGCACATGAAATTACATTATCGGACATACATGTAGGCCTAGGTGATTTATACCCTATTTAGTCCCTACGGTACAAGTTTTTAAACGGCCAGAACGGCGATGGTTAGGTTTCTCAATATATTTCTTGGTACATGTCTTGTGTTTTCGCCGTCCTTTCTCACTTTCAACGTCAGCTTCAAGGCTATTTATCATTGTCAAAAGGTGCTGGCTTTAATCACAATGTATAAATGCAAAATATGTCTTCTTATACTATTATTTTTATCCAATAATTGAGTTTTGTTTGTATAAATATTGTCGTCGATTTTTCCGCGAAGAGAGACGTTGATAATTTCCAATGTAGCAATAGTATATATTTAAAATACAATTTAAAAAAGAAGTGTTTACCCATCATATTAACATAAATGTTATTTGTCTAATTTTAATTATTATATTTTAGTGAACAACAAACATGTTTAAAGTTTTGTTTCATGAACCATGCGTAAAATAATAATCTTAATTGAGGATGTATTCTTGCACGTCAAAAATGGAGTCACACGTTAATCGTCGGATGGGCTAGAGTGTTGGTTTTAAACTGTCATTTGCAAGAAAATGCACAGATAACTTTTTGATGTGCGCAGATAGGAATTTGAGTAAGGAACCAAAGAACATATTTTGGAGTAATTGTAGAATGCCCCGTGTTTTCGGAGTGACCCCAAAAATTACCTGGCTACACGGAGTTTGCGGAACGCAATCAGTCGGTCGGTCTGTTTGAACTGATGTGATAATTCATGGTGCGGTTTAATGTAGGGGACCAGTCTATCAGCCATCCTGCAGAGGGGATGGTCGGTGAAGTGGTTGTTATGTGTCGCTTGAGGGCAGCAAGAACATTCGTTGTTGCGTTCAAAAGTATGGGGGATTGGAAAATAGTCCAAGTCCAAAGTGTCTGTGGTACAGTGGCTACGCGGCTAATTTGGCTACATTAACCCTAACTCCCTAAGCATTGTTACTGAACAATAAAAATCCTTCAAAATCCTCCAACTTCCTTTGTTGTCTAGGCAGTTAGGGTTAACTGTTCTATATGAAACACGTGTAAAAGCAGTCTTGCGTGTAAAAGCAATGGGATTGGAAAATAGTCTAAGTCCAAAGTGTCTGTGGTACAGTGGCTACGCGGCTACTTTGGCTACATTAACTGTTCTATATGAAACACGTGTAAAAGCAGTCTTGCGTGTAAAAGCAATGGGAGGATTGGAAAATAGTCCAAGTCCAAAGTGTCTGTGGTACAGTGGCTACGCGGCTACTTTGGCTACATTAACTGTTCTATATGAAACACGTGTAAAAGCAGTGTTGCTTGAAAAGCAATGGGAGGATTGGAAAATGGTCTAAGTCCAAAGAAAGAAGCAATATGTATCATGACTTATGAGAACGAAGCAATATGTATTATGTGTTTCTATATGAAACACGTGTAAAAGCAGTGTTGCTTGAAAAGCAATGGGAGGATTGGAAAATGGTCTAAGTCCAAAGTGTCTGTAGTAAAGTGGCTACGCGGCTACTTTGGCTACAGCGACTGTTAAATATGAAACACGTGTAAAAGCAGGCTTGCGTGCAAAAGCAATGGGAGGATTGGAAAATAGTCTAAGTCCAAAGTGTCTGTGGTACAGTGTAGGCTTGGGCGGTTCCAGCGGGTACCCGGTTCTACCCGATTCCAAATTAAGAATCGGAACCGCGGTACTCGCAAGAGTCGGTTCCGGAACCGAGTCCTTCAAATACCCGGTTCCCAGAGCCGAGTCCCAGAGCCGGCTGGGAGCCGAGTCCCAGTCAGAGTCGGCTCCAGCAAAATACCCGACTCTGAGGACCAACCCGGCTCCAATTGAAATACGCAGTTTTCTGAGCTCCAACTCTAGAGCCGAGAACCGGCTCCAGTCAAAATACCCGATTCTCTTTGATGAGTGACCGACAAAATGTACATGTAACTCTAGACTACGGCAAACTTGTGAAGGCGCCACACCAGGGCTCGACCTTAACGCTAGCCCGGCGTACATTGTCTAGTAAAAACTGCTGCGGGCAAGTAAAAACTACTTCTCAACTTGCCCGGCGGGCTACTTAAAAAATGTGCATGTTCTTTGTTTTTCAGATGTGAATAAAGAAAATAAAACGAACTCTTTAAAGCTTTACCTTTTGTGTGTCGTGAATGTAACTTTATTTAATGAAACCCCAAACCCCACGCACTTCCTTGCGTGATCCATCGCTACGTGCTATACTATACTAACCATTACTTAGCACCGATTCGCACCGAGCACGTGCACTGTTGTAATTGTGTACACTGTGTTGAACACAGCTACTTCCCTACAAGTCTCACAACAATAATTCCACCAGTAGTCAGTAACTTGTATAACTTAACTGTATAATTAACATATGATGCATACTGGGAACCATACCATAAAAGCGATGGCCCGTGAAAATTTTTCCCTAGTGCAATAAAGGCCAGTTATTTTGCACTTCAGTGTGTATAGGTGAAAAATTATCGCTGGCATCCAGTGCGTCTTTCCGGCCGAGGATCACCACCACGTGTGTACGTACGTGAATAGTCTGGATAGATTATTACCAAAGATCGAGAAGCGTCAAACATTATTTTCATCATGTGGCGATTCATGTCAAATGTTTCCAATCCATCGGCACCATCAAACAAGAGAGAATGATGCAGCGGCAGCCTATGAGTATGAAAATACAAAGAGAAAACGGACCTACAGGCCACAATGGGAAGCCAATTGGAGATGGCTTCGCTACGATATCGATGCAGAAGAAGAAGAAGAAGAACAAGAAGAACAACCCGACTCCACTACCAGCGACAGTGATTTCTAGACAAATGTCAACCTTCAGTTTTTCTCAAAACCTGCTTTAATTGTTATACAGTATTTTGCAAACATTTCTCAAATGTACTTTTTAAAGTCTATACTTTTTTTTTTAATGTCATTGTTATTAATCTGGGCTAGGAAAAATTTCTGCGGGCTAGTAAAAAACACAGTTTACTAGCCCGGTGGGCTACTCTTAGAAAAAATTAAGCGCAAGCCCTGCACACATACAACTGAAGCAAACCGCAATGTCTGTGCGTTAGTAGTATTATTGTGCGTCACTGAGTTGTTTATAAAGTGGCCCCATAACATGGATACTTTGGTTATAATGGAGATGTTGTTACAAATGTTGACAGCACGTGTCTTGAGAAGTGGAGTGATCAAGGGGGCCCCATAATATGGATAAACTTGTGACGAAGTTATGTACTGTCAATACGGCAAAACGACATGGACGGTAGTAGGGGGTGGTGCAATTGCTTAATTGCTCCAACCCCTGTTTATAAATTGGCCCCATAACATGGATACTTTGGTTATGGAAATGTTGTTAAAATGTTGAAAGCACGTGGAATGATCAAGGTGGCCCCGTAATATGGATAATCTTGTGACGAAGTTAGTCATGTTGCTAGTGTTCTTAATGTAATTTCAATAGGCATGGAAGGTAGTACGGTACCTTGTGCGTAGGGGGTGGTATAATTGCTTAATTGCTCCAACCCCTGAAGCATGCATTGTACATGCAAAGCCATGGCATGTACTCGCACGCACGGCTTGTAACGTTGTTTGCTAACGTGAGGATAATGGAAACAAATCTCTAACTTAGCTTAACGTTTCCAAAAAGTTTCTTTAAAGTTTCTGAAACATATTTTAAATTAAACAACATTATCATCACTGCATTTGCGGTTGAAAATTGAAACTTCTTCGTTTCGTATTAGGGACACAACGAAGTTTGAATATACCGTAGGGCATGTTTTATTATTTTCAGTAATCCTTATGTTTTTCTTTGAATCTCTTGGAACCGGTTCCGACTCGGAACCGAGTCTTTTTTTTTTAACCGAACCGGTTCCAGAAATTGTGGAACCGCCCAAGCCTAGTACAGTGGCTACGCAGCTACTTTGGCTACATTAACTGTTCTATATGAAAAACGTGTAAAAGCAGTCTTGCGTGTAAAAGCAATGGGAGGATTGGAAAATAGTCTAAGTCCAAAGTGTCTGTGGTACAGTGGCTACGCGGCTACTTTGGCTACATTAACTGTTCTATATGAAACACGTGTAAAAGCAGTGTTGCTTGAAAAGCAATGGGAGGATTGGAAAATGGTCTAAGTCCAAAGAAAGAAGCAATATGTATTATGACTTATGAGAACGAAGCAATATGTATTATGACTTATGAGAACGAAGTAATATAACGGACCCCAATGTTCTTACACGACCTCGAAGTGTGACGTGGATGAATACACAACGCCTATGGGTCGTTCATCGTTCGAGAGGCTGGCTGTGAACAACAAGTAGCGCAGCAGTACATCAGTACACAAAGCCGATCAAGCGTGACGTAGTATTTGTAGCAGTAGCCGTGGCTACAAAAGGACTGTGTGAGTTGTAGGGTATTAGACAATTGTGCCCATATTTTTATGATTTTCACTATAACAATTTTGCATATTTCGTTTCCCTTTTTGCGTTTGAATGATTGAAAGAGTTGCCGTATACGGCAACCCTAACGTTGCCGCATAATGAAACGTTGCCATGCCTTCAGCTTGCCCCATAAATGTGGCACGGACACGCCCCCCCCCCGCGTATCCTTAGCCACAGGTTGGTCTCATTCCGCTAACGGTAGTAATTCGAAATTCCAGGCGCTGAAATTGACGATATTTGCGACTATTTTAACAGTCTAGATACGTTCCTTACATGTTTAACTATCTAGGCGCCCAAAAAAATTGTGATTTTACTTACATTTTATATTTCCTGACATATAGGCCGAAAAAATTACAAGGACGATCGTCATTGTGCAGGTTTCAACGAGGACGCCATCTTGAATGTATGAAGAGTGTGAACGGAAAACAACTTGCGCGCCGCTAACAATTTTACGACGGCTGTTTTATGTGTGCACATACTTGCTGTATTTTAGCGCTGAAGTATTCCGCTTCAGGGTTGCACGTGTTGTCGGTAGTCAGAGCATTTTTGTGCTAAACATGTGATATAACTACTTTAAAAATCAAATATATATATAATAAAATAAATAAATAAAACATGTCCAGTTCCTGCATTCAATTATTTACTTTTCCTATAATAAGTAAGCATAAATGATTGGATCGAAAGCTAAGGCCACCCTCCCGATTTAATTTATATATATAATATAAATATATATATATATATATATATATACACACACACCTTATTAATTTTATTTTATTTTGTTTGTGTGTGTGTGTGGGGGGGGGGGGGTTCTTTGTTAATGGTGAAAAGAAACAAAGTAACAAAAATCCACAATATAATTCAGCACACGAAAAATGTTAAAAAATACCGTTCAGTGATAGGCAGTAATGGACCGATCGAATCAAAATGAAGTGTTTCATGTTTGAGGATATCGCTGATACCGGTACTACTACTAGATTGCATATTGTTGTTTAACAAAATGATAATAGTAATAGTAATAATATTATCAGTATTATTGATAATGATGGATGGCCAAAATGTTAATAATTGGGACCGCCTCTGTACCCATGGGTTTTATTGAGAAATTCACGACCCCAAATAGCATAGACCCAAACCACGCTTGAACCATCTTTGCAATTTGTCTGGTCCGAGTGCTCATGAGTGCAATCTTTAAGTACACATGCTAGCTTTGGCTTAAATAAACAAACAGGGGTCTACACATCTTAATTTAAGACAGTGAAATAACCAGGGGGAAGACTCTTATTAGAAAATAAACCACCTTTGTACTGGAAGTTACCGCCTTTATATTCTCACAAAACAGATAAACATGAAAAATTGTAAAAATATTACCTGTACTATATTACATAGATATTACATAGACTATATTCACAGATATTTTGTCAGATAAAACAATCATTCCGTTTTTTGTTTTTTTAATTTTTTTATAGATTTACAAAATGGTGGAACCATTAATATTGTTATTATTAATAGTAATAGTAACGTAACACTATAATATTTCATATATTAAAATTATTAGTGAAATTTGTATGTTGTTTAAAATTACTATTTAAAATTAGTATTAAACTATTGTAATTAATAATAGACTATTTAATATTACATTATCATTTTATTTTAATGAACATTCTCTCTTGTTTTATGTACAATGTAAGTACAGTTAAATAACCTGGTACATGTATATGATAGTTAAAGGGATGAACTTACCATGCAGTACGGTTAATTTGATGAAACTGCTCAATGTTAGTTTCTTGAAAGTGATCTGCGACATCACGTGGTCATATCTCTGCGCGCTAAAATACAGCAAGTATGTGCACACATAAAACAGCCGTCGTAAAATTGTTGCGCCGCACAAGTTGTTTTCCGTTCAACACTATGGCCGTCCTCGTTGAAACTTGCACAATGACGATCGTCTTGTAATTTTTCGGGCCTATATGTCAGGAAATATAAAATGTAAGTAAAATCACCATTTTTTTAGGCGCCTAGATAGTTAAACATGTAAGGAACGTATCTAGACTGTCAAAATAGTCGCAAATATCGTCAATTTCAGCGCCTGGAATTTCGAATTACTACCGTTAGCGGAATGAGACCAACCTGTGGCTAAGGATACGCGGGGGGGGGGCGTGTCCGTGCCACATTTATGGGGCTAGCCTTCAGCAAGTCAAAGGTTGCCGTATATAGCAACGTTGCCGTATTTGGAGTTTTCCCGGACTGATTCGATTCATAATTTTTCCCAATTTTAAAAACTAATGTAGAATGAATACTTACCAAATAGTTACTTTCGGTGAGGATGTTATTCGTGGACTTATTTGCTCGATGTTTGTTCCCACTTCATATTAACAGCGCCAATTTTCAACAACGTGGTGTTGTAGTCTAGTGACTTGACTCGTGCCGTACAATGCATGCAATAGAGACAACTGGAACCAGTCTAAAATTTGATAATCTCTTTTTTGGCAACCGCATCCCCAGGGTAGGCCTAGTTCTTACTGCAGAATTAACTGCTCAAAAGCCCTGGGACGAGGTTGTCACTCATTGGGGGTAACTTGATCAGTAGGTGCCAAGTTCAAATTCTGCTGTATAGGGTTTTTGTTTTTCTATAAATAAACTTTGCTCTTTCTATGGTTTATAAAACTTGAACACATGTTTACACCGGCGGCAGGTAAGGGGGGGGGGGGGGACTTCCCACCCTCCGCCGCTTTAGGAAAGGTCCCAATTTCCCCCCCCCCTATTAAACAAACTTTTGAACCAAATTTTTACTAGCATTGAGTATTTTTGGTAACTCTAACTAGTGGAGTTAAACATAGCATCAAGTACGTTTTCACGAATACGAGCATATGCATTGGTGGTTCGGGGGGGGGGGGGCGGCATGTTTCCACCTTTTTGTTGCAATGCAAATGTTTGTGCCAAGAAACAGAGCAGACTACTTGCCACAATGCATACA
Organism: Zoroaster sp. YZ-2022; assembly: GCA_029582265.1. NCBI lineage: Eukaryota > Metazoa > Echinodermata > Asteroidea > Forcipulatida > Zoroasteridae > Zoroaster > Zoroaster sp. YZ-2022. The sequence goes on from CM055818.1 coordinate 9,516,625, forward strand.
TTTTGTAAGAAATTTTGGATGGTAACCAACACAATTCGCTAAGCAAATATTTCTGGTAAGCAATTTTATCTGCTAAGCAGCTCTATGAAATTGGCCGCTGGTAATATTTAAAGTATCGTGCCTGGACAGACTGTTCGGTCTGAAGATCACAACTGATCTCAAATGGAATTCTTACATCTCGGAGGTGGGGAAACAAGTCTCCAAGATGATAGGATCCTTCTATCGGTCAAGCAAAATACTGACCCCTGAGGCCATCCTCTCCCTCTACAAATGTCAAGTCAGGCCCAAGATGGAATATTGTGCCCATATCTGGACAGGTGCCTCCAAAGCATCACTATCTGTTCTTGATAGACTGCAACACCGCATCAAGGGACTAGTTGGTGAGGAGCTTTTTTCCTCCCTTCAACCTCTCTCACATCGTAGGAATGTAGCTAGCCTTTCACTGTTCTACCGTTATTACTACGGGGATTGTTCTGCTGAGCTACATGAGTTGGTACCTAAGCGCAGGGATTTCTCTCGTGTTACTCGTTTTGCTAAACAAGCAGGTGAACATCCTCACTATCTTTGTCTCCCCAAAATCAAGAGTAAGTTCCATTTGGATAGCTTCTTCCCTAGAACAGCATTACAATGGAACGACCTTCCTGCTGATTGTTTTCCACCAACTTACGATCTAATTACGTTTAAGAAAAATATCAACAAATGTAATCTTGCTTAAATGGTGGATGTTATCGCAAATGTAACCCCTTACACTTTAGTGGCTTTTTGGCCTTGTTTATGGTGACTGACAGTAAATAACAATTTTTTTTTTTAAATACAAAAATCTTTCTTGAACCAAACAGAATGGACACACGAATTGCATTACAAAAAGTTAATAATTCAATTTAATATACAAACATCAATGACATTAGAAGAGGACTGGTAATAAAGAAATAATATACATGTAATCACAATTAAAACTTACTGAATGACAATTGTGCGAATACAATAAAAGCAGAAAACATTTTTTTATTACATGGCAAAACAAAGCTTCAATCATACTCACTAAAAAAAGGGGGGGGGGGGGTTGCAGAAAGTAAGCAAGAGTTACTATATGACATAAAACACAATAAAGGGGGCCACTTTCCTACCATCACGTTAGCAGTTTTTCTAATGGTTGTAATTTTTTTTTATTATCTGAAACCACCCAAAAAGAATTTCAACATTTGAATAGACATGCATGCTTATCCTAAAGATAATTTGAGTTGATTATTCCTATTATTTTTTTAATTACCCTAAAATTTCCATCAACAAATGGACGGAAAAGTGAGGTAACTTTTTCCGTCAGATTTTTATGGACATTTGAGGGTAAAAAATAAAATAAAAAAATAAAATAAACTCCAATTAGTTGTAGTATAAGCCTGCATGTCCATTCACATGTTGAAACACTTTTTGGTAGGTTTCAGGTACTTAAAAATAAATAACGACCATTGGAAAAACTGCTAACGTGACGGATGCAAAGTGGCCCTCTTTATTGTGTTTTATGTCATATACAGTGGGTAGGGCGACTGACAAACTAACTCTTGCTCCGCTTGACTACAATGGCACAACAAAATATGAACAGCTTTAAGTTTAGCTCATGAAATCCTGTAAAAAGTCTTGTTCATGTGTTCTTGTTCAGAACATACACAAAAAGGTCACATTATTGACTCACGGAAAACGCAACTAACCATCCAAAAATGAAATAATACATATTACAAACAAATGTGAAATCCTTGCTTAAAATTGACATATGGAATTTAGTAACATGTATGGCACCCTCCCTTTGGCTTGGCAGCTTGAAGGGGATTATAACCTCAGACACGTAATTTATAACACGACTTCTGGAGTCGGTTAGACTAGATTGTGGGTGACTTCATTACGGGTTCTGAAAATGTATGGTGCACAATTGGTAATGGCAAAATTACTTCTTTCAAGAGTATGCTTACTCTCCTTGTATCAAGATATACAATGTAACAAGTAATCTGTAATATCGTTACGATCACAGTAGACTTTCAACAGTGCATGGAATCGGTGTCCTAGTTTAAGATGAACACAGTTACTGGCTCACTTATGCAGCAACAACGGTAAGACGTTATCATGTGGGGTATTATTTTCAGTCACTGAGTTAATCGAAAACTAGCCATCCAATTCAATGTCCTGTTGATCGTGACGATATTGCCCGTTTAACCTGTCGTTAACAGGTAAAGTTCAAATTTGCTCAGATTCTAACATGTAAGAGTACTCTTCTATATTTGAACTGGAAATTACAACACTTAAGACAAATATATAAGGGGCAGTATTGTCACGATCAGAGCAGACTTTCAACAGGGCATGGAATCGGTGTCCTAGTTTAAGATGAGCACAGTGACTGAAAATTACTGGCTCATTTATGAAAAAGCAACGGTAATATGACCTTATCATTTTCATCCCTGAGTTAACCTAAAATTAGCATTCCGATTCCATGCCCTGTTGATCGTGATGATATTGCCCCTTGAATAAGGAAGATTTTTATAACATCCTTAGCTTTACACCTAAAAAGTTTGAGGTTTTTATTTACTAATCCCATATCTTACCTTTAAGACCTTTCAACCTAAGGCACAATCTCAAAAGTCTTTATCACTTCGTAAATACCTGGTAATGACACCACGGATTCCCCAACGCAAACTTAAGCACTAGCTCAGAAGCCCAAGGAAACCTGTAAACAAGGGCACTTGCTATGTGAACTGGAAACATTAAGGTATACCACTACTCTTCCACAATAAGTGTTAAGTGTTCTTTTACATGCACTATTACCTGGTACACCTAGTACTACTCCACATCTGAAGGATGAAGCAATTATATGGTTAAGTGTCTTGCCCAAAGACTCGAGCGCCACCACGATAACTTAAGTCACCTTAGGACCAAATATCGGTACAAAGTACATGTACGTTATCAGCTCGCGAAAAAAGCATTATGAGAGTGCATCTGTAAGGTCAAATGTCAAGAACATCAGGTCAAAAGTCAGATCAGGGTCCAGGTGTTAAACTAACTTTTGCAAGACATTATACTCCAGCAGATGACAGGTTCAAACCATTATCAGCCACTCAATTTACAACTAGCAAAGAAGGAAAATAACACTGGTTTTCTGAACTTTTTGCTAGGCCCAAGTAAGCCAGCTGAAAACTAATAAAAAACATCTTTACCTACATGTAACTAGCTACTTATGCAGCCATATTTACAACAGCCTGCAGTGTTCTACCTTCAAAAAAAAAAAAAATTGTTTATAAAAATATATACATTTTGGGAATCTGTCCTACAGTGTACATGTATTGATGCTACAGGCATCAAATCGCCTATATTGGGCAATCGCTAAATCACGTATACTGGGCAAAACTGGCAAATATTGGGAGCTCCTTGTTTTACGAGATGTCGTGGCTGGAAAAATATTCAAAACTAGAACCCGTTCTATATAAAATGTACACGGCTAATAAATATTTGCAGTGGCACATGTCGTTTCTCTAACCCTATTATATGGACAATGCAACAAGATGCAACTAATGTGAAAAAAAACAAAAAACTTGTTGCATCTTGTTGCCCTCAGCAGAGAACAAAACAACCATTTTTCGAGCTGGTGGATCTTGTTGCATTGAGCAGCCTGCACACTGTTTTGTTTGTTTTACATTGTATTTAGGTGGGTGTCTGTAGGGGTTAGGGTTCATGTTTTGAAATGAGTATAAGCTTCTTTTTTTTTCTTTTCTTTTTTTTCGATTACGATATCTAGAACCTTTTTCAAACATCGCGATTAAAAAAATAAAATCGCGATTGTGAGTCAATACAGAAACAAACTTGGGCCAGTTTTTCCAAATTTCAGAAGTGAGAAACAAAAGCGAACTCCTTCAGGGGTGAGCCGACTGTCAGATTACAAAGGAGCCGCCATACAGGGTCCAGACCCAGAACTGTCGTTTCTCTTAATCCACTGCCACTCAAAGAAATCTATTCAGACGGAATAAGTGTTGAGAATTGAAGGCATACCTGTGGTTGTGGGCTCTAAAGCAATCATGCGTTAATGAAAAATAATAATCGTGATACTATCGAAAATCGCGATATATGTTTGACGATATATCGTGGATAGAAAAAACTGATATCGCCCAAGCTTAATTGGGTAAATCAAGTGACGATTACAAAAAACTTTTCATTGGTTTTAATAATCCATACATCCATCCACGAATCTCTTGTCATGTAAACAATGAGCACCTGAAGTCTATTACCTACATGTACATGAAGTGTACCTGCCTGCTATAACCAACACCACGGCATTGTACTCCAAATGCGCACACGCTTGGTTACGAGTTTTGCTCCCCCTGCCCGGCTTACTGCGGGGCATCATGGGACAGGCATTTCCACACGAAGCTAGTTCCTACAGAACTAGACGCAATCTTAAACTAGACGCAGGCTAACAATCTGTGTGGCGAACAATGGGCGCGTTCAGTAAACGCTAAGGTACACGCATGGGATACAGTTCTCTCACATGCTGCGTAAGTCTCCCAGACTGCACTGCTTCTTTTTGAGACCTTGCGCATCAATTTGTGGAACTAAACGTCCTATTAGCCAAATCCATTGTCTTGGAGTACTATGCCGTGGGACTAGGTTTAATAGTACACAAGTGGCACACTTCATGTCGGTAATAGACTTCTGATGAGGACCCAATACTGCCAAAGTAAATAATAAAGCTTGGTGCACCTTTAATATTCAGTTTAGGCCAAGCAGGGGCATACTCATTATCACTGGTGTCCAGTCTTATTATGCAAGACACTGATTACCACTGGTATTTCTTGGAAGAAATGGTGTGGTTCTGTAAAGAACCAGCACTGAGGATAGCTTGACGTCTCAAACAGCGTGGTCTGTCCCTCAGGAAAACGGGCGTCTTCAGGAGACGGACAGGACACACCGTTTGAAACATTGAGAACTATCCTCACTACTGGTTCTTTTCCGAACCACACCACTTCTTCCAAGGAGACATCATTGCAAACGGTATAAACCAAATCTTTCTTATCCAATCCAGATGAAAAGCTTCAAATTGCATTTATCACTGGGCTGATGGTGACTTGATGGTGCTTTACAAAACCAGTATCTCAAGAAAAAGTTACCTTTAAAACTGGTTTTGAGCGGTACCTCACTGAAAGACTGTATTCGCAGCACTGATGCTCTGCAAGGGTGGTAACTTGTAAGGCTTGTACCTTTTTTTAAGTATGAAATTACGGGCATGTACTATACCAGTTATCACCACTTCCAGTACAACACTGGTCCTACAACAAGCTACGCTAGTGCTGGGAAAGCAGGGTTGCATCATCATATGTACACCAACTACACTTCAGTGATGGAACAAGTATCCTGCATCTAGTTACTTCTACTTCAACACTGGTGCTAGAGAACTGTCTTTGTTTTTCTGTGAAAATTACAAATTGGATAAAGACATCATAATTACAGGCATGTGAGTGGACAGTGAAAAAAAAAGAGGAAATTTTTTGGTTACCTGGCAAGCGCGGTGCGGAAACCTGGAAACTTGCAGTCCTTGAGTATTTTGCCATCTAGAAGCTCTGAGGTGCATTTTGAGCTTTTTATTACCACTTTCTAAGACAAAATTCTTTATTTTTTTTAATGGTGTTATCCCCTTTTTCTTTTGTAAAATTCTAAGTGAGGTGTTTGAACCAAGAACAATACAAAGTGAGAGGGAACACATTATTTTTGTCACGATCTTTGCAATATCCCAATGTTTGGAAGACTTGGAGTGAGAAGAGTGTCCCAGAAAATGTAAAAGTACACACAGACAATAGTTTCTAGAAACATTGTATACATTACAAACCAAATATGTTTTTCACAAGCGGATCTTTCCGATCTGCCTCACTAGACTCAGTACCATATCTAATGTTGAGTTCCGTTCGACAAAATTACGATCCCTGGTCGCCATATTTATCATCTGTACTTGTCTTTGTCTGATATCTATAGATGATTACAATTGGCAATTGAAGATTTTCTCTTTCGTCGTCGCAACTTTTCTTTATGTTTTAGTGTGGCTGAGAAAAGACAAGTCGTCCGGTGTCACGGTCTCAGCTATCCGGCGTGCTCAGCTATCCGGATGACGTAGCCGGGCATTTCAGCACGCTGTAGTCACAGTCTCAGCTATACGGCGTGCTCAGCTATACGGATGATGTAGCAGTTCACTGCTCGTGGAGGCCGCCATGACAGTTCCAGCAAGTGTGTGTACGTACGTACGTATACACGTACACGTACACGACTCAGCACGGCACTAAAATGGACCACTTTCGTACGCTGTGCGCAGACATAGCATGACGTAATTTTACCATATTTGGTCATCCGGATAGCTGAGTACGCCGGATAGCTGAGACCGTTACACCGGCGTGCGTGTGCAAACGTGAAATTTTCAGACGTGTGGCCCGATCGCGATCCGAATTAGCGGCTATTATGACAACGGCTACGGCGCTATATGACAACAGCTACGGCGCTATATGACAACATCTACGGCTCGATCGGCACGTCATCGTGCGTTGAAGCATACGCTGCCCTAGCCGCTTTTTCGGACTAGTTCACATGTTCACACGGCCGAACCGTTTACCGGGTCTAGTCCCTGACTCACGTGTCAAAATCACAGCGCGATCTTAACGATGTGCAGCCCGATGCCCGGTTCCGTTTTCTCTGTGTGTAAGAAGTGTGTATGTGTTTGGATGGTATACAAGCGGAGTCTACAATCACGGCGCGGCGCCGGGAAAAAAGCGGAGCCCCGAGAAAAACGCGGAACGGCGAATAAAAAAATGCGGAAATTTCACATGCCTGTAATTAGTAACTGCACAATTAATTAGTATTGATTGTAGTAGTGTGTACAGGGATCGACAAAATATATTTAACTTAACTTAAATTGAGTTTAAATGTGACCCGCTCTGTGAAAATGAGTCACAAGTCGCAAATTTGAAAAATTGAGATTTCTATGTGGCTTTAATATTTTATTGATTGAAATTGATGTCAATTTCAATCAATAAAATATTAAAATCAATGATTTTTTGTGAGTAGGTTTGTTCCATATCGGTCATTTGCTTTCCTTTTGAATGCTTGTTTTCTTAAGAAATCAATTGCGTTAATTAGGCAAATTATTTATTATTAAAAATGGCATATCTCCATAATGCAATACGTCTCACACCTCTAACATATACCCAATTAAAGCTGATGGTGTACTCTTTCCAGCCACATAGAAATCTCAATTTTTCAAATTTGCGACTTGTGACTCATTTTTACAGAGCGCGACATAAATAGAGAATTAGCTGTTGCAAACTGCTGACCTACCTACAGGACCTGTAGTATAAATGCAAAATAGTAGTTACTGGCCTTACGTTTGAACCTAGCAGGTTCTTTCTCAGAATTTTGCCTTTGAGAAAAGAACCTGCTGGGTTCCAAACATACGCCAATAACTACTACATTAAATCGAGTTTATTACACCTAAAAAAAAACTTTATCCAGTTCTGCTAGTTAACCCTGGCTGACAACGACGTACATATGTATTTCTAAATATCTATCCACACATTGAAGCTGTCATAACCAGGAGATCAATAAGGAGGTCAACTTGTATGCTCTTAGTTCCCGATAGACACCATCTTTACAGGCAACTTGGATTTGGCTTTGAACGTAATTATTTTTCTACGTAGTGAAGTGTTTCACTGAGCAATGACGCACGGAATTTGTTGAAATCCCTGAATGCTGCACACAATGATTATGCCTAACGCACAGGCATGCATTGAAAAATGTTTCTGTATGCAGCCATGTTAGTCAGGTAGAATAAGATATATATGACATAAAACACGTCACGTTAGCAGTTTTTCTAATGGTTGTAATTTTTTTTAAATATCTGAAACCACCCAAAAAGACTTTCAACATTTGAATAGACATGCATGCTTATCCTAAAGATAATTTGAGTTAATTATTACTATTTTTTTTTTAATTACCCTAAAATTTCCATTAACAAATGGACGGAAAAGTGAGGTAACTTTTTCCGTCAAATTTTTATGGAAATTTGAGGGTGAAAAAATAAATAAAAAAATAAAAAAATAAAATAAATCAACTCAAATTAGTTGTAGTATAAGCCTGCATGTCCATTCACATGTTCTAATACTTTTTGGTCGGTTTCAGGTACTTTAAAATAAATAACAACCATTGAAAAAACTGCTAACGTGACGGATGCAAAGTGGCCCCCTTTATTGTGTTTTATGTCATATACATAACAGCAAAAGAAACGTCACCCCTAAAAATATTTATTATTTTCATTTTATAATTAATATAATTTGTTTAATGAAGAATATTATGAGTATGGAGTGTAACACGAACACAATGTGGCAAATTTGGTTGACCTGGCAGCCAACCATCCTACAACATTGTAATTTATTATGTTTAATAATATAATTACTCAACAAAATTTAGGGGGTGACGTTTCTTTTGCTGTTATGTATGTATAAATGGTAGCACTTTTAAGACTAGCTAAACTTATAAATAGGCATAAGCTTTCGTAGCTACAGCTACTTCATCAGCTACTTTGCATCTGATGAAGTAGCTGTAGCTACGAAAGCTTATGCCTATTTTTAAGTTTAGTTAGTCTTAAAAGTGCTACCATTTATATATATATATATATCTTATTCAAAAATGTGTAATCACTGCCTTATATTAAGATGACCGATTTTGCACTATTTGTGAAAACAATTTATTGTAGACTATTTACACTGGTCCCAAATCAATGTTCCCTATTATTGTACAGAAGTAAGTTTGGCGGCACAATTCAACTTCTCAATGGTAAGAGCGGGTTCAAGATCTTAATTCTCTCACCTCCTCAGTCCTGCTAGGGCTCTTCTTGGTTTTCTTTCCTTTCTTGATTTTCTGTTTCATCTGCTGAACAAAATAATCCATACAGATCGAGTGTCACTTCCATGTACATGTACAAATACATTTGTCATTCCATTATTTCATGAACGTTTTGATATTTTGCATGGTTATTTTTTCGGAGTATTTTCATGTTTTTACAAAATTGTTTACAGGTACCCGGGTATCTGAAGATTTCCAATTTCGGGTGTCCGGTTCCCGAAATAACCGAAAATGCACATAACAGCCTTAATGTAAAGTATCCCTGTCTCGGCTATACAGTACCGAGTCCATCAAAATACAACACCATGCAGTAACACCCAACTGTTGGACTTAGCTGGAATTGGGACACCCGGCCCCATGTAAAGTATCCCTGTCTGGGCTATACAGTACCGAGTCCATCAAAATACAACACCATGCAGTAACACCCAACTGTTGGACTTAGCTGGAATTGGGACACCCGGCCCCATGTAAAGTATCCCTGTCTGGGCTATGCAGTAACACCCAACTGTTGGACTTAGCTGGAATTGGGACACCCGGCCCCATGTAAAGTATCCCTGTCAGGGCTATACAGTACTGAGTCCATCAAAATACAACACCATGCAGTAACACCCAACTGTTGGACTTAGCTGGAATTGGGACACCCAGCCCCATGTAAAGTATCCCTGTCTCGGCTATACAGTACCGAGTCCATCAAAATACAACACCTTGCAGTAACACTACCACCCAACTGTTGTACTTAGCTGGAATTGGGACACCCGGCCCCATGTAAAGTATCCCTGTCAGGGCTATACAGTACTGAGTCCATCAAAATACAACACCATGCAGTAACACTACCACCCAACTGTTGTACTTAGCTGGAATTGGGACACCCGGTGTCACCACCGATCTCTGAATTTTATAAATTTCTTTTCTAATGGTGGTGAGCCCGGTCCAATAGAATCACTTACAAACGCAAACACAAATGAGGGAAAACATGGACACAATTCTTATGCTTTCATGAACATTATATTATAATATTTACACTATTTACAATTTTGAATATGAAGGAAATAATTATTTAAACTACAAAATAATCACTCTATTTGTCACAGAAAGTGCGCAAATATATCAATTGAGTAATAAGCTTAATCCCTATGGGGTATTATTTTATAGTTTTGATTTTTAATGTGAAATTATGTTCTTAAATAAGTTTCTTACAAGGTTATAATAATAATAATAATAATAATAATAATGTGTGGACTTATATAGCACACGTATCCACCAACTAAGTGGTGCTCAAGGCGCATTCTTTTCCGTGCATTACACAACACACGGGACCCACGGCTTTACGTCCCATCCGAAAGACGAAGCAATTATGGTTAAGTACCTTGCTCAAGAACACAAGTGTCACGACCAGGGCTCGAACTCACACCCTGCTGCTGGCAACACCAGAACTTGAGTTCGGTGCGCTAGACCGCTCGGCCACGACACTCCATATAAGGTTTCTTTCAAGTAATAATTCTTATTGGCTCTATTATATTTTTCTTGGTTACCGTGATGAATGTATTAAGCTATTCTTTTAAAGTTTCCAGACCTCACTCCGGAGGAATACGTTAAGCTTTTCAACGTTACATAATATACCGTAATATAGTTAAATATAGTTAAATCTAATGACTGGCTGCCTTGGTTACTTTACTGCAGGCATCTATAGTTACCATCCGTCTCAAGCTTATCTTGGATTGCAGGATTCATGATCCACACTACAGTACAAACAAAAATACAACATTCATGTAGATTTATCACATACTGTTTTTAGTAATTTAGGCATTTTGAATCAGAACGTGCATTATAAACAACAGTTGTCAGTTACCTTATTATTATGTGCATATTTGTTTCTGTTTCTTTAATTAATAACGGATTCTATTCTAATAACTGAACAGAGGAAAAGATCAGGCACATTAGTGTACAGTAATGCTTTTGCTTTAATTCTGAAATGAAGAAGGCTCTTTTCATATTTTATTTCTAACCAACTGAACACAACAATAATGAAAACATTAAAAAAATCAGGGCACCAAGGCAATTTTTTTGATTTTCAAAGGGCATCACGGCAATGAAAAAAAAAAAACGTAAAGGGCACCAAGGCAATCTTTAAATTTGTTTTTTAAAAAACCACTCCAATAAAAATTCAGCACATGCCAATAAGACTAAAGTTTCCTTTCTAGGCCTACATGAAAACAGTATTGCAACACTTACAGTTTATGTCACCAATTAAAAATAAATAAAAAACACAATGTTAACCCGAAAAAACATAAAGTTTTATGCATTTGGATGTGGCAGTATTCAGTTCACTCTTTTTTTATTTGCTAGCGACCCTTTGACAGCATGTTGACGACCACCAAAAGCCCTGGCCGCGTAATGTACATACGTACGGTACATTGCAGCGCACGACACGATGATTGATGCGTCGATGCTATATCCGATGCACCGCACACGCTGCATGCATGTCAAGGTACAGACTCGGCATGTATTATTTACGTTGCATGCGCCCCAACGCCGCGCCATGCTATTTTTAGCTGGTACCCGCGAATGCCTGGCGTAGTGTTTATGTTGTGGGTACTGTTGACACCAACAAAGTATTAGCAAGGGCCAGGATTAGGTTCGCGACCAAGCGGCCGATGTTGCCTGGTAACCGCTATATCATTTTGGTCATGAGTACCAGGTAACTTTGACTATTTTGTTCCCAAATGGTCGTTGCGTGAACTTGGTCTTAGCATGCAACGCAGCCACCGGTCGCGCAATCGAGCGTGGCGGCGATATATTTTTTTCCGTGAGAATGCACTGTACATGTACAGTACGTAGTAAATACTATGTGTAAACAAGTGGGCACAACGGCAATGCAGGGAAAAGCACAGCAACTCGTTGCCGTGATGAGTGGCATTTTTAAAGGGCATCACGGCAGAGGGTGAGGGCATTGACAACAATATTTTGACTCGCCCAGCGGGCTACTGAAGGAAGGGTTTTGACTCGCCCGCCGCCGTTTTCACTCGCATTTGGCGAGCGGGCGACCGCTAAGGTCGGACCCTGCTTATACTCATACACCAGCAACAGTAATATGACCTTATCATGTGGGGTATTTTTTCAGTTAATCTGAAACTAGCACTCTGATTCCATGCCCTCTTGATCATGATGATATTGCCCCTTTAATATTATTCTATTTGACAATAAGCAACCACCCAAATTTTCAAGATCTGGTTTTTGTAACGCGAGTTCAATATGAGAATTTCAATTGAGAACAGAGCCAGTGTGATGGAATCCCCATCACCTATGTGGCACTTGTCCCTTAATTGGATGAAATATCTATACACAATGTGCCTTCATAAATGAATCTACATTGTACACAGAAACCAATCCATGAAAGTTTGAGGGGAAATGCAAATAATTTTTTTTTTTCACAACACTAGTCAATAGAGGGCGATGTTTTTATAACAATTCTGGCAGAAGAATCTAAACAGTTTTGTCTGAGATGCTGTCATTCTTAAGAAAAGTGAAATTGGTGTCCTAACTCAAGACACTCAAATTTTTAAATAAATATTTCCAATTTTCCAAACGTGTTTATTGATTAATGTATATTTTGATTCAAAGAATGTAAGGATACTTTTAGAAGCAGTTTTGCAAACAATACCAAATAAATAAACTAATAATAAACTGTGTTCACAAGAAGATATTAAAACCATTGCGGACAAACTTTTTTTAAAGACCATAACAAAGTGCCTTGATTTTTTGACTCAAAATTATTCAGTATGTAGCCTAGCCTACTTAATTATTTATATGCTATTCCAAAAAAACATTTAAACAAATCAGAAATTGCAGCGGTTGAACTCCGTTGGACATTTGTGACCCGTGTTATAGCAAACATTTTCCCTGTTTTATGACGTACTTTTCAACAGTCTGGCTGTCGCCGCATTGTCTATGTACATGTTTGTGCGTGCGCGTATGGACGTGGGGCCAGGTCATGGTACAAAATATTTGTCTGGTTGACAGCACCGGTAAGATCACCAAAGGATTACTTTTATCGGTATAAAACAAGAACAATTTAGATACATTTTGCAGTGAGATTATCTTTCCTGATAACAAAAATTCAACAGAGTCAAATCCTGGACATTCAAAACTTTGGTTACTCTTAAAATATTTGTTCATAAAAAGCAAGACAAATAAGCTACCATTATGTGTTCTCACTCGAGACCTTCCTTGACTTTGCCATTTTGCCTGGATGTCTTCCATTTGGGCTCAAATTAATATGATTCAATGTACCTTATTTCGCCAACCCGCATCAGTATAATCTTGATGATGAACACCACAATTGGTCAGTACTGCTTTTGGAAACCATTTTCAGAAGTCGTAGTTGGTAAAATTATTTTTGCAGCTGTGCAGCGATGCAATATGCTTTTGTACAAAGCATTACCACAGTAAACAGTTGCAGCGTTAAGCCCTGCAGTAAATGCGTCATCAAAACAGGCTCAGTGAAAGTGTCCTGGCTTTTTTCATCTCCTGCCATTCGCGGTAGTGGCAAAGTATATTTTCATAGGTTTTCGGAAAGGTTAAAGAAAAGTCTTATTTTTGGTTATTCCTACTTAGAATTATTTGCCATTTTGTATGGTCTTTAAAGGGATTTAGTGTACATCTTTAAATTCCAATATTAACTTACCCATATATGGCATCCAGTATCTTTAGTTTCAATCTGTTGTTAGCTAATTCTTCATGGTTTGAGATGTTGTAATGTCAGCTACTAGCAGTTACAAGTCGCTGGAGGTTGAAACTTGCAGCTGCATCATCTACAAAATATAAAAACCGTTTTACAGATTTAAGGGACAATATCGTCACGATCAGTGCAGACTGTCAACAGGGCATGGAATCAGTAGTTTAAAATGAACACATTTACTGGCACATTTACGCTGCAGCAATGGTAATTGTATGGACCTTATCATGTGGGTATTATTTTCAGTCCTTGAGTATAGAATTGTGACCCTGCTTGGAAAAAAAGATAGGCAGACAAAAACTTGGTTTCAGTTGTGTCCTCATTTTCTACCAAGTGTATCTATATAATAATTCATAAATGCCCGAGACAGTTAAGATATAATCTGATGGTGGCTGTCATCAGAATGTGGGTTTGAATCCTTAATTGCCATGCCAGTTGAAGCACTTGTGTCCTTGAGCAAGACACTTTAATAGCCTTGAGTATAAATAGGGACATGTGAGGGAAGAGTTTTTGATTAGCCCTTTTCACACGAAGAAAAAAAGCCAAAATTCCTTGATAAATTTTCTCAATGTTTGAGAAATATTACAAAATGAGCTTTTTGTAAAAGGACACCAATGTTTGAGATGTCCTACATTCCTTGGAAAATTTTCTCAAACGCTGAGATATTTTGTCGAGGTTCCGACCTACGACAAAATCTTACATTAGCGGAATTTTTTTCAAGGAACCTAGTACACTCCTCGTGTGAAACGATCCGTTGTTTATTGACCAACATCCTGTGTGAAAGCGGTCATACTGCGCATGCGTGAAGACCCATCATGCGTGATGTTTGACTGCATGCACTGCACTGTATGTTCAAGAAATACATCATAAAACTAACCTGTAAAAATCTCTTCAAAATAGTTGCTAAGGTTTTGGACAAAAGTTGTGGGCTGGCATTTGTATGTTTTGATATAAATACAAATAGATTTTTAGACCACAAGTCACATTTTTGTTTAAACTAATACCGAACTGAGGGAATCTTAAAACCGGCTATTTGTTTTTGAATCAAATACAGTATTTTTGTATCACCAGCTATACTTTCATGGAATCAAGTTACATGTAGGTGCATGACTGCATGTGTTCAGTTATGTGGTGCTAATAAAGTGTGTTCTTTCTTCAACAACCTTCATTGAGTTAACACTTTCTAATTCAAAAACGGATTTGAAGTTTGAGGACTCAAAACAAGTCTGCTTTTTAGGGGAAATATTTTATGACTTGAGCAGCACTCGCTCATACTGAATTTGTTTACAGATGCCATCATTCTACATACAGTGTACATGTAATGTATTGTTACATTCCCAATATTGTGGGTCAGTAAAATAATAAGGGCTGACACAAACTTTGTTGTGACAAAATCAAATGGGGTTGTTTATTAAATTCTCTGTATTCAACAACAATAATAACTAGAGCTTAAGTGTTTGTTTGAACAAACACTAGGTGTTCGGGAGGAAGTAAAGGTCAAATTGGGGTCAACTTTATTTAATTATTTTTTGACAATTAACGATCTGTACAATGGTGCAAAAAATATCAATTTACCTTTTGTGGTTGTTGAGATATGATTTTTTTAAATATTAAACTTTGACTTCCGGTTTGGACAGGAAGTAAGGTCATATTGGGGTCACCTTTGTGTAAATATTTTTTCGACAATTAACAATCTATACAATGGTGCAAAAAATATAAATTTACCTTTTGTGGTTGTTGAGATATGATTTTTTTAAATATTAAACTTTGACTTCCGGTTTGGACAGGAAGTAAGGTCAAATTGGGGTCACCTTTGTGTAAATATTTTTCGACAATTAACAATCTATACAATGGTGCAAAAATGTCAATTTATCTCTTGTGGTTGTTGAGATATGATTTTTTTAAATATTAAACTTTGACTTCCGGTTTGGACAGGAAGTAAGGTCAAATTGGGGTCACCTTTTTGTAAATATATTTTGACAATTAACGATCTGTACAATTGTACAAAAATTGTGAATTTACCTCTTAATTGTGGTTGTTGAGATATGATTGTTTTTAATATTAAACTTTGACTTCCGGTTTGGACAGGAAGTAAGGTCAAATTGGGGTCACCTTTTTGTAAATATTTTTTGACAATTAACGATCTGTACAATGGTATAAAAATTGTGAATTTCCCTCTTGTGGTTGTTGAGATATGATTTTTTTCAATATTAAACTTTGACTTCCGGTTTGGACAGGAAGTAAGGTCAAATTGGGGTCACCTTTGTGTAAATATTTTTCGACAATTAACAATCTATAATTACAATGGTGCAAAAAATGTCAATTTATCTCTTGTGGTTGTTGAGATATGATTTTTTTCAGTATTAAACTTTGACTTCCGGTTTGGACAGGAAGTAAGGTCAAATTGGGGTCACCTTTTTGTAAATATATTTTGACAATTAAAGATCTGTACAATGGTACAAAAATTGTGAATTTACCTCTTGTGGTTGTTGAGATACGATTTTTTTAAATATTAAATTTTGGTTTATCGTAATTCGATATCTGATGACCTAATCATGACGTCACAACTCGTGTTTCATCTACGTGTTAAGTTCTAAGTATATGCCAAGTTTGAAGTTCATGTGAAGTTTGCAAGTATGTATTCAGTCAGTCCGCAGCGCCTGCGTTAATGAGGTCAAATCCCGAATTTTCTTTGCACGGAGAAATCCATAGCGAGCGCGCGAGAATTATTCGAGAAACCACGGGAGTTCGAGAGGCCTCTGTTTATTGACAATGACGTCATCAGCGTGGGTAGTTGGCGTCCAAGATGGCGTGGTGAGTGTTTAAAGTGTGAATTTTCCTTCGAATGATGTAATTTTTGCTATTTTCGATGTATTTTAGCTTACTTTATTCACTGTCAAACAAAGGGTAATATCTCTGGGTAAATTTGAGGGGTATTTTACTTGCCTGCGCCCTGACTGGACTACACAAAATTGTCGGGAAAAACTGATTCAGATAGATGAATGTAAGCTATCGCTTGGTATGCTTTTACGTTGTAGAGCCACTGTGCATAGCCTTTTCTGGGCGAATATTATCCGCGTGATTTCGCTATTTTTAAGATTTTCGTGACGTGTTTCTGACGGCGTCGTCGTGTTGTGTGCGTGTAACACCACGTAAAACTTCGGATGGGGCAATTTATGACGTGTAAAAGATTAAACATACAATTTAAAAATAAAAATCATTCATTTCTTTTTGACTTTTGTATTACAAAAGAAATGAATGATTTTATTTTAAATTTATTTTTGTTTTGACTTTGATTTGAGTGAAATTTTATTGTTAAATAAATTAGTGCCTTCATGGCTTTAGGGCTCATATAAAATACTCAACATTTTAAAAATCCATTCCACAATCAGCATTTTTAGAAATGTAGCTATGTACACTACATCATTACATGTAATTGCATGCTTTGTAAAGAAAAGAAAGGTTTGGATTTTTGAATGACAATTTTATATAAAGGTTGACAAATGTTTATGGAAGAGTTAATTAAAACCAATTATATGCAAATATTTAGCCTACATGCTGATATAATTAACAATCAATTCAGCGGTTGTGCATTTTTGTGACTATACAGCATTTTTTTCAGTTTGTTATGTTATAATCAGATAATAGTTTATACCCAAAAATGGTTCATTATGCTTCAGGGACCTTATGATGTTAGGCGTACCATTCTTATTTTGATTGCGCAGTGCGTGTTAAAACGTTTCTTACTTGACTTTTAACAGTACAATTAAAGATCCAAATATTTGCCGGGACATAATTTAGATGGTAGTGAGTCTTTGGATTCATTTTCAAGTGTTGATGACCACCAAGAGGATTTGTTAATTGCACAACAGCAAAGTGAAGATGCATTGTAAATGATTATTAGTGACTAGATGTGTTAAGCAGTTTACATTTTATGATGTTAATCTGCTTACTTTATCTGCATCTTCTGTTTATGCAGTTCTGTATGTTTTCTTGTATCTTTAGTGATATATATATATATTTTTGTTACAGTTGTGCCATATTTTATATCTATTTATTTTACTTTGTATATTGTACAACTCGGGTAATGAAACTCTATAACCGTGTTCAGTATTTGCAATAAATGCCATTATGCCAAATAAGTCCAGTTAGAAACCATAAGTGTAAGAAAAAAAATTCATTTATATTGACACATGCAATTTGAAAAAAAAACTTTTGTAGGTTTCAGTAAGGATGCCATTTCTCATTTTTGTACAGATAATTTTACTTGTCTTGTTATTTTTTAAATCTTCAAAGAACAACAAGTGCAGTGTTTTATATAATTGTCTTGTTAAAGTATTTAGTTATGTATGTTATGTAAAATGAAAAAAACATCAAAATCATCCAGATTGAAATCTTGTTACTGGCAAGTGATGTGTTTTTCAACAAAATGTAATTTTACATTTAACGAGCATGATATTCTTCCTACTTTAGTCTGATTTCCGATTGTTTTGCCCTTGGAAAATGAGAAAAATTGTGATGAAAAAGCCTGTAAAGTTGATCAAGGTTACCCCTTGTACTCGATACAATGTTCCTACTTTTTTCTAAAGGGCCAAATACCATGTCTGATTTAAGCCAACATATACATAAACTTTTAAGTTGATTTTGAGTTGTATGATGGTTGCCATAACATTGTACATGTAGGCCCTACTTCCATATCATATGCCATATTACATGCCATGTTTTAGGCTAAGGTAACTTATTTTTGGTTATTTTCTACAAAATCATAATATATATTTTATACCTGTATGTTTTATTTAAGTTAACAAGATTATAATTGCTATTTGTGTACTTGTTATAATTAATTTATTTGCTATTTATTTATGTACTTGACTTAACTACCTGTAAATGGGTTAAAGGTTGTTAAGTGTTTTCAGAAAATATGCAGCTGCCATAAGATTATAAACATTCCAGTTAATATATGCATTTGTTCTTTAATTTTTACTTTGTTGACAAATAAATTTGTGTTTTGACAAGTGACATTTCAATCCTTGTTACTTGAAATTAATTTTTGGACTATGTGTGGATTGTGTCTGTCTTTATTAATTATTGAACCCCTTTTTCTAGTTTTTATTGTTAAAAATAAAATATAATATAATATAATATACAAGGGCTAGGCCTATGTGAGAAGTATTTTCAGGAAAAAGGATCCATGGATTTTCTATTTGCCACTGCAGACGTTTTGTTAAACCGAGTACTTATGCCACGAGCTGGTTCTTATTTGATAAATGAAATGTGAAATATAGTATTACTTTTTATGTTATTATTGGTGTTATAAAGGTTTGGGGATCAACTTTTATGAGAAATAAGGGCCGTAAAAAAAACTACCTCCATGAACCAACTACTCCGATGTCATACTTGTATACGTGCGTGTTGTGATTGTACCGCATCCGGGCCAGTTCTCACAGTCGTCCCCACCAATCAGAATGCAGGAATCACATGTGCAAAATGGCGGCTTTTACATGCGCAATCATGGCGGACGTTTTTGGACTACCGTCAGCATTTGCTGCGCCCTGACTGGACTACACAAAATTAGGCCAGAAATCAACTATTTTGTGAAAGAATATGAAATTTCCTATCCATTACTGTAAGTATTGGCGTGTGGGAGAATGTATTAGAGGGACATATTGTGGTGTAATTGTGTTGGTTTCGTTTCGTTTTTAAACAAAATTTGACGATCAAAATACACCACTAGAATATCAGTAAAGTCAATTATTTTTCAAAGCAAACTTGACGATATACTCCTAACCTTAGCAATTGTGGAAAAAAATTGGTGAATTTACGTCTAAAAACTGAGAAACTACACACATTCCACGAACGGTTCCAGCTCATTAAATATTCAAAGAGAGGTCACGCACGTCCGACCCATGCATACAGCGCAAAGAAAAGGAACGGATTCTGTGTGTGCTGCGGACTGACTGTATTTTTTGTAGACAATCTATCCGGAAAAGAAGAAGAAGAAAAAAAAAAAAAAAAAAAAAAAAAAACGAACAAAAACAATAGGTGTTTCGGATACATACCCGAACACCTAATAATAGGCACTAATGACATGTATAAAAAGAGTGGTAGCGTAGTTTAATAATTAGACTTAATACTTGTCTTGTACTTTACATAATTCGAGTTCCAAATGGTGTGTAGCAACTATAAAGGGTTCGGTGTGTAGGGTGGACTCTGAGGAAAGTATGCGAAATATAGTCCAAAGGACGCTCCAAGCCATGTGGCGGGAGGGTGTGGCACGCACACAAGGCTCTAGCTGGTGTTGCATTATGCGTTATTGCTGGATATGCATGAGCAAAAGGTTATTTCAATGCTTAAACTCATTTTTGCCACCCAGCACGATTTTTGGGCAGCACGATTGTGTTTAACCCTTTCACTACCATTGGCGACTTTAGTCGACAACGCACATACCCCGTGTTGCTTGGCGACTTTAGTCGACCAAGGTCACCCACACACACAGCACTTAATTGGGAGTATCATTTTTTCCCTTCTTCACAGTCCATACCCATGTTATAATATGGTTGGAAAGACTGGTTCCTTATCTTTCTAATGGTATAGCCCAACCTACATGTTGCTATTATAGAAGTCAATCCTTTCAATGGCCAATTGTGCTATGGAACGCCATACACTTGTGTACAAAATGCTCTCTGTGTTTGTGAAACAAAGTCGGGGGAAATTAAATAAATAACCCAATCATTTTATATGCAATGCCAATGATTTTGGTATCATATGAAAGGGAATTTCAAAAGCAACAATCATTTCATTGAATATATCTTTCTCCAACAAATTCTTCATGATGAAAAACGAGTTTAGAAAATGTGCCTGTAAATGGATGCATATTGTTGTGCAATAATGTGTGAATTCATGCATGACTGGGCAAACAATTCGGTAACCAGTGGGACATCCTGTTAAAACAAATTGGAAATGAAAGGGTTAAGGACGATGGTGTCAAGTTCGTCTATGATTTCTGAAATGTCGATGCAGTGTAGGCCTCCGCCCTGTTGATGTCGGAAGGGTTCTGATGCCTGGTTTTTGTTCATATTGAAGCCATACAAACGTTTTTGTAAAAAATCCACCTTTACAAGACCAAAGATTCTAAAATGATTTAATTGATAACCATTGAAACTAAAGAGTTGGATTAGGAATACTAGCTCAAGAAAGCAAGAACAAACATTGAAAACATTTGAACTTTTTAGGAAAAAAATCCACCATTTACTAAGCTTGGGCAATAACATGATAATATCGAATATCGCGATACCTTTTTTATTCAATTACAATATCGAGAACATATTCAAGTTATCGAGATATCAGCAAATCGCAATTTAAACAAAAATGCCATTGTGAGCCAATTCATGGAAACAAAATTAGGACAGTTATTTCAGCTTTCAGAAGTGAGAAACAAAAGCAAACTACTTCAGAAATATATATACACACACTACATGTATGCAAACGAATTTGCGATTTATTGTGACGCTTGTGGAGGTGTACGTACATGTAGTTAATTGTGTATCTGTGGTTATGGGCTCTATAAAAGCAATCATGCATGAATGAAGACGAATAATCACGATACTATAGAAAATCAATCGCCCAAGCTTACCATTTACAAGACCAAAGACAATTTGCCCTAAGGTGGTTCATGGTGGGTGCCATATTGAAATTGCTGGTACACAAATTATTAAGTTACTACACGCTTTAGTTGGTACCTGGCGGGTGCCATATTGAAATAGCTGGTACACAAAATGTTAAGTTACTACACACTTTAGTTGGTACCTGGCGGGTGTCATATTGAAATAGCTGGTAGACAAAAGGTTAAGTTACTACACATGCATTAGTTGGTACCTGGCGGGTGCCATATTGAAATAGCTGGTAGACAAAATGTTACTTTGTGCTTTATTTGCACACCAAAGACCTTACAAAGAATCTACTGACCTCGTCTGGTAAGTCGGCAAGTCTAGCAGCGTTGAAACCATAGCTCTTTGGACAGGCCCCGCCAACGAATGTGTTCAGGAATGTGATGGTCTCTTGGCTTGGGTCATCCTCTTTCTCATTCTCCACCATGCAGGCCTATAGGGTAAATGGGAGAAAGGTCAAGGGTCAACCCTCTGGAAAGGTTTCTCTGGATCCAAAATGAAGGTGTACTTTTTTTGTCTGCCTGTGTCCATTCTCAACCGTACACAATACGTTATAATTAACCCTTCTGTGACTGCAAGGATCAAAATGTTGATATACTTGACAAGGTATATCTAGTGCACTTAAAAAGTCGAACACTGTCAAACTTACCTTACGTGTAGTAAGTACATTTACAGGTTAAAATGAGTTGACCGGTTTTGACTGGTAAAAGCATTGTCTTGTGTTGTTCAGGGTGGTCAAAATGACAGTAAAAACCAGTCAAAAATGCCCCTGTGTGCACATTTGGATCAACGGTCAGAACAGGCAGTTGACTGGTTTTGACCTCTGTAGCTACTTGCCACTAAAGTGCAGCTACAGTAGGAGGGTTAATTTTATTTGTAATTTTATTCTGAAATTCTACAAAAAGCCTTAATCCCAGACTTTCACAGCAAGTCAAAGACTCAAAATGTTCAATCTGTTCGGTAATGATGTCAAACTTTTCCTTAGGGGATAATATTAGGGACAGTCAAATAAATAAGACTTTTAAGATCGCCTCTTACCATATGACCGAGTCGGATGTTGGTGTCGTGACTAAACTCCTCAACCAGAGAGTGGTAATGAGTTGAAAACAGAGTTCGGCATTTGATGGTCTCGGACAACTCCTTGATGACGGCGCTGGCAATGGACGTTCCATCGTAGGTAGCGGTACCGCGTCCTGTTGGCAGGCGAGATGAAATTAGAAAATAAATTCCTGATTCAGGCCTGGAATTTTATTGTAAGGGAGAGCACTTCCATTTGAATATCAGAATGTCTATGGGAACATTTTGAAGGGACACCAGGGCAAAAACTAAAGAGTGACCAAAATGCCCCAAATTATACAAAATATAAGTGGAAGTACAGTAAGGTTTGCAGTCGCACCATGGAAACAATCTCATAGTAGTTGTGATAATTATTGGTTCTGAGAAGAACCGGTGGTGAGAAACTCAATATTTCAATCAGTATGATGTGACTGTCTTCAGGATATACAAAATATGTTTGAAGGAAGTATTTACCGAGTTCATCCATCAGGACCAGAGAATGACGTGTTGCGTGTTGCAGAATACTTGATGTCTCACTCAACTCAACGAAGAAGGTACTCTCACCTTAAAAAAAAACACAATTAAATTTGTTAAAAACACAATACAGTTATTCTCAGAACCTAAACCTCTAGGTACCCCCTTCATCATGAAGATTGTGTTGAACTGAAATAATTCCATGTATTAACCCACCAGTCTCTGCCCATGGTTTCACAGAACCTGTTATACCAGTCTCTGCCCATGGTTTCAGAGAACCTGTTATACCAGTCTCTGCCCATGGTTTCACAGAACCCGTTATACCAGTCTCTGCCCATGGTTTCACAGAACCCGTTATACCAGTCTCTGCCCATGGTTTCAGAGAACCTGTTATACCAGTCTCTGCCCATGGTTTCACAGAATCTGTTATACCAGTCTCTGCCCATGGTTTCAGAGAACCTGTTATACCAGTCTCTGCCCATGGTTTCACAGAACCTGTTATACCAGTCTGTGCCCAATAGAAGTTAAGTTACTAAAGACAAATAGTTAAAATATAGAGAACATTGTTTACAAAAGGCTTGAAACTACACTAGAGATTAAACTACTGTACGAACATTGTTTACAAACAGATAGAAAATGTTTATTGTTGCTGAACAACACGAGAGATTAAACTACTGAATGTAGGAACAAGATTGTCATGAAGTGCACACAGTTAAAACATTGTAAGATAAAATGTAATAAATTCAAATAAAGAATAATTTTTGGGAGTAAAACAAAATTTAAAACTAAGCAGGATTGTTAATATTTTTTAGTGTTCTATGTCAAACAGCAGTGATTAAATAAAATCAACCAGTAAAAGTGAGAAACGAGTGGGAAAAAGAAATCAGATTTTTGTTATTAATTTAGGAAAGAGTACTCTTTCCTAAATTTGAAACGGACATTACCTCTGATGATATTCAACCCTTATGAAAAACAGTAATTTAAAAGAATTCTTAATTCAACAAATGCATTAATTATACAGTAAGTGCACCATTGCAAGCTTTTTATATTTAATTTTGCAGACATCATTCTTGTAAGATTAGTCTAAGCAGGGCAACCATCGGGTTCCCTTTCACAAAAAAAAAAGAAGGGATTGTCTTGGATCGACAAAAAAGGCAATACATTACATCCAAATTCAATATTTTGAATGCGCATATGGCTGCACTTACAAAACCTGCAATCTACATAATCTACCTAAATACATCATTAATGAAACTTACCAATCTCTGAGACTCAAAGCAAGACCATAAGTTACATTCTGCATTTCCTGGAGACACACATTGATCACACATAAGTCTATTGTTATTTGTATTCACACACTGTATCCTCCAAGAAGACAGCAGCAATATGTTCATATCTTCCAATACCAGAATAGAGGTGGTTTAGTCTGTTCCATGTTGTAGAGTGGGATCAGGTACTCTGCTGCACTTCATTATATGCCAACACTTGCTTTCCTGGAGACTGAGATGGATTTAAGTCTATTCTTTGCATTCACACGCTGTATACTCCAGGTTGTAGCGTACCATCCGTCTCATGCTTATCTTGGGATCAGGTACTCTGCTGATCTGCACTTCATCATACGTCAACACTTGCTATGTATTTCTACATGCATTTCCTGGAGACTGAGATGGATAAGTCTATTGTTCTTTGCATTCACACGCTGTATTCTGCTCCATGTTGTAGGGCACCATCCGTCTCACGCATATCATGTAATGTAGGATTGATGATCAAGATGATGTGATAGCAAATCCACACTACAGTCAAACAAATAAAAAATAGTAATAAATATACATTGAAATGAGAGGAGAGGTGGCTAAACTACACCAGCAGTGATATGACAACAGGGGGGCCATCCCTGGCTACCCCTATGATCCAGCATAATACTTGGATCAAGTGTAATATGTGAGCCAGCATGACAAAACCCACAAAAACGTACCAGAAATAAAAAATGAGTTATTGGTATCATATGAAAGGGCAACTCTTTAGCTTTTCAATGGTGAAAAAATTATATCCATCATGCATTCTGTTGGAAAGTTATGGACTTTGAAAGTCGAAAAACAATGAAATTACGATTTCGAGAATACAGGATGTTTTGAAAAAAAAAACGCACTAACAACTGCAAAATGGTGCTCGGAATTTCGCTTTTTCACACACTTATAAATCGATTTCAGTCATTTTGTTTGCAGGAAATTGTGAAATAAACATCCGGGAACTATAATCAGTAAAAACCTCAAAATGCCCTCAATTGACGCTTTTAAATTTCCAAATTGGTGTTGACCAATTTAACTGTTTAATGGATATTATGATTCACAGAACGTAAGGATACTTTTAAAAGCAGTTTTGCAAAAATAAATGGATAAAAATAATTAAGTGGGTTCACAACAAGAGTACAAATGCCTTTGAATATTTATGGTTTTACTGTCACGCAAACTTGTTTTCTTAATAAATATAGTATCTTTCCATCCACCTCCTGCTACAGCTGAACATTAGTCAATTACCTATACTACACGTAAGGTTTGACAGTGTTTGACTTTTAACTTCACTAGATATGCCTTGGTAAATATATTATTCTTTTGACTGATTTTGACCCTTGTAGTAATAGGAGGGTTAAGATATTGTCCTGTAAAATTTGGACTGCAACAATACTGTACTAACAAGTTAATTTACCTTGATATGGCAAATACACTGCATCAAGTCTATTTTAGTTTCACTCTGCAGAGATCATAAACTCCTACAGGACTAACGACCGCTGTCATCAGCTGCCCATGAATTCCTCATGATTTGAAATGTTATGTCAGCTAGCAGTTACAGGTCACTGGTGATTGAAACACCAACTGTTTGCATCACCTATAAATTAAAATAACAGAAAAAACATTAAGTTTTATGTTTGTCCTCATTTTTTATAGTATTAAAGATTGTTGGAATATTAAAATATCATCTTTTTAAGGAATTGTATGTCGAGGCTTGTATTCATTTGCAAATCATTTTAAGGACATCATACATGTATGTACACTCACTGGCCAAAAGTATTGCAACATGCTCAAAATAGCACTTTACAGTAACAGGTGAGATGATCATTTAATCCAATATCATCGATCGTGTATTACATAATTTCCGAGCAAGAACAGTAAAAAAGAACATTGACTTCAAAACACAGGCACTTACAAGAAGTCTTAAGTAGTGTAAATAAAATAAAATAAATTATTGTAACACAGTTTTCTGAACTTTGGAGTGTGTTGCAGTACTTATGGCTAGTGAGTGTATCTCTAAGGCAAAGTGGATTTTGAATTTCTTGTTAGTGTCCGCATGTAATTGCAGCCCTGCTCGAATAACAAATGAAGAATTTTGACCGGATTTTGCGCAGAAAAGATAAGATGCTCTGTGGATCGGAATGGCCAGAAGGATGCACATGACCCTATTCTAATGAGTGCACATTTCATATAATAGGGATGGCGGTGGATGTGAGAAAGTATTGGTACGCACAATATAATTAATATGTACATGCACATCAATACAAAATACAACTCAAGATTTCAGAGTTTTAAAATGTTCAACTTCAGCAACTTTAGTTATTCACATTCTATCAAAAAATCAAAGTAAAGATGGCCCAAAAATGTAATGGTGTAATCCAAACAGCAATTACCGTAATTTCCTGCATATAAGACGCGGCTTATCTGACTTTCAAAGGTACGAAAACGTCACTGCGTCTTATCTAACGGTGCGCCTTATCTGGTGTCGCTTGAGATCAAAGTGATGATTACCGCTTGTGTAACTTTCGGTGGACCTCAACCTAACAAAGCGGCCGTGTTTTCCAATGAAGGTCGTTAGCGCAAGATTTTCATGCATTCATTCACCTTTACGGCCGTGCTGTGGTTTCCGACAATGCCCATAACAACCTTTGTTGGCGCGCATGTATCATGCATTCAATTCACCTTATTGCGTTGCCTTGCTTTCCGACAAAGCCGTACCACAACTGTTGTTGGCACATGCCAATCATGCATACAATTCACCTTACTGCGTGGCCGTGCTTACCGACAAAGGCGTACCACAACTGTTGTTGGCACACACTTATCATGCATTCAACTCACCTTACTGTGTGGCCGTGGGTACATTTTATTAAGTAATAATCTTAAAACAAAACAAAATCAAAAAAGCACAAGCGATATCTAAACAAAAACTTTTTAAACCGGGAATGAAAATAAATTGATTTTAATATATGGGGAAAAGGAAGAAGCCATGTT
Source organism: Zoroaster sp. YZ-2022 (assembly GCA_029582265.1). Taxonomy (NCBI): domain Eukaryota; kingdom Metazoa; phylum Echinodermata; class Asteroidea; order Forcipulatida; family Zoroasteridae; genus Zoroaster; species Zoroaster sp. YZ-2022. The sequence goes on from CM055818.1 coordinate 9,543,753, forward strand.
TTATTCATTTTCAAACAACAGCAAAATAGTTGAAAAACAATTTAATACCCAAACCGTGAATACAAATTCACGATGTCTTCGAGATCTGTTCAGTGTGTTTTAATTCGGAAAGTGCCATCACATCGGGCAGCAGGACGCAATTTATTTTTTCGTACCACACGCTGGCTATGGAGTCAACAGTTAAGGGATAGAGAGTTCTTCCTATCCCTTTACTGTTGACTCCATAGCCAGCGATGGTGGTACGGAAAAAATAAGCCATCGGGCAGTGTGTGGCCAGTCTTTCCGGCACCTGATTGGACCGCACTGGAATTATGATGTCATCATCGTCCACGTGTCCCTGCAGGTCATGACCAAGCTCGTCCCCATGGGTCTTGAATCCACATTCGAGACCTTCAGGTAAACGTTGGGAACAAGGTTTGTTGGGAAAGTTGCATATTAAGGGGGAATCCCGGGCTGAGCAATGGAGAGAAGCACGTGCACGTACGTGTTGCATGCTTATTGGACAATTTATGGTTGCCACTTTTTATGAATGAAATGAGCGGGATGCGACTCGCGGGATCACGTCGCGAAAATGGCTTGTTTATGCAAGCATGGAGGTAAGCAAATAATTTAACGCGTATACCAATAACATCGTTTCCGATGCATTGCACATGACACGATAATTATACGAATTTGTGTTTGTTGATGGCTATAGTTCATTTGAAACAAACTATATTGAGAATTATACTTCTGAAACCAATCCGATCTCTAGCCCCACGCACGTTAGCTAACCGATTAAAAAATCAATACAATTGGATCGACAGGGCTACATTTTTCTGGGAACATTTTCTGCTAAACACTAAACTCGGCCTTCGTCCAATAGTTTTTATTGTGGCACACAGACCATCAGTTCAGGGAGTGGCGCAACACAATGACCCCTTTGTGGCGATGTACCGACAATGAGTGGCACCCAGCTGGCCTCTGTGTCAGCGGTCATGGTGCGCCTTATACGGCGGTGCGCCTTGTACGTTGACACTTTAATCACATTCCTCCGATTCTGGGGTAATGCGCCTTATACACCGAGCGTCTTATACGCAGGAAATTACGGTACATCAAACTTGTTTTTTTTAAATTGAAGTTGGCTGAATTTTCTTTAAAAGATAGGATTTTAATATGGACTTAAGAAAACCTACCTATAAATATATTCTACAACTTTTTTTCCTTTGTTGATGTGAGAAATCGATGTCAAAATCTAATGATTGTGGACTCGGATAAACGAGTCTCCTACATTTCTTGTGGCACAATCTAGTACCCACTGCAACCATCACACTTTACGTGCATAAGTGAGTGCATGTGAAACCAGACTATGGAGATCCTTGCATAAATTATCAAGGTCACTACTCGAAGAAGAGAGACGTTCAATGATTGGACAGGAAAAAGCCCCTCTTTCCTCTTGGCTAATCAAAATTCTTCTTACATGAATGGAAAGAGAATTTTCTATAGATTCTTCTGCCGTGCGAGGTAAATCTGTAATGTTTAACACGCAATCTGCTTTGACATTCCATTTATTGAGCAAACCTTCAGGAAAAACAGTCAAATTCGTGTTGACTTCCATAGGAAATGCAGATTTTTAGCATTTACTCCCCTTTTTAACCAGTTCGCTTCGGAGGCCATGTATACACGCAATTTTTTTTTTGTACAGCGGATCGGAGAGCGTCTAAACACGCATTCCGATTTTTGTGTGTGTTACCGGGAGACTTGTCAACATGCCATGCCGTTGTGGCGGCTGACTTGTATACAGGCAATCGTTTCTCGGAGTCCATGGGGTCACGGTTCGGTGGCCCCGGACAAAATGCACTGCAAACACTGAACGAGTTCACTCTTGTTGATTTTTGCATAATCCCTTTATCCAAGACCTGTTCCTTTGATGTACCAGCCAAGAATTTGTAAAGACGGATTTATATCCATTGTTTACGAGGCCTTCGATCTCTCTCTGGGTATGCCGTCTTTTCGACTGGGCGCTGGTCGCTAATAGGCCGTTGCATCGGAGCTTGCCAACGGTCTAATTGTGCTGAACAAACACAACCGTAATTAAAAAACTTAATTTAATTCTCGACATGTCAATGAGTAAAGGTGTTTATTTGGGTGTCCGAACTTTTCAGATTTTTTACTGAAAATAAACCCGCACGGGGACCAGAAAAAAATACATATTCCTGACGTCAACTGGTTAAAAACAAAAAGCCCTATTTTCCCAAGTGTAATTAAGTTTGAAAAGAAAATCATTCTGAGGGGAAAACGTTACACTTTAAAATGCCGGGCGAGGGGGTTAGAAACAGTCAACTACATTTCAAATATGAATGGAAAGTTTGTTAATGTTGCATCATTTAGTGGCACATTTCCCGTGTTGTAGGCTGCGTTGCGGAAGTCAAAGAGTCACAGTTGTTCATATGCTTCATTATTTTCCCCAAAAACACCCCAAAAAGATCGGCAAAGAATTTGGTTTCCGTTTTCATTTTTGTTGAAAACATGCCTCCGGTGGTGCACAAATACATGTACTGTATGGTAACCATTATAATGCAGAGGATACCATACTTAAAATCAATCTTTACTGTGTGGTTTTTAAGAAAAAAATTATGCAAATAATTAGGCAAACATTCCCTCCTGTGCTGCTGGTTTGATAAGTTGTTTGAAGCAGCCTTACCAGGCTATTTGTAGTCTTAACAATTTGATACAATGTATCACAAACAGTTGGGGAAAAGTGAATGGAAAATATCCATGACAATACTACAAAGGCTTTATTGGAGTGTAATATCTTGAATTTCAAGATAATTGTCTGTAAAAGTGTAAATATTACATTGTTCAAGAGCTACAGATTTTTGTACACTCCGCTCAAATGTTAAGTCCGAATTTTAAAAAGTTGTTTATGGGTAAATGGAACCAAAAAATGGAACCGGGTAATGACAGTTTCAGTCGGATACCCGGCACAGCCCTAGCTAGAATGATGTCAGACATTTCAAAAATATTCTAGTAGCAGGTTAATAAAAATGACAATATAAATCAACTAATAAAAATAAGTTTTTGCTATTTTGAAAAACTGAATTTCATGAAATTTGGCACAGTGAACAACCACATTGCATAAAATTGTATGAATGCAATCACCTGGTTGAACTGAAGTTCAGACATTTCCATATGTCACCACATGAAACAAATTAAAATTAAAAGATAATCACAAGAATCAAAGATATCACAGAATCCCCGGATTTTTTTGTCAAAATAAAGAAAGATGTATTGCAATTCGATTTGTGGACAATTTAACAAAAAAGCTTTTGGAAAGAAGCACGCATCTACATTTGATGAATAAAACTACAATTTGAATTTCGGTTCTTGGGGGCGCTATTGTTTATGCCACACCTCAAAAATATATTGGAACGCGTAGATGGCGTTTTGAAGGTGTCAATAAAAATTGCAAATGTGAGAATCAAAATGTTGAAGTTTAGACAAGTTTTAGGTTAGATACAACTTGGCACAATGTGAAATGTTCAAATTACAAAAAAATGGAACCTTTCATGTATTAGTGCGACCAGTGGGGGCGCTATTATTATATCACGATTCCATGTATTAGTGCGACCAGTGGGGCTGCTATTATATCACGATTTCCAGGAAGTTCAACTGCTAATTTGTTTTTAATTTAATACAACCAGAAATTTTGGATGTTTTGTGTGTCAGACTTGGAGTTGTTTAATATCTGTACTATTTTTTTCTGAATCCATATTGCTGTATTTTGGATTATTTTCTGTACTAAATATGGACAATCCGTCTGCATCATGCCATTTATAAGTGATAACAATAATCGTTTACATATGGTCTGTGTCAAAACATGTACACATTAAAACCCTGTCATCAATTTGTTGAACAAAGAACACTGAACTAATTAATCATGCTTACCATTGCGGTATGATGGCCCAGGAATTAGTGATTCATCTCCTGCACTCAGAGTTGTTGACCTTTAATTTCTTTATTAGCAGATCCAGATCTGAGGTAAAACAATGGAAACATATTTAAGTTTTGTTAAAGGGAAGATAAAAAAAGAAAACAAACATCAGCCCCCAAGCCGAGTTGGCCGATGTTTATCTCCGGTTTCATTTGTATGAAATGACTGGGATATTTCTATTCCCCCTGCATGGATGGCAGGATGCCAGTCTATCCAAGGTTATTTTCATATTTTACTTCTGGGTTTAGAGAGGCAGTTATGGTAACAGTGTCTTGCTCAAGGACATCAGCACTGTGGTGACAAGGATTCGAACCTACATTCTAATGACCCAGCCATCAGAACACAAAGTGTGATGCACTTTCAACTTTGCTGTAGAAACTCCAAACATAATTGTTCATTTCTTTTATGGTGGATAGGCTTGTCAGTATACATGTAGGCTTGTCAAAACATATTAAGTCTTCAAATTGAATATTTCTGATAGGTGGGAAAAAATTAAATAAAAATCCTCATGTATGAAGTCATCAACATAATTATCAGTGAAAAGAGCGTACTCTTGTGCCCAAATTTACTCCGATTCTGTTCAAAGAACAAAACACGATAATGTGCGTGTTACGCACGTGTTGAAACAGGCAGTACCATGTGCATTGTAAACAGTATACATGAGTTTGAGAGTGTGATGGGTAAGGGTGGGGACTGGAGTGGATATTTATTTTGGGGGGTGGTGATTGAGTTGGGGAGTAGGGAGGGGTTGGAGTGGGATGTGGTGGGGAATGGGGAATGGGGAACAGTGGGAGTGAGGAATGGTGGTAATTGGGGAATGGTGGAAATTGAGGGGTTGGGATTGGCGTGTGAAGGGTGAGGGAGGGATAGGCAAAGGGTGGATAACAACCAAGTTTTGCTTGCCATCAACAAAATTACAAATTGTTTGTATAAAATTCCTTCAAATATGCATGTTCCCTTGTTTCCACACCCCCAATTGTAAAACCAACGTGGATGGGAAATTGTGGTGCAAGGGTTTTAACTACAGTGTATGTAATTTTGAACACTGCCAATAAAATGAATAGTAATATTTTTACTATTTTTAGTCAAGTGAGCATAGTGCATACACTTTACATGCTTCACATGCAAAACGTACATTTATAAGAGGTTAAATGCAACTTTTGCTGATTTAAGGAAAATATAAGGAACATACACACAAATCTAAGGAAATCTTGGAGGACAATTTTCTGTTAATCTCAGGAAATGTAAGTTTGAAAAGTGGAAGTACTGCATGACTATGACTGCGCTATCGATCAACAGAGATCTAACAACATGTGCCCTCAACTGCTCATGCAAGGTGTGAAAATCTCCCCAGATGGAAACATTTGAAAGAAAGAAGTAGCCTGAATTGACACTGAAAGTAAAAAATCATGAAAAATGGGTAGCCGGCCTGGGTCTAGAGGACAAATCCCGCTGAACCTCCTGGATGCTTAATTTTGGAGGATTTACAGACAACACATCCCTACAAACAAGAAACTTGAGGTTTGTACACAATACAGGGTACTTCTTTATTTCAAGAAAAATTTGATATCAAGAGAAAATTTGCAAAAAAATACTGAAATCAGGAAAAATCCTGATAAATTAAAGACCTAATTTGTGGAAACGGGTGTTGGATGGGTGGGGTTTGGGGGTGGGGTTTGGGGGTGGGGTTTGGGAATGGGGTTTGGGAATGGGGTTTGGGAGTGGGGTTTGGGAGTGGGGTTTGGGAGTGGGGTTTGGGAGTGGGGCGGGGGATTTGGAGTGGGGTGGGGAAAGTTGGGGACGAGGGGTGCTTATAGATATTTATTTTGGGGCAGGAATTGGGGAAGGGTTGGGTTTGTGGGTGTGGGAGGATATAGGAAAACCAAGAGTGGATGTGGGAGGGGGAAGGGTTTGGGATCATGGGGGTGGACGTGGGGTAGATTTGGGAAGGAGTGAAAATTGCGGCAGGCTGGGGATTGGCAATTGGTGTGTGAAGGGTGGGGAGTAGCCAATGCATTAGACTCCCTCCATATTCTTGGCCCTATCCCCATATCAGTCCGGGAAAACTCCAAATACGGCAACGTTGCTATATACGGCAACCTTGAGTTGCTGAATACGGCAACGTTTCATTATACGGCAACGTTAGGGTTGCCGTATAAGTAAAAGAAGACATATTTTGCATTTATACATTGTGATTAAAGCCAGCACCTTTTGACAATGACAAATAGCCTTGAAGCTGACGTTGAAAGTGAGAAAGGACGGCGAAAACACAACACATGTACCAAGAAATATAATGAGAAACCTAACCATCGCCGTTCTTGTTACCACAAACGAAGCCGCAGCATTGTTCTGGCCGTTTAAAAACTTGTACCGTAGGGACTAAATAGGGTATAAATCCCTAGGCCTATGTCCGATAATGTAATTTCATGTGCGTTTTGGCTTTTTAATGCTTTTTTATGTGATGGGGGGCTGTCGGGTAAAGCCAATTAAAAAAAGGTATATACTATATATAGTGATAATTAAAGTTTTAAACCTTTGAAATACGAAAGCAAAGGAGCTTGAAATTCAGACGAGATGTAAAGTGACACTAAGTATTGAACCTACATGGAAGTGGTGAGAAAGGCTTTGGCCGAAGACCTGGTGAATCACATCACTCCTCACTTGGCCCGTCCTAGTGACCCTATCATTATATTAGGCTGGAGAAGTTGTGGCAGCACCATTTTCAAAATTCAATAAAGGGAAGGTACAAAAACACCAGTAACTTTACAAAGAATCTAATTGAACATTACGAAAGTCATCCACCAAAATATTATTTCCGAGTTGAATTCTGCAAATTCCATTGTCAGTTCACTTCAAGCGAGACTGACAAGTACAATAGTACACTTCTCCATTTATCCATATCAGCAGACAATGATGGCAGTGCAAATTTAAAAACAATATTTCATTTTTATCAAAGTTGTACCTTCCCTTTATCAAAGATTGTGTTCCAACCCTGTATACATTTTAAAGTTGGTTTCAGTTTTAACAGTTATAAGTTATAACTTTCATGAACAAAATACACAGTAATTAAACAACATTAACAAATGATATTTTTCTTAATTTATTTAAATCTTTCTTTGTAATGACAACAAATTTATAATTTACTAAATATTTATTTTACTAAGTACGTGATTGCAATCACAATTTAGTAAATGAATCAAATTCAAAAGCAATATTTATTAAAATGGAGAAATTATTTAAATTTGTGATTATACAAAAATTACTAGTCCTTGTTTTTACAATCCGCCTAAATAAAACTACAAAACATTCGCTCTGTCAATACCTTACTTATAAAAATTGCTTTGTATAATTAGCATGTGAACAAATTACTGAAATAATTGAAAAATTTTCTGAAATTCAATATTTGACAATCTTGCCTACAGAGTGCTGTATGTGTTGATTTTTATTCTAACTTGATTTGAACCAATGGACAAAAACAAATATAAAATAAATGGTCTCGTATTTTTTTATTTATTTTTTATTAATACAGTTGTTCAATTTATAAGACCATGCTCTTCTGCCAAGTAGATTGCTTACACTGCTGGTAACCAAGCAATCAAGACACCAGCCCCTCTCCCCAATCCACCAATTACACACATATTTCTACTGCCGCACCCTACTGGTCGCACCCCGCCCCATCCCCAATCCCCACCCCACTATACCACACATTCCAAATGACCCTATCCACATTGATTTGAACAATGATTAAGATGTTTAATTAAAGACACAAAACAATAAAAACGTCGGTTATTCAGTAGTTTTCTATAAATTTAAGCCCCTTAGCTGTATTTCGCGTTTACACACCGGAAGTTGCATTATTCGGCAACTGGTTGCCGTATACAGCAACGCTGCCGTATTTGGAGTTTTCCCGGACTGACATGTACAAAAAGGAGTCTTTCTACACAACCTTGTGATCTGCTAATTATCACAATCTAAAATTTTGTGATTAGGTAAGCTTGCCCAAGCAGGCATTTTAAGCATAAAGTTTACTATTGTGAGATCAGTAGACAGTATGCAAGTTACATTTTAATTTTTATTATTATTTTTTTTAATTAAAAAAAAAATTAATGTAAGTGAGAATCCCAGAATAATCAGGTTTATTTAATTTGGGGCATCTGTTTGTTCGCACGGCACGCAGTTGCACCCACAGACATCCCAAAATCACTCCATTTTTGTACATTTGGATTAGGGCCAAGGATACTACGGGAGTCCAGTCCAGTGTATTGGCCCCGAAGGGTTGGCAAAGGGTTTTGCTTGTCATAACAAAATATTACAAATTGCTTATAAATTTTCTTCTCCCAAAACAACCGCCACTTTTCTATCCAATCATGAGAAATATTACAGATTTCCATTTAAAAAATGATAGACGACACACTTACGGATTGGAAAAGATATTTTGGGAGACTTTTTGTCGTGTGCTAAAAACACATGCTTAGACCATAGAGAAAGGGCACGGTCAACAGTGTTGACGATGACGGTTGGGTTCGACATTCTTTCCGTGCTACAACATTAACAAGTTTATTCACTTCGCCTACCTGTATACGTGTGTTTTTCTTATGAAGGTATATCACCAAACTGTGTGCACATGGCTGTTGCTTTTGCAATAAGTTGAAGACAAAATGTTAATAAATATTCAAGACAAAAGAGGCACGTAACTTAATGCTACAATTTGCAATTTCCATAAAAGCTTGCTCCGGTACTTGGAACAAAATGGACGCTGCCTCAACTCCACACCACTTTGAGCATACTGTACTCAGCAATTGAAGAGATGAAACATCACTTGCCACAAATAACAGTTGTTTACAAGACTTTCCAATTGGCCAATCACAGCCACCTTGGCTTTATTCCCAGGTGCAACAATAAAAATTTGCAGAGCTGGAGGCTGGGGAAGGGGGTGGGGGCTTGTAGAATGGGATGTGTGTCCGTAACCCATTGTGGCCACCGAGTATTAAAAGGAAATCACGGCAGTGCTTCCAAGTTCATTTTGTTGTCCCGCCAAAGTGCCCCTTATGTGCCCCAGTGCCAGCCCACTGAATAAAATCAAGGTTGCATATAGGCCTAGGCCTATTTGAATGTTTTAAACAAAAATTCTTTTAAAAAACAAATATAAATTTGTGTGATCGAGATTCGATCCTACACAACCTTATGTTCGGCAGTCAGTTATATACTCTACCAAGTTAGATAACTTTTTCTTATATATGGTTCAATATATATTTTAAATCTTTCAAAGTAACATAAAATCTTTTTATAGGCCTATGCGCTTCCATAGTCGTAATTCGACCCTGTGACCTATTGTTTGGCAGTCAGGATCTCTACCAACTGAGCTAATTGAATACCTGAATTATGAGAAGGGCCCAAGTCCATATTTTGGCCAAAATGAGTTACACCCGGGAAAATATTGCTATACCATAGGGCTACCTTGTGTGTGAAAGATAGGCCCGAATCCAGTGCATGTAACCAGTTTTTGACTATACAGTTTTTGACTATGAATGAAAAAAATCCGCCCGCCCGCCCCTGCCCCAGAAAAGTTGAGGACAACCAACATATTTTTTTTTTTTGGCCAAAGTGTCAAATTATTCCTTTCAGTAAAAAAGCCACTGTAGATTGTTTATTTTAATTTGAAACAAATAAAATGTGGTACATGCGCAACAAACTGATGTTTTTCTATGGTGTGATTATGAGAAGGGCCCAAGTCCAACGTATTAAGTGACCCCCTGCGTTGCGACCGAAATGTGTATCATCATACAGTATACCCTTTTACATTCACATATGCATAAATACGTTGCCATATAAACCAAAAGACCATATCTTAAGAAATAAGTATAATATATATTTTTTTTAATTTTCTCAAAATAACATATTGTGGACTTGGGCCCTTCTCATATTCAGGTATTCAATTGTTTCGTCCTTGTTTCGTAGGTTAAGTATTTATTTTAAATGTTTTCAACATTGTTTTTTACAACAAATCACCGATTCCCAAATCATGATTGGATCCTAGGACATCTTGCTTGGCAGTCAGGTACTCTACCAACTGATCTAACTGTTTCTTATATATTTCGTATAGGGTAAACATTTATTTTAAATGTTTTAAATATGAATTCTTTTTTACAAAAATCAATATTTCCCTGATCGTGATTCGATCCTGTGACCTCTAAACCCTGTGACCTCTAACCGTAAAACCCTAACCCTAACCCAAACCCTAACCCTAGCTGACCCTAACCCTAACCCAAACCCTAACCCTAAAACCCTAACACTAACCCTAACCCTAAAACCCTAAAATCCTAACCCTAACCCTAAAACCCTAACCCTAACCCTAAAACCCTAACCCTATAACCCAAACCCTAACCCTAGCTAACCCAAACCCTAACCCTAACCTTAAAACCCTAACCCTAAAACCCTAACACTAACCCTAACCATAAAACCCTAACCCTAAAATCCTAACCCTAAAACCCTAAAATCCTAACCCTAAAACCCTAACCCTAACCCTAAAACCCTAACCCTAACCCTAAAACCCTAACCCTATAACCCAAACCCAGGGCCGGATCTACCATATGGGCACTTTGGGCACGTGCCCAGGGGCCCCTGGGCATCAGGGGGCCCTCCATGGTGGTCGAAAAAAAAAATTGAAAAAAAAAAAATTCCAAAAAAAAATTTTCCAAAATTTTTTTTTCCAAAAAATGTTTTTATCTAATTTATTTTATTTATCTAATAGATAAAAAAAAGTTATCTAATCCGAATCCGTCCACCCCCCCCCCCCCGAAATAAATTAGTCAAAATGAGTGTTTTATTGTTGGTGAGAATGCTGCTGGAAAGTGCCGATTGTGTGTTAAACCAGTAACAATGGGCTAGATTGGCTGTTTGATGTTCAAGGACCTTGAACATCAAACCTCAAAATTGTACTTAAGTACAGTACTTGAGTACATGTACTTAGTTACTTTCCACCACTGAATAATAGTGAATGAAAATTAATAAATCCTTTGAAATAGTAGCCTTGTGTTGTTATTTTGCCTTTATTGATTAAATCAACTTTATTTCATGAAAGTCAAGTCAACTGATTGAAACTCATTTTCTAATGAATGCCAGCTTAGCATGTAGGCCTTTGTGCGTCTGTCTGACAGACTACAATGATCTGTATAGTTGAGGACTTATTTGTCAGTTGGACAAATAAGGTATCTAAATATTGACAATCACCAAATTGTGAATATTTAGAGGAAAATGAAAAAAACTCAAAATTTTCAGGCACGCGCTTCGCGCGCGTGCACATATTTCCGCACGGCCGCTTCGCGGCCGCACGCGAACGACCCGTGCCCGTGGGGGGGGGGGGGCCCTTGGAGTTTCAGGTGCCCAGGGGCCCTCAGAGGTGTTAATCCTGCCCTGCCCAAACCCTAACCCTAGCTAACCCAAACCCTAACTCTAACCCTAACCCTAAAAACCTAACACTAACCCTAACCATAAAACCCTAACCCTAGCCTAAAACCCTAAAATCCTAACCCTAAAACCCTAACCCTAAAACCCTAACCCTAACATCCTAACCCTAAAACCCAAGCCCTAACCCAAACCCTAACCCTAGCTAACCCAAACCCTAACCCTAACCCTAAAACCCTAACCCTGCATTTTTATTTGTGATTGAATCAATTGGGTTAAAAGAAAACAATAATAATAATACGAAATATACTTAAAAGTAATTTTTCGCAGAAAATTAGTCAGAGCATACAGAATTAAAGGACAGAGACGACCACTGCAGGCATTGGGGAGCGTTGATTGAATCATCTAGGCGAACCCAGCGTGATAACCACCTTAGCACCCTTTTTGGGGAATTGGCAGACCCCCGGTCCCTCCTTTACTTTCCCGCACCATAACCAACTACACCCATCACAACTTCTAAGTTCCCCCTAGTTCTACACACTGCAGCTCGTAATGAAATGGTTGAAATTCAATCATGCATGCACAATTGACAGTGATTTGAATGAAAATTCAGCTGGAAAAAGTTGCAGTTCAAAGTATTGCTTCAAGGGCATGTTACACATGTAGTTTTCTGTAAGAACTCAGTTATGGAGAATAATGGAGGACCAATTCCATATTAAACTCTTGCTCTACCCTTCTAAAACAATGGACATGCATGTTGCATGTTGCTCTTTGAATATTCTTTTCTTATTATGAAACAGCCATCAATACCATTGTTATTGATGCATGAGTTCTTACAGAAAACTACATGTGTAACATGCCCTTGAAGCAATGCTTTGTACTGCAACTTTTTTTTTCAGCTGAATTTTCATTCAAATCACTGTCAATTGTACATGCATGATTGAATTTCAACCATTTCATTACGAGCTGTGTAGAACATGTCATTCTGTCATTTGCTTTTTGAATTTTTAAAATTCATGCAATACTTATGGGGAACTTAGAAGTTGTGATGGGTGTATATCGAATAGGGGAGAGACATAGCGGCCCCAAACCATTGCTGCTGCCGCAGCTGCCATGTCTCTGAATTAAGTCTGTTCTAGGGCTTTAAACCCGTGCGTCCCAGCTCTGGAAGCCCTGCGATTGACACTTCCAATGATTATTTTAAAATATCATCAACCGTATTCATACCTGACAAGTTTTGATCCAACTCAATGCCAAGATACTTAACACATTTCTGAGATGAAATAACCTGACCATTACATTCTATAGAGAAATTACGGATTCTTTTACATTTACGTTTAGAACCGAACAACATACATTCACATTTACCCATATGTAATGAAAGTTTGTTTTCAATCAGCCATCTATTACATGATTCTATTTCGCCAGAAAGTTTCCTGGCTATTGTATCTGGATCTTTACCTGCCACCAGTATAATAATAATAAAGATTTTTAGCGCGCACATATCCACCCTGCTGGGCGCTCAAGGCGCGGAAACAAAGAAAAAACATTAATACAAACAATATACAATGATAGCATAGGGAAACAAATATTATGTACCGAGATACATGTACCTACAATGCAATTACAAATATACATCATCTTTGAAGAGTTGTGACATAAGATGAGTTTTAAGCATCGACTTGAATCTGGTTATACTATGACAAGATTTGAGTTTAGTTGGAAGATGATTCCAGAGTCTCGGAGCTGCGACAGAAAACGACCTATCACCCCAGTTCCATTTTGAAGTTGGTTCCTTGAGGAGTGACATGTTGCTGGAGCGCAAATTGCATGATGGAGTGTAGACTTTAAGTAGTTCAGAAATATAAATTGGAGCAATGTTATTAAAAGATTTGTGAACAATTAGCATAAGTTTAAAAACAATTCTCTGTGAAACAGGAAGCCAGTGCAGTTCTTTCAAGATTGGTGTGATATGGCATGACTTTCTGGACAAAGTCACAACACGAGCTGCTGTGTTTTGTATGTGCTGAAGACGAGATATTTGATTCTGCGGAAGACCGTAAAGGAGAGCATTCCCGTTATCGAGCCGTGATGTGACAAACGCATGTATAATTTGTTCAGCAGCACTTTTATTCAAGTATTTCCTAATTCGGCTTATATTTCTGATATGAAATGATGATATGCGAACAATGTTGGAGATATGTGGTTTTAAAGTCATTGTCGAGTCAAATATAACACCCAAATTACGTGCATGTAATGAGGGGGTTATCTGCGAGTCACCAATTGTAATAAATGGAAGAGAAACTTTAGACAATTGCTGACGTGATCCAAATAGAACAAATTCTGTTTTTTCATCGTTCAATTTCAGGAAGTTTTGTCTCATCCAACTTCGAATCTCTTGAATACATTTCTCCAGTGTTTTAATGCAGGAATCAGCAGGTTCTTGAGAAGATTTAAAAGTAATGTAAAGCTGCGTGTCATCAGCGTAAACATGGTAATTTAAATTATACTTCAAAATGATATCACGAACTGGAAAGGTATAAACAGTAAACCACTGTGGGCCGAGCACAGAGCCTTGGGGTACAGAATAGTCAAGAGTAACAGGCTCAGAGATAGCGTTACCAATACAAACATGCTGAGGCCTATTTAAAAGGTAGGACTTACACCAATCCAGGGCTGTGTCATGTATTCCAAGATGATATTGAAGGCGGGAGAGAAGGATTTTATGATCGACAGTGTCAAAAGCGGCGCTTAAGTCTAACAAAACTAATGCAGTGATTTTCCCCTCATCCATGGCAGATAAAATGTCATTGTTGACGCGAAGAAGAGCAGTTTCCGTTCCATGAAATGGTTTGTATGATGCTATCATCTGCATATAATACGAGTTTAGAGTCCACACACATCTCCATATCGTTACAATAACAAAGATACAGAAGGGGGCCGAGCAGGCTTCCCTGAGGCACGCCGTTCTCATTAATAAGTTCAGGTGAAGTAACACCGTTAATGCACACAACTTGTCTTCTGTAAGATAGGTAGGATTTGAACCATCTATGATCAATGCCCAAAAATTCAAGTTTGCTGCATAAAATAGAATGATTAACACAGTCAAAGGCCTTTTGGACATCGAGTGAAACCATCCCAACGTAATTACCTTTAGCAGTTTGTGTTCTGATAAAATCATTGAGATGGACTAGACATGAGTTGGTAGAAATGTTTTGTCTAAAGCCAGATTGGAATTCGTAAATTAGATTGTTTTCGGCCAGGTAGCTCTCCACCTGAATGAAAACGTCCTTCTCCAAAGGTTTTGACAAGGCAGAGAGAACACTCACTGGTCTATAATTCCCGACTTCCACTCTGGATTTTTTCTTGTGAAGAGGAGTTATTTTGGCTTGTTTCATATCATCCGGAAAAATGTTGGTGTTTAAAGACAAATTCACAATGTGCCCAATCGGAACTTTTAAAATTTCTGCGCCATCCTTCAAAAATCTAGGTGAGATACCATCTAAACCAGTACTTTTATTTTGATTGAGCTGACCAAGTTCTTTAAAAATAAATTCGTTCGTAACCGGTTGTAATTTCATAGAACCCTTTTGAACCCCTTTAGCTTCATAGTAATGTTTCAAATTATCTGAATCAACACCAAAAAGTGAAGTGACTATTGGAAGTGAACTAGTCAACTTATTTGCCACTGTAACAAAAAAAGTGTTGATGTGTGTCGCGACTTTTAAAGGATCAAAATACACATCACCATCAACTTTTAATAATAATAATAATAATAATGTGTGGACTTATATAGCGCACGTATCCACCAACTAAGTGGTGCTCAAGGCGCATTCTTTTTTACGTGCATTACACAACACACGGGACCTACGGCTTTACGTCCCATCCGAAGGACGAAGCAATTATGGTTAAGTACCTTGCTCAAGGACACAAGTGTCACGACCGGGGCTCGAACCCACACCCTGCTGCTGGCAACACCAGAACTTGAGTTCGGTGCGCTAGACCGCTCGGCCACGACACTCGGCCAAGACAATGTTACTAGATTTTTTGCTTTTGTTACTGTAACCTAAGGATTTTAGATGAGACCATAACTTCTTAGCATTGTTCTTATTTTCCTCTATGTTTGTGCAAACAAAATTAGATTTAGATTTTTTTAATCGACCTTTGAACTTTGTTTCTTGCTGAACAAAACATTTTGTATAAAGCAACATCGTCTTTGTCTTTTTTGAATTGACAGTACAAATTATCTCTAGTGTTTATCATTTCTAAAATCTCACCGGTCATCCAAGGCTCAGTATTGGCTTTAATTCTAATAGATTTCATCGGGCTATAGAATCAATTATTTTAGTAATTTTCTGCTTCAGTAATAACCAAGCATTGTTTACATCATTGCAAAGAGTGACATCATTGCAAAGAGTGACATCTGACCAGTCTATTTCCCTCAACATATTTTGGTAAATTTCCTTGTTGTAATTCCTCATGGATCTAATTTTAACATGTTTACATTTGTCCAATTTAACTCTATTATTGATCTTTCGAGTACAAAAAATGACACAGTGATCAGATATACCAACTGGAATTGTACCTGATTGACAGATCTTTTCTTGAGTATTGCAGATAATGTGATCTAAAATTGACGAAGAATTATTTGTTACCCTTGTCGGGTTTGAAATTAATTGCTTGAGATTGAACATATTTAGAACATTTCTGTAAGATCTAAATAGAGATGAAGACTTATTAATTGTACAAATGTTACCGATACATAATGATTCATTTCTTGAATATTTAATTACAGTGACACAACAAGGGCAGATTCAACACTTGAACAGGTTATAGAGTGATCTGATCGTGTTGTTTCCGTCAGCTGTGTGGACCTGATGAGAACACAAGACGTCCACACAATACACCTCCTTGAGACGTTATGTGGACTTACACACGTTCAAACAAGGTTTTCACGAATTACAAAATCTCATTTTTCTCAAAAAAGGAAACATTTTTGTATTTGTCGTTTTCCATCGCAAAATGGACCAAGACAAAATCCGTTATGGATAAGAATATTCAGTGCTAAATGAGAACAAAAGAACGTCCACATAGGACAAAAGGGACAATTAGTCCTCGGTCGGAACAATAGAGGGAGACAAAAGGTGTTCCTTGGTGGACACCAATTTAATCAACTGTACATTAGAAATAATGCGTTATGTTTAGTCAAAAACAAAATCATCAGATTCAATTTTTATAAGCAAATCACCACACTGCTTAAATCAAACGGGTTGATATATTTGAATTTTGTATTGCTTTTCCTTTTTTCACCTTTGCAATATTTTAAGTATTTTAGAAAAGTATTTATTTTGCTTTGAATAATTTAGTGTAAATATTATTGTGCATTGTGGTGTTATGTAGATAAGTAATAAATGGAGTTACAATGACTCCATCGAAAAAAAGTGGGTTAAACATAATTTAAATGTTTTAAACATATTTTTTTTTACAAAATCAACATTTCCCTGACTTGCATGGCAGTTTCGTATATATTTCGTTGGTTAAACATATACTTTAAACATAAATTCTTTTTTTAAACAAAAATCAACATTTCACTGCTTGTGAACCGATCCTGGGACATCATGAACTAAGTTTTTCTTATATTTTTTTTATATGTTTTGGATACACTAGGCCCTGAACAAGTGGTCCTAATTTGCTTCCAAGGGCAAAGCCTTTCTCCAAAATGGATGCTTTTCAGTGTGGGAGTTTTTTCACTAGTGTTAGAGGGTGGTTTCCATTGGGATGAGAATAACTCGACGGGCCTCTGGACAATCCACATATAAAATGATTTTTTAAAATGATATTTGAACATATTGTATTAAGCATCGGTTGCTGGGAGTTTATTTAGTGGCGTGCACCCGTATTTCTGTTTGACCAAAATTAGGGGAAAAACTGTATGGTATAAGCCTAATTTTGGGCTGCAATTGGGGTAAGCCCAATTTACTTTGGGCCACATTTGGGAAAAGACAGCCTTGTATTTATTTTTTTTTTAAACTGTGATATTTGTTCAGCCTATTCAAAATGTTCAAAATAAAATGTTTTGAGATAGCAAGGGAGATCCCTACTATACAGACTTACTGTACAATGGTGGGCACAAATTAATGTTGGTATCAAAAATATACATATATATCTCATCATTTAATATCAAATTATGAATACACAACTTGCATAGAATTTTAACAGAGTACAAACATTACATAATAGCTCGACTTCCATCCCCTACACCCAAAAATCCTACTCGGTCTTTGAGTCTTTCCAGGCTATGTCTCTATTAACAGCAATTATTTAATTAAGTAAGGTGACCAGGCTACCTTTCCAGTAGCATATTTATACCACGGGTGTGATTTGACAACAGTAAAAAAATCCTGAAAAAATGGGTAGCGGGCCTGGGTCTCCCTTTGGGTCTAGAGGACAAAGCCCCCTGAACCTCCTGGATGTTTCATTTCTGAGGATTTACAGACTATCCACATCCCCACAAACAAGAAACTAGAGGTTTGGGCATAATACAGGCTACTTCTCTTCTTTTGAAAAAAAATTGAGGCAAAGGGAGATTTGTAACAAAAATCCTGAAATCAGGAAAAATTTAGAAAAATTAGAGGCCTATTATACTAATAGCAAGCTGAACTTTGACCCCCTTGAACTTTCTGTCCAGCATCTTCAGACTCGGATCATCTGCTGTGCATTCCTCAGATTCTTGATGAGGTCTGGGCACGGGCTCAGCCTGTGCAGAGTTCTGAATGCCTTCAGTCTGTCCGCAGACTTTTCAAAGTCTAGCGCCTTCTTTCATGCGACCAAGACAACCTGAAAGTTAACAACCTGAAAGGGTTCATCTAGTTGATGCTAAGCCGTAACTCTCCAGCGACTCTTCCAGACATTGTGACCAAAGGTTATTTCAATGCTTGAACTTGTTCCTGACACCCAGCACGATTTTTGGGCAGCACGATTGTGTTTAAGGACAATGGTGTCAAGTTCGTCTATGATCTGTGAAATGTCGATGCAGTGTAGTAGGCCTCCGCCCTGTCGATGTCGGAAGGGTTCTGATGCCTGGTTTTTGTTCATATTGAAGCCATATAAACGTTTTTGTAAAAAATCCACCTTTACAAGACCAAAGATTCTAGAATGCTTTAATTGATAACCATTGAAATTAAAGAGTTGGATTAGGAATACTAGCTCAAGAAAGCAATTGTAGATGAACAAACCTTGAACACATTTTAACTTTTTAGGAAAAAATCCACCATTTACTAAGCTTGGGCGATAACATGATAATATCGAATATCGCGATACAATTTTTATTCAATTACAATATCGATTACATATTCAAGTTATTGAGATATCGGCAAATACCAATTTAAAAAAAAAAAAAGCCATATTGTGAGCCAATTCCATGGAAACAAAATTAGGACAGTTATTTCAGCTTTCGGAAGTGAGAAACAAAAGCAAACTACTTCAGAAGTATATATACACACACTACATGTATGCAAACGAATTTGCGATTTATTGTGACGCATATAGAGGTGTACGTACATGTGGTTGTGTATCTGTGGTTATCGGCTCTATAAAAGCAATCATGCGTGAATGAAAACAAATAATCACGATAGTATCGAAAATCATGATGTTTGTCGATATATTGTGGATGAAAAAAAAATTGATATCGCCCAAGCTTACCATTTACAAGACCGAAGACAACTTGCCCTCAGGTGGTTCGTGGTGGGTGCCATATTGAAATAGCTGGTACACAAATTATTAAGTTACTACACGCTTTAGTTGGTAGCTGGCGGGTGCCACATCGAAATAGCTGGTACACAAATTATTAAGTTACTACACGCTTTAGTTGGTACCTGGCGGGTGCCACATCGAAATAGCTGGTACACAAATTATTAAGTTACTATACATGCTTTAATTGGTACCTGGCGGGTACTGCCACATCAAAATATCTGGTACACAAATTATTAAGTTACTACACGCTTTAGTTGGTACCTGGCGGGTGCCATATCGAAATTGCTGGTACACAAAATGTTACTTTGTGCTTTATTTGCACACCAAAGACCTTACAAAGAATCTACTGACCTCGTCTGGTAAGTCGGCAAGTCTAGCGGCGTTGAAACCATAGCTCTTTGGACAGGCCCCGCCAACGAATTTGTACAGGAATGTGATGGTCTCTTGGCTTGGGTCATCCTCGTTCTCATTCTCCACCATGCAGGCCTAAGGGTAAATGGGAGAAAGGTCAAGGGTCAACCCTCTGGAAGGTTTCTCTGGATTCAAAATGAAAGTCTACTTTTTTTGTCTGCCTGTGTCCATTCTTAACAGTACACCATACGTTATACGTTTAATTATTAACCCTTCTGTGACTGCAAGAGTCAAAATCAGTCAAAATGTTGATATACTTGCCAAAGTATATCTAGTGCACTTAAAAAGTCGAACACTAGCTGTCAAACCTTACATGTAGTAAGTACATTTACAGGTTAAAATGAGTTGTCCAGTTTTGACTGGTAAAAGCATTGTCTTGTGTTGTTCAGGGTCGTCAAAATGACAGTAAAAACCAGTCAAAAATGCCCCTGTGTGCACATTTGGATCAACAGTCAAAAACAGCCCAGATAACATCACAACATTGGCCCAACGTAGGGCCAACGGAACGGTTTCATTGGGCCAACGTTGGCTGTCAACGTTGGCACAACGTAATTTTGCTCATCGGCATTACAGTGGGCCAATGTAAAAGTTGGCCCAACGTTGGGCCAATGTTGGGCCTTTGTATCGTCACCTTTAAGCCAATATTGAGCCAACATATGAGTCAATTACATATTCCAACATTGGACCAACATTGTGCCTTTGTATCATTGACTTTGAGCCAACATCAAGCCATCATTGAGCCAACATAGTCCAACATTGGACCAATGTTGGGCCTTTGTATCATTAACTTTGATCCAACATCGAGCCAACATATTCCAACATTGGACCAACATTGTGCCTTTGTATCATTGACTTCGAGCCAGCATCAAGCCAACACACTAAAAACTCCTGGGTCAGAATTGACCCATACTCCGCTGGGTTGGACATGCCCTGACACTTTCCAGGTCAGAATGACCCAAAAAGTTGGGTCAGATTATTTGACCCAGAAAACAAGTCACATAATCTGACCCAACTTTCTGGGGTCATTCTCACCTGGAAAGGGTCGGGTCATATCCAACCTGGACTCACGTTAATGTTGACCCAGATTCCGAGTCTAATGAGATAAGCATGTCTTCCATGTATTAAGAAGCCTTATCTATGGCAAGCAATCAAATAAAACAAATTTCTTGTGTAACATTCAGCTGAATCATATCCTTATAAACTGTTAAATTTGCATAGAAAATTGCCATAAATAAGTGCATCTTTCTATAAGGAACACATGCTTACCTTGTTAGGATGGCCTAGGAGACAACACATTGATATTTGAAGGATAACTGTAAAATGAAAAGAAACAAACAATTAAATGATCTTCTGATTGTTATATGTATTTATTTCTCTTTAACTGTTGAAAATACATGTTCATTTTAAAGTTATTGTTTAAAGGTAGTATTGCCACGTATCAACAGGGCATGGAATCAGAGTTCAAGTTCTAGATTAACTCAGTGACTGAAAATAATACTCACGTGGTAAGGTCATAAATGAGCCAGTAATTTTCAGTTACTGTGTTCATATTAAACTAAGACACCGATTCCATGCCCTGTAGAAAGTCTGCTCTGATCATGACAATACTGTCCCTTTAATATCTTTACTTGTGTATGGGATTGATGGTCAGTACTTGGGTTGAAATATCCCAATGCTTGCATAAAAATACATAGGAACTTTAATTGGGTAATCTGCGAAAATGTATACCAAGACTAACATACCTATGCAATGAAGATTGTTTACATGGCCCAACTCCCAGGGATTCACAGTCGGCAATATACATTTTACTAGATCACCCAACAGATACTGTTTAATAACTACACTCATGAGGATTTTTGGGTTCAGTCAAAAAAATAATTCCTCAGTACAATAATCTCCTGAGGACGATCAGAGCATACTGATCGAAACGTCGAGTTGTACCACCAGTTCTTTTCAGAACTAATTACTACTCAATTGAGATTCCACCTGGTGTCACCGCAATTAGTCTTACTTATCATCCTCACCATGCAAAGCTACAAGTTTTACCTACAATAATTGTTATATGTTTACAAAAATACCTAGAAAGACCTAGATGTGTCTTGAGGTTCTGAAAAACACAATTCCCATGAAGGTACAGACTGCCACAGATAGGATAGGTCCATATAAATTAATTTGAAACATATACATTAACTCCTTTGAAGAATGGATCAACTTCAACTGCTGGCCATTGGATCACAAAGTTATACGGACTGTGACACACCTCGAAGCAGTAACACAAATGGCTGTTTGTGTGTGACACATTTGTATGACAAGGGTTCAATAGTTCCAATCTGGAGTGAAAAGGGGGGATATTATTTTAAAAGATATGATGGGCTGTACACAATGACATGTACATGTACAATTTATGCTATAAGATACATGTATGTTCAATATATACCGATGAATATATGTTGGTGTGGTCCAAACTCAGCATAGATGGTGATGCTACATGCCGAATAATTCATAAGGCCTATAAAGTGATGGTGAATCAATCACTTATTCAATGTAAAAAGAAACAAACATTTTAAGCATAAAATTTGATGCACCATTATGCCTGTGTACTTCAAATGATTTGCATGCTACTGGGTTTGTCACCAGATTCCCAGCATGCACTTTAAATGACAACAGGTTATTAACAGTCATGTCCTTACCACTAATACCAGTCAATAAATGGCTTGGTGGCATCCTATAATAACTATAGAGTTTTTTGCCCTTCACCCGCTTACCTCTGACGGGGAATAAGGAAGGAGCAAGCTTGCACCTCATCCTCACTGCAAACTCAGTCTGGACAATCTGTGGACAATAACATAATTGAATAAGAAATATTTTTGTGTAATTTAGAAGCCAATTAGGGATAAGGCTGTTCCAGGTAGCCATGTATCTGGATGACTGAAACTGCCATTACCCGGTTCCATTTTTTTTCAGTTCCAATTACCTGTAAACAATGTTCACAAATTTTGACTTAACATTTAAGCCAGATAAATGGAAATCTCAAATTTTTTGTTAACATTTTTTTTGTGTGAGTCGTTTCAATATAGAGGCGGGAAAAGTACTTCAGTAATTCCACATTTATTATGATTCTAATTAGACATGAGAAACTTGTGTTCATGTTGGTTATTTATACATTTGGGAGTATTTGTGTTTTTATAAATTATTTACCAAAAATAACCAAAAACGTATATATATTTTTTTCTTTTCTGTGGGTGGGGTGGGGAAATGGCTTCATCAAAAATTCATAAATAATTGTTTGACTACAGAAAAACTTACATGTTTGTCATTCTTACCCCCAAGTATAGTGTAAACTATATGGATGGTTGACTACGGTATGTCATAGCAAGCATGATCAACCTTTGATCTGAAATACAAACATACCATGTAAAAACAATATTATGTTTTCAAAGAGGGACAAAGAATAATGGTCATGCTAACAAAACACACATATTAGTTAGAAAACCCTCAGAGTCATTATTATCAGCATGATGGATTGATGCAACTTCAGAAAAATGCCTCTAAGTTAGGCTTTAAAATAGAATAGAATAGAATACATGTGACCTCTCCTTGATCCATGACATGACTGTTTCATTATCTCATGAGTTTCAGGCCTACTTGTCTTTAGTCACGGAGGAAGGTCCTTCCTCCATGCTTTAGTTGAGTGAGAAAAGTATCAGTAGGCTATGTGCCAGTTGCAGCCACCACAGTATTACTTAGCCTCTTAGGAACTATTGACACTACTGAAGCCAAATTGCCTACAGTTATTAATATTATTATTGCAACATCCCCTGTGTGTGTTTTTTGTTATATCATGGCCCCTCCATCCAATGTACAGGACAATGTCACTGACAATGGGTTGTACAGTAAAAGCTCGCATACACATACATGCATACGACCAGTAGGCCTTACAGTCAGTACATGACCTTCTGTACAATACCAGTGCCACACTCACACACTGATGTTAACGTTATAACCATAGTTTGTAGAGGTCATTTACCAACTACATTTTGTATATTCTACTTTTGGACGACACAAGTGTTTTTAATTTATATTTTGTTTTCATTACTTTAACAGGCATCTACCAATGAGAGATCAGTCAGCATATCAACTTACTCTCAGCAATGATATGCCTTCGTAATCCATGCTTCAACCAACCAAGATGTCAAATTTTTAGATCTTGATAATTTTGTAGGTAAAGTGTATATTACATTTTGTAAAATGTTCTGGGTGACAATACATTCTCTGTATAAATCAAGTAAAATTGATTTGTACAGGGAGTGTATTGTCACCCGCGCAAGGATTAGGTTATGAGGGCGAAACCTATCTCCAAAACGTGTACAAAATCCCATTGCCTTTTTGGTACTGTTTTGCACAAACGTATACAAAAATCCCATTGCCTTTTTGGTACATATACTGCCTTGCTGTTGATTGTACTTAGTCTTTTGTACAAGAAGGAAGAAATAAAATATTTGAAAGTATTTCTTTGTTACTGTGTCTTTTATTATTGTCATATATATCAATAGTACAAAGTATTAAAGTACTAATAGATACATATAAAGTTAGATCAATGCATATAAGGCCTACAGGATGATTAGATAATACTAGAAGAAATATACAACAGTTAAATAAGTACATTATATAAAGTATCAAAGTAATAATACAATATATTTGCAATACATTAAACAAACTACTGGAGAATGATTACACAATTTTGTACTTAGTAATTTTGTCAATATACTAGGATAGAATGATGATATAATTAGATCATTGCATACACAATTTTTGTACTTAGTAATTTTGTCAACATATACTAGGATGATACAGTTAGATCATTGCATACACAGAATTCAGTAACTACTGGAGAATGATTACACAATTTTGTACTTAGTAATTTTGTCAACATGCTAGGATAGGATTGATTGCATACAGAATTCAAAAACTACTGGAGAATTATTACACAATTTTGTACTTAGTAATTTTGTCAACATGCTAGGATAGGATGATCATACAGTTGGATCATTGCATACACAGAATTCAGAAATTACTGCAAAATGATTACACAATTTTGTGTTGAGCATTTACCAATATAACCACTA
This sequence comes from Zoroaster sp. YZ-2022, assembly GCA_029582265.1. Taxonomy (NCBI): domain Eukaryota; kingdom Metazoa; phylum Echinodermata; class Asteroidea; order Forcipulatida; family Zoroasteridae; genus Zoroaster; species Zoroaster sp. YZ-2022. The sequence continues at coordinate 9,568,416 of CM055818.1, forward strand.
CAATATCCTAGATACCAGTATCAAACACTTTCACATCAGATTTTGATGAACATTTATAGTCATTTAAATCTAATACTGTTATTTACAAACCTTAATTAAACCTAAAGCACATCTTCCATATTTACATTTAACTGGTTTTTTTTTTGAACTATTAACATAATGATCATTGTATATTCAAAATTCAGAAACTACTGGAGAATGATTAGACAGTTTTGTACTTTTTCAACATAGGATGAAGATGATGCAGGTTAGATCATTGCATATTCAGAAACAACCAATCTGTAAAAGTTTTAGCTTGTGACAGTGAAAAATGCATTCAGATTCAATACCAAATTTAGGAAAGAGTACTCTTTCCTTAAAACCCTCCTACTATCAGTGTAGTTCTTCACAAAGTGGATCCATACTTCAAAATGTCTCAACTGGGACATATTGTGGTACACACTTTCTTATCTAATGATTAATGACATAGCCCAAGGCTCTTCAGAGAGATGAGGTAAACTGAAGCAGCCACCTGCTTTGTTTCATTGCAAGGCTAACTTGAAATAAACCAGTGCAGTAACTTGCGGTATACACATACTGTGTGACGGTCAGAACAGTTTGGTTTTTGTCCCATACCCAGGGGCATTTTGGGGTATCCATGTACCATTCTTGTGTACAGTATGCAATATTTTGAGGCATGCACACAAAAAGCATTGTGAACTTAGCAGTTCTTTTTTTGCAGCATTTTGGAGACTGCATGTATACAAGGGTTAATTTGAAACAGACATTTCACTTCTCTAGAGTGACAACACCTCCGATGAGGGAAGAATGATGCCATCATGAGAATGTACGAATATAACCACTACAATATCATAGATACCAGTGTCAAACACTTTCACATCAGATTTTGATTAACATTTAATTATACAATAAGTGCACCATTGCAAGCTTTTAATTTGGTAAGGTTAATCTAAAGCAGGGCTACCAATATCAAACCAACGGATGTTTCAACATTTTCCAGCTATGCTTGCAAATGGTGCACTTGCATAAAGAGTAATAATTAAATTCAACGAACCCATCTTGGAAACTCAAAGGATGACCACAGTTGCAGTAGGATCAGGTACTCTGCCAATCTAATCTGTCTTGACCCACAATCCCTCGATGAGCAGGAACATCTCTTGAAAGCAGTCATTGTCCTTTCCATTTATACACACCGTTCTCCTTAAGACTCTGAGGTCACACAAAAAGTTGCAGTAGGGATCAGGTAGGCCTACTCTGTTGAACGCATGTCTTCACCCACAATTCCTTGATGAGCATGACATCTCCAACAGTCATTGTCTCTTCACAATTTGTATCAGTTGCTTGTTCTTCAAACACACTGTTCTCCTTAAGACTCCAAGGTTGCACAAGTTGCAGTAGGCATCAGATACTTTGCTTATCAAAATTTGCTAAGTCTATGTCCATTTCCTGGTGATAGATAAGTCTTATGTTTGCATTCACATGCGGTACTCTCCTTAAGACTACATAAAGACAGCAGCAATGTTTGTATTTTCCAAGAGTAGAGTAGGTTTAGTCTCCTCCAGGTTGTAGGGCACCATCTGTCTCAAGCTTATCTTGGATTGCAGGATTCATGATGATGTGACGCCAAATCCACACTACAGTACAAACAAAAATACACCAAATAAATATATAACATATACATGTACATTTCCCACACACAGGCATGGAGTGTCGTGGCCGAGCGGTCTAGCGCACCGAACTCAAGTTCTGGTGTTGCCAGCAGCAGGGTGTGGGTTCGAGCCCCGGTCGTGACACTTGTATCCTTGAGCAAGGTACTTAACCATAATTGCTTCGACCTTCGGATGGGACGTAAAGCCGTAGGTCCCGTGTGTTGTATAATGCACGTAAAGTGGATTGTCGTGGCCGAGCGGTCTAGCGCACTGAACTCAAGTTCTGGTGTTGCCAGCAGCAGAGTGTGGGTTCGAGCCCCAGCCGTGACACCTGTGTCCTTGAGCAAGACACTTAACCATAATTGCTTCTCTCCACCCAGGGGTTAAATGGGTACCTGTGAAGGCAGAGATGGTTTGCTCTCTATGCGCTAGAAATGGCAGCAATTGAGCTGTATACTCCCCAGGGAGCTGAGATGGTTTCAGGAATGATTTATGAGCCTTGTGAGCCTTATGAGCAGGGATAATAATATAATGCGCCTTGAGCGCCACTTAGTTGGTGGATACGTGCGCTATATAAATCTATACATTATTATTATTATTATAGCCAGTAGTAGCCAGAAATGTTGCAGCGGGTAAATTTGTTTTGCTTTTTTTCTGCCTTGGTGATGGCAACACCTACCAAGTGTAATATATATATATATATATATATTTGAGCACATTTGCTATATTACCATATTAGTATCTTTTCACATAAAACAGTAAGTATTTAATGGTAATGAGCAGTGGGTTGGGGGGGGGCATGGGGGAGCAACTCTAATCCTGTGATTATACCACAACACATTACTCAAAGCATCAGTTAAGACTTGTAATGTTGCATGGTGAGGATCGAGGATAAGTAAGACTAATTGCGGTGACACCATGTGAAATTTTCTATTGAGTAGTAATTAGTTCTGAAAAGAACTGGTACAACTCGACGTTTCGGTCAGTGTGCTCTGATCGTCGTCAGCAGATGTCAGCCATCGTCAAGCACTCGCACATCAAGGACCACCAAATCGACTGGAAGGCAGCCCAACTCATCACACCCATCGACACATAGCACCCCAGACGCATAAGAGAGGCCATCGAGATCGTCAAGCACGACACTGTGCCACAGGACATCGGCTTCTACATCAGCGATATTTGGCGACTACTACGGACTGAAGGATCTACAACTCCAAGACTCCGTTCCTGCAGCATTCTACGTTCAGCCAGCGCTTCCCTACTACGTTAGAGGATCGCCTTAACACGTTCCTTTCTCGTCGACATCAACCGCAGTTTATCCCGCCTAGAAGAGGGTTTTCACGATACATTCCACCCTGAGGATTTCAAGAAAGTTTCCAACCTCACTTCATCTTCGAGCAGACACACGTTTACCACCACCCGCCGGAAAGCAGATCTACAAGTTTTCGCAACTCCAACAACTGGATATGGGATCTTCTACATCCCTATTCCCCTGCGTGTTCACTCGGTCTAAGGGATCTCCTATATCCCCACGACCATATGGAGAACTTTACCCCCGTTTTGAGCAGATAATACAACACCCACTTACTGTGTGCCTCACACAGTGAGTGCACTGACCTTGATTAGGTCGAGCGCACACCACATGCCTTGCACTGATTAACCAGAAATGGGGTATTCCATTTACATGATAGGGGATCAAACAGCTGTTCACACAAGAAGTGGCACTAAACAAACATGTCTTTTTCTTTTCTCCTTGGCAAAATGGAGGTTTATTTATGAAAAAGTGCACATAAATTATAAAGGATGATAACAAAATAGTATAGAAGTTACAATATAGTTAAAATGATACACAATAAATATCTTTTGCCTACGGTGGCAGTCTCGAGGCTCGTCAGCTCCACTGTTTAGCAGCTTGTAGTTGACTTCTTTCCGAAACCTCCCACTTCTTCTGACAGAGGCATCAGCCATTAATTCTGTGAAAATAAAATGAATGAAAAAACAAATTAATGTAATGTAGGACGCGTGTCACTACGTGTTAAATAATAGCGTGTACAAGCAAGATATGGAAATAAACAAATCAATCAAACATATTGTGTTTTGATTAGTGAGGGTGAAAATAAAATAGCACATTTTTGAGCGAGTTGATGCTGGCATAGGTCCCTAGTCGAACATAACTCGCCTCCAAAAATGTGCTATTTTATTTTCACCCCCCACTAATTAAAACACAATTTGTTTGATTTCAGCCATCATTTTAATTGAATGAAATGTCTCTTAAAATACAACATCTTGCTTCATATTAATAATGAGTTTGACTCTTAAAGTATTATTCAGTAATATTTTTAGATCCAACTTTTAGTAGCTGAACATACTCGAACTGGGAACCATTCAAACCCCAAGTCATCAGGTGTCATGAATGAAATTGTGAATAGCTCTGATTACTTTTTACTACCTCTTGAATTTCACATTAATACAGACAAACAATATGATTCAATACTTGAAAATATTTAGTTAAACATTATATATTAAAAGACCGATTCTTACCATTATTTGAGCAATACAATGTGCCTCCAATCGTAGACATCAACAACCAGAACCGCTACTCGAAACACCCCTATCAACTCATTGCAGTGATCCAGCCATTAATAGTCCGGAAAACCCTTCAAAATACCTCCAATCCGATACTCTTTGGGTTTTAATAGGACACATGTACCCAAAGATTCAATAATTTCAAAAGTGATGCTTTGGGTAAAAAGAATTACAACGTAAAATTGTGAGAAAGCTTTCCAAACAACGAAGTTCTACATCGAGATCTGACGATCGGCGTTGCTTGTGATTCAGCATGTTTAGAGTAGGTCTGGTTTACGCTCACACATACTGTGAGTCATACGGATCGTAGTCCAGACTATCAAGAAACAAAAGGTCACGGTCCCCACTACAAGTTTTGTGATTTGACACAAAAAGTGCCCTCTTTTCAGTCCACCAATCAAAAGACATGTTACATGGATGGAAAGCTTAGTTTATCTAGTTTCATAAACAGTGCGACTTCTATTTCTGCGACCTTGCTAGCGTAGTTTGCCTATTCAATTTAGTGGGACAACCCCGAAAAATGACCAAATGTGGCGTGACCTCCATATAAGAGTGATAATTTCGGAGAAATTAACTTTTTAAATGAAAAAGTGCCCCTCTTTACCCTCTCTTATTTAAATGGAAAGTATACTCTTTAGAAAGAGGAATAAATATACTTTAAAATGCCGAGCGACTTTGTACGTTTAACAAACGTACTTTTCTGTACGAGAGGAAAAAGACTCACGCGTGTGTGAATTTGAAGGGATTTTCCCGTGTTAAACAGGTCGCCGTGAAAGGCGTTGAGCAGATGCACGCTAGTTCTTCATATGCCTCTCAGAGTCCTGGAGATCTCCTATATCTCACTCCAACCACGGTTCTAGGAGACTGGATACGGGATCTCTCGCATCCTCACGACCATATCTCACTCCAACCGCGTTTCTAGTAAACCTACGGGATCATCTATATCCCTCAGGCAACCTCCACACCTCTGTTCCGCAAACACACCGTCATCAACCTTAGCCAATGCAACCTCACCCCTACCAAAACATCAGTACTGTCACTGGGTATGAATTTCGCCCTCACGCCCAAATCCATCCCAACAGAAGAAATCATATAGTCAGTAGAACCAGCCCTACGACGACTCAATAAAACAGAAGCTGACGACATCCGGATACAGATGAGTGATGTGCTAATGCAGAGCCAAGCTAGCTAAGCCCAACCATTCCAAGGGAGAGGTTTCTGCTCGACGTGACATCAGATGGGACAGCTCTATCTACAGTCATCATGGACCGATCGTAATACACCGCCAAGGTAAGTGACATTTTATTGTCTGGTTCATACTGCCCCTCAAGAAGAACCCCATCCCATCCATAGAGAAAAGAGTTACCAGCAAACTCCTTGCCCTCCACCATGCCAGTGCCCTTACCATCCAACTCTACCGATACCTCAGACCCTCCAGCTCATCTTGCCCCAGGTTCTTTGGCCAGCCGAAGATCCACAAACCCGATGTTCCTCTTCGTCCCATCGTCGCCTCCAGAGGTTCACCCACATACAACACAGCCCGGCATCTAGCTCAGATCCTCCGACCCTTGGTAGGTCTCACTCAGCACCATGTGTCCAACTCCAGTCAGTTCGTTGAGATCACCCGAGGTCTCATCCTACAACCCAGCGACATCTTGGTTAGTTTTGATGTCTCCCTTTTCACCAATGTCCCAACAGAAGAGACATGCCTCCTGGTGAAGGACAGACTTAAACAAGATCTTTCCCTCGATGATCGCACATCACTCACCCCTGACCAAATTCACGATCTGCTACTAACATGTGTCTCTTCAAGTTGTTTCCAATTTCAGGGCAAGTTGTACGAGCAAACAGCTGGGACCTCCATGGGATCTCCTCTATCCCCTTGCTGACATTTTCATGGAAGAGTTCGAAAACTCTTCCTTCAACACCACCGACCTTCAACCGAACCTGTGGCTCCGCTACGTAGATGACACCTTTGTGGTTTGGCCACATGGCAGAGACACACTCCAGGACTTTCTACAACACCTCAACGAGAAACATCATAGCATCAAGTTCACCATGGAAACAGAGGAAGATGGCAAGATCTCGTTCCTCGATGTTGGCATTTCCAGGAACCCAGATGGCTTTCTACACCACACAGACCGTTACCTCAACCAGCGTTCCTTCCATCACCCGGTACTGTCAACCGTACCCTCGTACAACACGCCTCCAACCTATGCGATCAGGACTACCCTCCAGCGCAACGGTTACAATCCCAGCAAGATCATCACATCAAAGCCTGTTTCAAACCGGAGTGCCATGGTCGAGCGGTTTAGCACATCGGATTTGTGTTCTGGTGGCTGAGTCGTCAGAATGTGGGTTCGAATCCTGTCCGTGACCGTGGTACTTGTGTCCTTGAGCAAGACACTTTACAATAATTGCTTCTCTCCACCCAGGAGTAAATGGGTACCTGTGAGGGCAGAGTTGGTTGTTGTGTTTGATTAGCCCATATGCACCGAAATGGCAGCAATTGAGTTGTATACTCCCCAGGGAGCTGAGATGGTTTCTGGAATGATTTATGCGCCTGATGAGCAGGGGTAATAATGTACAGCGCTTTGATACCTTGTTTAAGAGCACTTTAAAATGCCCGACATTATTATTATTAAACCCCGGACGCAAGGTACATGCAAGTAATCTAACCCTTTCTACTTGTCTCCCCTATCTTGGTTTAACGTCACATAAACTCCAACGCATCCTCCAACAAGCAGGCATCCAAGCCCCAAACCAACTCCAAGGACTTCTACACACACACACACACACACACACACACACAAGGATAATCCGGATCCCAGCAACAGAACGGGAGTCTACCGGATCCCCTGTGAGTGTGGTAAGGTCTACATCGGCAAAACAGGGCTTAATCTCCCTACAAGACTGAAAGAACACCGAGCACACGGCACTCACACATCAAGGACCACCAAATCGACTGGCAGGCAGCCCAACTCATCACACCCATCGACACATGGCACCCCAGATGCATCAGAGAGGCCATCAAGATCGTCAAACACGACACTGTGCCACACAGCACAGCAGCAACATTTGGCGACCACTACTACGGACTGAAGGATCTTCTATATCCAAAGTCCACAACCCACCCCAGACTGAGGGATCCCCTATATCTTAAGTCAACCACCCTCCTTCCCCCGTGCTTGTCTACAACTGATTCGGTTCAGTGAGCGCACACTCCTTCCCCCAACTCCTAGGATCCTAGTCTCAACAGTTCCCGTCTGCACGCCTCAACAAGCTAATCCTCCAGCATCACATCATCGCGTAATCCTCCAGCAGCCTACTTAAGCAGCATCATTTCCCGGAGTCCGGCATTCTCCTGAGGACGATCAGAGCATACTGATCAAAACGTCGAGTTGTACCTCCAGTTCTTTTCAGAACAAATTACTGCTCAATTGAGAATTTCACATGGTGTCACCGGAATTAGTCTTACTTACTCAAAGCATCAGTCTGACTGATATGTGAATGGCATTGTATAAAATAAGCTCTATAAAATAAGGATGTCTACCCACAAGCTATTCAATGTGAATGGCTTGTTGTCTCAGGGGTTGAGCAATGATTGGGTGTTCTCCATTAAACGTTTTCCCATAGATATTCTAATGGAAGTGTCCTTTACTTTAAAATTGGCCTTGACTAATGAAACTCCAGGCCTCCAAAACCATTTACAAGTTAGCAAAATATTGTGCATTCTGACATGTACATAAAACAATTTTGGAAACGTACCTCAAGTTGGGAAGCTAAGATGTTCTTGTTGAGGATTTTGAGTTCCTCCTGGTTCTTGGTGACTGTATGCTCTCTGCATCTTCAGGTCGGAGCCTTTCATGGTCACCAGTGAGCGAGGACTGAATGATTGAAATGCCCTGTGGAATGGGAAAAAAACTTTCATTAATTATTCTGCATTACAATGAAATGCCTATCAAGACAGTGACCACAAAATGTGACCACAGGGTGATGCATTCAGGGCTGATATTATAGAATGGTCAGTCATTATCAAATCGGATTCAGCATGTACATGTATGTCACATACAATAAAATGTTGCAAGAATATAATCTTCATTGTGCAGTGAAACAAAAATGTTTTCAATCTTTATGCATCACAGTTACATACATGTACGTATGCATGTGTTCTACATATACGTAGGGGTGTGTGTTTTCGGATATTTTTGGAACCGGATACCCAAAATCAGGAAACTTCGGATACCCGGATACCCGTTTTCATTTTTGGTGTACAAATACATGTACTGTAATTGGTAACAAATTTGACCTTTATCAATGTTTTCTTTACTTTTTTTAAATTTTTTTAATTAAAACAATTAGGCAAACAATCCCTCCTGTGCTGCTGGTTTGATAAGTTGTTTGAAGCAGCCGCTGCCAGGCCCTTTGCAACCTTAACGATTCGATCACAAACACATCACAAACACAAACAGTTGGAGAAAAGTGTAGGCCTATGAAAATGTCCGTGAAATACTACAAAGGCTTTATTGGAGTGTAATCTCTTGAATTTAAAGACAATTGTCTGTAAAAGTGTAAACATTACATTGTTCAAGAGTGACAACTTTCTGTTCACTCCGCTCAAATGTTAAGTCCGAATTTTAAAAAGTCATTTACGGGTAATTGGAACCGAAAAATGGAACCAGGTAATGACAGTTTCGGTCGGGTATCCAGATACCCGGCACAGTCCTACATATACGCAAAGCATATTGAAAGTCACACTCTCAGAGATGTGATCCTCATGTACATACAGCAATGGGAGACTGCGTGGGATCAAGTACAATATGATTGGCTATGAACCTGGGTACATAAAAAAAATACAAACATTTTTGCAGAATCGCTTACATTCCTCAAAACTGAGCCATTGTACAATAGCAGATCCAGTGCCAAACGTTCATTAGTGAGATTTGAGTTAGTGAAAACTTGGGTTAGGGCCAAGGATATGGTGTCTTAGTGACATCCAGGGTTGTTCAGTGACTGAGGCTTAACCTCCAGGGGTTTAAGATAACCCGACCCTTAACAACTCGACCTCTATGACAACTCAACCAATTTTATCAATGGATAATTGCTAACTAAATTAATTTTAGGTAAAACTATGTAGCTTTGCATGGTGAAGAGGATCAGTATTAAAGACTAATTGCGGTGACACCATGTGAAATTCTCTATTGAGTAGTAATTAGTTCTGAAAATTAATTTTATCACCCAGTATATACCAGCCCAAAAGCAAGGTTGAGTTTTTGAGTCACAAGAATTCTAGAGTCAATGTCAATCCAAAATCCTCTTATTTCAATCTTGGACATGTCAATCAATTTAATTCTAAGAGCAGTGTTTCTATATGAAGCTCTACAGTAATTTGCAATGGAAGAACATAAAGATGAGGATAATTACTGTGTAAATTTGTTTTCAAAGGTTTAGGGGGAACCCAGGGGTGAGATGAAAAATTTTCAATTCCAGTGACCACCCCTGATCATCATCCTTACACCTCAAAACAAATTTGAAGACTTTTGAACATGCATTAATAAACAAACAAGATTTGTAGAAACAAATTGAAATGTTGGGAAACATTTACATGTAGGACCAGATGTTTTGAGGCGTATTTTTTGTGTGTCATTTTTGTACAATTAATAAACACACACGTCATTCCAAACTTAATACAAAGTGCTACCGAGGAATTTGTTAAATTAATTTTTATTTTCCTCAAACCAAAAAGTGGGGGAGGGGAGGGGTGGAAGTGGAGGGTATTTATAACCAGGGTAAGTCTATTAACCTACATGAAGACTGTGTCACTCGTGTACTAGTCCTAGTCAATGGCATTGTATTCCAACAACTATATGAACCCTCATAACCATGGCAACAACTGACAAAAGCCTTCATTATGGGTTACTGCCACTCCAAAATCATCTTCAATTTCAACCTTGGATGTGGCAATCAATAAAATGCTGGAGTAACGTTCCCATACATTAGTCCATGATGAGTTTGATCTACACCTGATTGTAATGATAACATGCATGCTTAAATTGTAAGATGATGGACAGCCTGCAATCTGGGATCGTCCATTTATCTTATCCAATGAACAAATTACAAAACATACTCTTTACTAAAGAACCCCTCCAACTAACCCCCTCCTCCTTTCCAAAAGCATACCAAGAAATCATGAAAATATAGTATGCCCATCAAATTGTCATCATTTATACTGTCTGACAGAAGAGAATGCAAATAAATCTGACTTCAAAAAAATGGCACACCCCCCACTTTTGACGTGTTTAAAGGCTACAATATTGATCTATGCTGGGATTTTGTAGCTAAATTGGTGTACGCACCAGTTCTGATATAATGACAATTTAATTACAGTGTGGACTGGTGGGAAATAAGCAGTAAAAACTGGTGCTTAGTTTCTTGGTAAACATTTCAGTTGAAGGTTTTCATGCAACCACCATCAGCATAGACGATAATAAATCTGAGTTATAAAACAATTCAGTAGCACTCGCAGTGATTTACATGTAATTTATAAACCACCATGGCATCGATGCGTTCAATGATGGTTCAGATTTTACTCATCTATCTGATGAGTGGATGTCACAAAGCTAACGGGAGATGTAGATCTGCCAAAGGAACCTGCCCTAGTGATTGGAACCAATGGGGAGACAACTGCTACAAAGTCGTTGAGCCACAATCATGGTCCAAGGCATGGGATGAGTGTGTCAGGATTGGAGGCGTAATGGCTACCCCAAATTCTCTGCAAGAGAATGCATACATCAGGAGCCTCACATCTAATCACACCTGGATCAACTGCAATGATCATGAGACAGAAGGTAAGCTTCAAAATTCTGGTCCCAAAGTTCTGGTCGCCTTAGACCCCTGCGTCTGCACGAACACCTCTTGAAATTGTTCGTTTTTTGTTTGTTTTTCTTTTACTTCTTCTCGATGAGACTTATCAAACAAAAAACACATAGTTCCTAAGTTCACAGAGCCTTCAAACTTGACACATACTTAGACCATAACATGTAGTTATCAATAAAGTTATGACATATATAGTTTCAGGTAAAGTTGTGACATCATGGTGATGTCATCTGATATCGAAATACACTAAAATCCAATTTTAATATTTCAAAAAATCATATCTCATGAACCACAAAAGATATTTACACAATCTTTGCATCATCTTACAGATCTTGAATTCCATTTTATGTGACATTTCATACACAGATATGACCCAATCTGACCTCTCCTTCCCATCAAAACCGGATGTTCAAGTGAAAAAAAATCATAGGAAATTTTAATATGAAATCTGTGAATAAAGTGATTATTAGGCCTAATGACAACTTATCTTTTAAAAAAATGTTTGATGATGTCATCAAAGTTCAAAGCGCCCTTGCAGCATTTTTAAAAAGGGATTATTTTCCAATCTCAGATATTGAACCAAAGCAGGTACTAACATTATTTTTTCATGATCATGAGGAAGTTGTATTAACCTTTAAATCACCTGATCTGACATTACTTCCGGTCTAAACAGGAAGTTCAAATTCAACACATTCTAACGCAAAATTGATAGGTCTTTTGAATATGAAATTGATAGTTATAATAAAAGATGATACACCTTTGCAAAATATGATTGACATCATCAATGATAATTTGATTTAACCGAAAGTTGACACGAACACCGTGTGTTTGTTCTAACACTGGAGCTCCAGTTTTATTTATAATTGCTGGATGGATTGGAAATATGCAGCATTTTGATTTAAACAATTTTTTTCACAGATAGGGCTATGAACATTTGCCCAATTTGTGCGTCTTCTCTTAGCCACCAGTGTTGTAGCATATGTTGTTGGTCTCAACTACCTGTGGTTCTCAATATCATCTCGAACCAATGAGGTCTCGAAATTTGCAGGTATTGAACATCGAGACCTGTTTTGTGATTGTTGTGGGCTAATCGATTACACAGTATCCATTCATAAAAGTAAACAATTGGAAAGTTATCATAATTAGCGAATCATATGTGAGCAACCTCTTTTATTTAATTTTGCCCTACACTGACGTGTGTATAGCACTGTATACTTAGTGCCCTTGAGTGTCTGTGAAAAAACTACACGGGCGACTCGGGTGGGATTCGAACCCACAACCTCCTGCTAACAAACTCATAATCAAACCTTTCAACCAATAAAACAGGTTTTTTGTTTTTTGTGGCCTTACGTATCAAAATAAATGATTGTCATAGCTAACATTACATGTATGTGATTGAGTTTTAAAGTGAAAAGCTACAGCAATAAAAAGTAAATAAAAAACACAGTAAACTCAGACTTGTGTTAGTTTTTGATACTGGAGAGATTTTTGAAAAAAATGTTTGTGTACAAATAAATAAAAAAATGGAGACTATTATGGCTCAGTTTTCTTGTGTTGTGTTATCTTACATATCAGTCAGATAAATAAAATAATATATTTAGGCTGTGATTTTTCAAAGTATTTTTATTCATGTTTTATCTGTATTTTTATCTGAAAAAAAGACACAAAAATGTGACATTTTTAAATGATCTAAATCAATCCCATTAACTGAGAGTACTGCTGTCTGAAATTTACTTGTCCTTGTGTTAATATTATGACCTACTATGACTCTCAACAACTGACCCCCAAAGTGAAAATTATTTGTAACTATGTTCCCAAACCATATCAATAAGATCTTACTAACGATCGTAACTCATGGTGTCTTTCTATGTTACGTACGTTTGCGTGATCGACTAATACTGCAAACGAAATAATAATCAACATTAATATTTTTCATTAAAAAGATTACGTTTCAAGAGAACACTTTGTAACACTTTGAGTTTTTAAGGTTTTAATTAATTACGAAAATGCAAAATCACTTATGCAGTCCTAGTTCCGTGTCCATTTTGTTACGATCGTAAGACATGCCGCTGCGTCTGGATTTGCTTCGATGGTTTCCGGCAGAACGTACACACAGATAACGACAACCAATGTTCCTGTATGAAGTCCGTATAATAATCAGATTGCATGTCCTGGGACGAGGATAAAGGTCGTGACGTTGTTGTTGTCTGGTCGGGCAAGCTGTGTTACGTCCGTTGATGACATTTAAATCCAAATGAAAATCGTCTAAATTACATCGTGATGTTTGGCCATCGGGCTTTGGTGTTTGTTGATACATAAAGCCAAGATACTATTTAATATATTTGTCATAAAATTTGTCCTCTATGATGTCGTAAAATTTGTTTGAAGTCGATTTTTCATTGTACGAAAGGCTGCCAATGCTAGAGTGTTGCGCGTCCATTTTGTTACGATCGTAAGACACGTGGCTTAACGAGGCTTAACCTTAACGTTATTAACGACGCTAAATTACATCGTGGTGTTTGTTGATACATAAAGCCAAGATATTATTTAATATACACTGTATTTATCATAAACTTTGTCCTCTATGGTGACTGCCAATGCTGGATTGTACCGTGTCTTAATGTTACAAACGTTAATTCTCAAACATAAACTTTGAAAATTTGAGCGCAGCTCAAATTGAATTGAATTGGCTGAATTAAATTAGAATTGAATGGAGTTGAACTGAATAAGATTGAATAGTAAAATGACGATGAAAAAATGCCTTGGATTAGATAATTTCATTGTTGTTTTCTGGTTCGGTGTCCTTGTTACAAATGTTAAATAAAAGGATTAACAACATTTTTTGGATGAAAATTGGATTTGGATAACAGTCATTAAACATTGTGATTGTCATAAACAAACTTTCCCTTTAAAATATAGAAGATTGCTCTTGTAAAAATATCTGGATAAAAACTTTTGTTATTTATAATATGTGGTGTAACGTATGTAACGGTGTCCTTTTTACTCACTCATGTAACTCAAACTGAAAAAACATCAGAATATTTTTCTTGTTTGTACCTTGTCTGCTCATAGTGAAACATGTACCTACATGATACAAAGTCAAAGGGAACTTACCCTTTGTGTGATACCATACACCTAAGAGACACTATGTTACATACGTAAGAGATGCAACTACATAAGTTTGAATGCTAAAAAAGTGGACTTCCTCATGACGAACTATCTTTACCCCTTTAAAGTAGCTTGCTTAAGGGATAAACATTGAAATAAACGTGTCTGCATTATTCCTGACAGTTATTCATTTTTTACCATGTGTGTCACACTTTCTTCACCTAGTATTGTATATACACACACTTATTTCTTTAGACTGAAAACACTACATGTATCAGTATGTAATTAAATAATGAATATCATACTTTTACTCAAACTTTTTCCAAGTCAACCATTTGACAACTGCATTATACATGTAGGTACGTACACAATGCCTTTGTTGGGTTCCATTTGCAATGTACAAGTAAAACTTGTCTGTTCGACTATAGAACTGAAAAACACTTTAAAAACTCTGAGCAAAGTGGGCTGAGGTCACTTGATTTGATTGGTTGGAACATACAATGATATAATATTACATATGTATGTATCCAGGAGGGGGTGGGAGATGGGTTACACGGTAAAAAAGGGGACCACGTACACTTCCTCCAAAAAGGAGTTAATAGAAGTATTGTAATTTTCAATGCTTTGTGATAAAGTTGGGTGTGGGTGTGGGCGGGGCGGGGCAGGGGATGGGAAGGGGCTGGGAAGGGGAGGGCAGGGCCTATATATATATGCAGGGGTTGGGAGGGGGATGGGGGTTCTTCCGTTGTCCCCTCCACCTTGATCAGCCTTTGCCTGTCTGTCTGTGTTGTAGATGTGTACAGTGTGATTCATTTTGTAGTGGACTTTCTGCCACTTGTATGACTCATGATGTCAGACTCAAGTCCACCTTGATTCCTACATATTTTGACTGACTCAGACTTGGCTCAACAGGGCATGGAAACAGAGTCCTAGTTTAAGATGAATACAGTCACTGCAGCATTGCAGCAGCAATGGTCAAATTATTTTCAGTCACCGAGTTAATCTAAAACTGGCACTTCAATTCCATGCCCTGTTGATCGTGATATTGTCCATTTAATGATACAAAATTCATCTGTCAAATACTTAACTTTTTTCTACAGAAAATTAAAAGCACAAATCTGACAAACGTCATAATAATTTATACAAATAATAATATAGTTACCACATGATTGTGGATTCACATCTTTATATATGTATGCATGAATGCAAAATCCATTTTTTTTAAGCTTTGATTTCAGTTTGATGTGTAATGCAAATGGATGGCTAAGATTTGGGAACCCTGCTTCATTTTGGAAAAAAGATTTTATGACTGAGCATTACGCTTATGCTGTTATGTTCACAGAAGCTATAATTCTGCCATGGGGAAAATGATCTCAGTACCATGGCAACAACTGACAAAAGCCTTTGTTGAAACGGGTGAGGGGTAAATGGAGCCATTCCCTTTACCCATCACCCCCCCCCCCCCCAAAAGAAAATTTAAAAATAAAAAACTTTTTTCGAAACCCATCCCCCTATCATGAGCTTGATACTTAGTAGTGGGTTCTGAGCACTTTACAACAACTTTTATTTTCATGGTGTTGCAAGAAAAACTAGCATATAGGCCTACTCCTCAAGATTCAGGGTAGGCCTACATAATTATTTGGCGCATTATATCTTTTGGGCAAACAATAGTGGGAGGGACAATTACTGATAAACTGTCCCCCACCCCCACTCTAAGAAGTTGGGAATTAAGGCATGTCCTTCAATTGGCCTACTTCACATGCCAAAGCTATTGTTACTACACGTACTGCATGGGGTGTCATGGGGTGTCATGGCCGAGCGGTCTAGCTTACCGGATTCAAGTTCTGGTGTTAGCAACACAATGTGGGTTCCAATCACGGCCATGACACTGGCAAGACACTTAATCATAATTGCTTCTCTCCACCCAGGGGTTAAATGGGTACCTGTGAAGGCAGAGTTGGTTTGCTCTATATGCGCTAGAAATGGCAGCAATTGAGTTGTATACTCCCCAGGGAGCTGAGATGGTTTCAGGAATGATTTATGAGCCTTATGAGCCTTATGAGCCTTATGAGCAGGGATAATAATATAATGCGCCTTGAGCACCACTTAGTTGGTGGATACGTGCGCTATATAAATCCACACATTATTATTATTATTATGTACACTAGCATACAAGTTCATTATTCAAGCAGATAATATCCACTAAAAATAAACATGTCGACAAATTGCACCAATAGGCCTACAGCCTTGATTATATATATATATATATATATATATATATATATATATATATATATATATATATATATATATATATATATATATATATATATACCACTCTGTGAAAATGACAAATTTGACAAATATACATTTCTATGTAGCTGGAAAGAATACATCACCAGCTTTATGTTAGATGTGTGTGGCATATTGCATTATGGAGATATGGCATTATTGTTAGGAAAACAAAATATTCAAATGAAAACAAATGACATAGGCCTATTTGAAACAAAGTACTCACAAAAATCATTAATTTTAATATTTTATTGATTGAAATTGACTTTTATGTAAAAATATTAAGAAAATTTAGATCCCAATGATGTCAAAAAACATGATAACCAAAAATCAGATGTAAAAAAAAAAAACACCCTCTCAATATTTCATCGCCCATTACATGTAAACGCATGGTGCGACATGTGACTCATTTTCACAGTGCGGGTCACATATATATATATAATGTAAAAAGCCTTTAAATTACTGGAGTGCAGCTTTTACATACACGTACGTGCTGATTCTTTGTTAACCCTCCTACTACTGCAAGGGTCAAAATCATTCAAAATGTTGATACACTTGCCAAGGTACATGTCTAGTGCACTTAAAAGTCAAACATTGTCAAACCTTACGTGTAGTAAGTACATTTACAGGTCAAAATGAGTCAACCGTTTTTGACTGTAAAAGCATTGTCTGGTATTGTTCAGGGTGGTTAAAATGACAGTAAAAACCAGTCAAAAATGCCCCTGTGTGCACATTTGGGTCAACAGACAAAACAGTCTGTTGACTGGTTTTGACCTCTGTAGCAACTTCCTACTAAATTGCAGCAATAGTAGGAGGGTTAATACAAAGTACATTGTGTGTGTTCACTAAATGTGTGCTGAATTATTCATACATGTAGACTGCTTAATACCATGGAACCATTTCCCCTGTATCGCATCATTAAATACAACATAATTTATTAATCTGTGACACACTTACAGCAAAAACTATACAGTGTAGCGGTGAGATACAAATTGCAACATTTTTTTTTTCACTGTTGGTATAATTATTTTATGTAAGATTAAGGAATAAGTGTATATTCATAAACTCCATGTATTTATGGTAGCGAAGCATTAGCCAGTGGGGTGTCTTTTAGACACGCTGTTTCAATTTTGGACATCCTATTGTATCTGTCATTTACATGTAAAAGTCTGGTAATTGAACAATTTGGACACCCTGGGTCTAAATCCTGGCTCCCCTCCAGAATGGGGGAATGTACATTTATGTACGGTACTCTTATCATCTGTTGTCAATGCTGACATCAAGATGGTGTCAATGACCTACTTCAGCAAACAAACAACTGCATAAATCATTAAATGATTCCCAGTGAATATTCCAGACCAGCATCCTAAAACCATTACGCAGCTCCTTCATAAAACTTCACTTATTTTTCAAACCATCCTGAATAAGGCAGAATCATTAGCCAATAGCCAATGAAAATTAATTATAAATTGTTTAATTTCCTTTCATCGGTGGAAATCTTTTATTTTCTCTCTTTAATTTGACTGACATCTTGAAATTCTGGTTTTTATCAGTGTTTATTTACACACATTTCATGCATGTCTGGACTTTGCACTATGCTTTGACAAATTTCTCTGAGAAATTTGTCAGACAAACATTCTCTTATAACATTTCATGCACAAAGTTTGGCCGATAACCAACACAACCTGATAAGCAAACTTTACTTGTACGCATTTTTTCTGCTAAGCTGCTCTTTGAAATTGGTCCCATGTGTGTGTGTATGCAATTCTTGCAGTCCAAAACAACATTTTTCAGTAAACTTGATAAAGATTTGAATTGTAACATTGATTTTATATAAATATATCTGGTTATGCTAAATTCACTAAATATTTTTGGCTTATTAAATGTTTTTAGTTGAATTAAAAAGGTTCTGTGTTATTAGCATGAAAATTATGGGGTCATGTCTAGTGTTAGGTATACTGACTGAATCACCCAGACCCTCTATTCACTAAATTAATCAGTATATAATTTAATATTGATCCGTGACTGCTTTATAAACATGTTTGTATAATGCTAATTTATAATCTTAAAATCATTATTTAACATAGCTGGGCAAACAACTACACATTTCACAATAGTCAGAGGCCAGTGAGTAATAATGTTACAAAAATGAATTTGTTGAATCTGTTGAACAGAGTCATGCCTATGTAGTACATAAATACAATCTGGGCTATAAATTCATCCAGGCACTTAATTACTGTTTTTTTGACAATTATTATGTAAAATATTCCTTTCTTTCAGGTAGTTACAAATAATTCTATGACAAAATTGCTGGAATCATGGGTAGCCAGGGGACTTGTATACTGCGTGTTGCACCAAGGGCTTGAATCACAGGCAAATACAGGAAAACAAGAGTTACAATGACATTTACATCAACGGTTTAATTAAGGTGTGTTAACGTACGTGTCACCCAGCTCTGGAGGTCATGATTGTGCAATCCATGTACACTACTAACGTTCGCCGTAGCAGACAACGCTCTGCAAAATTTTGTAATGAGCAAGGACCAAAATCAAACATTGTTTACACATGTTTGACATGCAGGAAATACTTGAAATTCTGTCTATGTACAGAATATTTTTATATTTAAATATATTTAAAACCAATTTGCATGAAAATAAATTGACACTTAAGTGGAAAAATTACTTTAAAAAAACAATGAAAAATGTTTTCTATTCCCATAAATAATTAATATTTTGAACTATTTATTTAGTTTACCTGAGGTATAAATCAGCATGTTTTCAGGTAAACAAAGTTTGAATGGTTTTAAAATGAACACATTTTACACATGATAGCCTATTTCGCCAATTTATAAACTTTCTGCACAGTGACTGGCACAAGTCAAAATGGCGTTGTAAAAAATATGAAATATAAATCAATGATTAAATATTAAAACAAATTTAATATATCATTATACAATCATATTAATTAAATGTGCTAAGGCAATGGCAGGAAATGAAAGCAGAACCATTCATGTTTGATAAGACTTGAGTACAACGAGTATGCCGAGAAGTCGTCTGCCGATGCATACTGCATGGCAAACTTAGCAAATAAAAACTCACCATACTCCACATGTACAATATTTGTGCATCTGAATATTCAGGGTCACACACATTTTTCGACTCTGGATGCTCTGTGGTGCATTCTGAGCGCTTTATTAATAATTTTGGTGAAGCAAGAAAAACCAGTAGCCTACTCATAGGCTAACATATAGTTTTATTTTCTAAATTTGGTACAGGCCATCAAAAAGAAGAGTTAATATCTGATCTCAGCTATGTGACAAATTGACATCAAACTTTCACCCATGTACACTGTAGATGAATATTTACTAAGGCTGTGCCGAGTATCCAGATACCCAGATACCCGGATACCCGACCGAAAATGTCATTACCCGGTTCCATTTTTCGGTTCCAATTACCCATAAACGACCTTTTAAAATTCCGACTGAACATTTTAAGCCACACAAAATAATGTAAGTCTGATTTTTTGCTAACAAAATGAAGAAAACTTGGATGAAGGCTTTAGAAGTAACATTTGCCGACAGCATTTCACATACCTGCTGGCTTTTGTTTTGTGTTCATATTGGTTATTTTTATATACATTCAGGAGTATATGTTTTTACAAAATTGTTTACGGGTACCCGGCCGGGTATCCGAAGATTTCAAATTTCGGGTATCTGGTTCCCAAAATAACCGAAAATGCACAGCCCTAATATTTACCTAAATGGCAACAACTGACAAAAGCTGTTAAAGCTAACCAACCAAACATTTTACATGGCCTATAACCTAGATGGATGGTAACTAGCGACCCAAATTATGTCTTCAGGGCATTATCTACAATGACTGGGACCCAAATTATGTCTTCAGGGCATTATCTACAATGACTGGGACCCCAACGATAAATTCGGTCATTTTATGTTTGTGCAAAGTTACCTAAATGGCAACAATTAACCTTCAAAACCTATTTTATTTACATGGCCTAACCTTGATATGGATGTTAACTATCTCTACTAAGGGCTATAATAGAAGAAGATGACAAGGCAGACCTTGTACACAATGGCAGGATGCCCATGTCTAAGGTCTCAACTCTCCTCTGTATTATCCAGACTGCCCAGAACCATGACAAATGGAGTCAATTTATGAGAGGAGGCAGTGTCTACTAGGAAGAGCAATTATAATGAACCTAGACACAAAACAGTGCTGGAGTACAATTTCAAAAGCTGAATGATAAAGTTAATGTACCATACAACTACCATTGAAACTGCTATTAGTGTTACTTGAAGAGCAGCCTTGAATCTACAAACCTCATGCTAAATTTATCACAGCTGCAATACTGCGACCTAAATCTTTTCAAATAAGAAAGTATTGCCATGCACAGATACCAGCATAATTTCGAACAAATATTTACCTGGCTACCAACTGTAATTCATGAACCATCAACCAGTGTGTATTTCCGTAGATGATTGTGGGTGGGTACCAATAACTTCTACACTTTCTCCAGCATTACGTCATTGTTAGTGACGTATCTTGCGACAAGCAGCTATTGGATGATAAAATTACTGTTTGGAAATAACCAATAGATCCTCACATTGACTTTGCTGGTGCATGAGTAACAGGTGCTTATTCTACCAACATCTATCATCATGTGCTACTGATCACACAAACTTTTGATATGATTTTGTTATGGAATTAATCTTTCATGGCTACAATTTTATTAGGAAGCTACATGTAAGTTGGTACATGCAACAGCTCTGATATTTAATGACAATTTAATTAGTGTGGACTGTTGGGAAATAACCAGAAAAACTGCGCTGAGTTTCTTGGTAAACATTTGAGTTGCAGGTTCTTGTGCACCCAACATCAGCTTTCTTTTATCTTGAAGAACAAATCTGGAACTAAGAAATTGATTTCTGTTCTGAACAACCATGGCATTGATGCGTTCGATGATGGTTAAGATTTTACTCATCTACCTGATGACTGGATGTCACAAAGTTAACGGGAGATGTAGATCTGCCAAAGGAACCTGCCCTAGTGATTGGAACCAATGGGGAGACAACTGCTACAAAGTCATTGAGCCACGATCATGGTCTGAGGCACGGGATGAGTGTGTCAGGATTGGAGGCGTAATGGCCACCCCAAATACTCTGCAAGAGAATGCCTACATCAGGAGCCTCACATCTAATTATATATGGATCAACTGTAATGATCTTGAGACAGAAGGTATGCTTCAAAATTGTCAATTTAATTCTTACACATTTTTGATCTTTTGAATTTGACAACAATCTTGGTACTATAGTGTCTATAGTATGCTATGTAAAAACTATTTAACCTAACCCTCCAAAATCCTCCAAAATCCTCTTTGCCAAAGTGAAGCATTTTGAAGGATTGAGGTTACATGCTCTTTGATAAAGTAAAGGATTTTGGAGGATTGAGGTCAGTATAGGAATACTTGTCTTTCCATGGTACATGTACATCCATGTTTGTTGTAGTGATTGCAAGGTCAGTGCTCGGGTCAGTGGACACTGTTTATTGCTCCATGCATGCAGGTAGGGTCCCTGCATGGCCATGTACATGTATCACAGATTAGAAACATGTGTGCAGACATGTCATGTGCTTGCTTTACTACTGGAGGATTTTGGAGGATTCAGGTTATGTGCAAGCAAAAGGGGCCGAGGGAGTTGGGGTTAAGAAAAATAACTACTTTTTAAATCTTGATTCTCATGTTTCATTGTCTCAGTCCCACTATAAGTGTGTGGACATGGGGCCTTTTTGGTGCACCCTGTCTCAAGTAAGTTTGTCACCCGTCAGAGTATTACTCCAGGATTTAGGAGATAGGGTGTCCAAATTAGTTATTCTTTGAAAGACTGGTTATCCAAAACGTTAATTTACAATACTTTTGGATGTGTATTACAAATAAAACAGGGTATCCATTTAGCAAACAGCCAGGGCATCCAAACAGCCAGGGCATCCAAACAGCCAGGGCATCGGCTGTTTTGCAAGCTCGGGCAATGACGGATGAATCAAATGGTGATCCTGGACTCCTACATTGCTTATATTTGGAAGTCCCATTCATACCAAATACATCTGAACACAGTTCCAATGATTACCTAAACAAGCCACGTTTTGGGGTGTATGGATTGGTTGAAATTATGCTCTCAATCCAGGCCTAATATTTCAAGTTTTCACAATTTTTCGAACTCATTGTGCTACACGAATACTTATAAATATTTTTTGTACATTCTCACCAAGTTTAAGATCCATAATTAATCGGGATCACCTTTTGATTGACGCATTTTTGTGGGGCCCCGTTTTGATTTTGCCGGTCCGCAGCCGATATTAAGCCAGAGATTTGACAGCAGATATGTGGTCTCCCGAAGAAAAAGCTTGTGACAGATTTTGAAGTTCCAAATATCATTTACTTAATATCGGAATTTATTGAAGTGATAAATAACGTGTTTAAATATATGAATGTTTTGTGATTTAAAAAAATGTGTACATGGGGAGTAAGTTTTACACGAAATAGCAGGAAATGCATCCAGTGATCCGTAACGCACTCAGTGATTGGAAAGGTCTGCCTTCTTGGCCCTTTTGGCTGTTCCGCCTACTGAACTTACCCCAACTGTGACAGGCTCGTGAAATAAGAATATCAAAACAAAATCACCTAAGAACAATATTTTATGTAAACTCTTACAGGACAAAACACAAACACATTTGTGAAATATGTTCAGCCTTTAAAATTTCAGTGTTATGGAGATATAACATTAAAATAGATGCAAAGTACACAAGAATCAGGTTAGATGTTTTCACTGACTACAGTTCCATTGCATTTTTTCAGGAAGGACCCCGAATATTAATTACTTAAAAATCTGTAACGTTTCATCAATTTGTTTAATATTTTTAAGTTTACTAAGTTTGATATTTTTTGCCCTTTCAATCAATATGAGGTTTGTACAGAAACAAGGAATTTGAATTTTGTGTCTAACATCCCTGTGTACAGTGTATAGTAATGTTACTACTACAATGTACAGTACGCAAAGTCCTGACATTGTCCTGAACATTCCCAATTTGGTGTCAGCTTAGCCTTGACCATTGGCTGTTGTCATAGTGCACCCTCATCCCGTAGTGATTTCTGGCCCGACAAATTCAGCACACATGGTGTGCCATCCCAGCATGTACACTTTTAATACAGCCACATCAATAAATGAGTCATGGACACGGTTGTGCATTGCGATCTTGTACGTTTGAACACAAACAACAGCCTTCACTATGAATAACTTTACCCTGAAAATGCCCTGAAAATCTGTTTTGCCGTGAAATAACAGTTCACCATAATTTCACGGCAGTTTCATGGTGTCTCTTCCTCTCAGATATTGGCAATAATGTTCACAGTGATTTCAGGGCAAATTCATGGTGCTCTTGAGAATTAATGAGCTGCCCCAAAACTGCCACAAGAAGTTCATGGCATTTTCACAGCATTTTCACAGCAAAGTAATTCCAAGAATATTTCATGGCATTTTCACGGTGTTGTGTCGCCATGAAATTGCAGTGAACTATTTATTTCACGGTAAAACAGATTTTCAGGGCAATTTCAGGGTAAAGTTATTCATAATGCTTGATCCTTCTGTAATCGAAAATTTGTGTGTTTTTTTTTCCCATTGGAATCCCAATGGAAATTCCTCATGCAAGAATTGCTGATTTGTAAGTGGTTTATTTTAAATGATGGCCAATCACAGACATCGCAGTGTGTAGTAACCAATGAGACTATATTAGCATAAATTGTCCCCGTCTTTAATTTTACATATGGAGCTCACAGAAGGATCAAGTTGCGAAAATGGACGGTCACTGTATAATGACACTGTATAATGTACATGTGTATGCATAATCATGCGTCAAGGCTAGTGTCAGCCAAACCATTTACTGCAAACAAACAAAAAGTGACACAATAATTTTTCAGTTGTTGGACTGTTGCGTTGCCATAAATAAATGATTCTAGTTTATTCATGTACAATTTGGGCAGCTCAAAACCTGAACTGAACAGTGATCATCAAGTTTAATCATTTATAAGAATATCTACAAAGTACAATTACATATATCCTAAATGTACCCTAATTGAAGCAGGTTAACCGAAGGTTATATAATCAAGTGGACATTAAAGCTGCAAATATAATTAGAAGTTCGATATTTCAGTTGGTTTCAGTGAAGTATTCTCTTGTAAAATTTCAATATGTGATCATACACATGGATGTCTGGAGCGCCGTTTTGATATTCATACAATCAAAAAATTACTATTGGTATAATGACTCACCCCCAAACTGTACAAGTTTGTTGAGGCACAGAAAATGTACCCAAGAAAAAAAATTAATCATGCTTCATCTTATGGTTGTAAAACCGTTTTTAATCTTGAAAATGCAAATAACCACATAAACATCGTGTTTGTCGTACCGGCCAGCAAAATTTTGACCATTATCAGCACTGTTTATTATCTATGCAACTTCTCTTTAGCCTAGTACTTGCATATAAGTAGTAAATATTTTGGTGTCTAATCTCATTTAATGTATGCTAAAAAGAAATTCCGCATATTGAGACAATATCGTATATCAATGCTAAAAATTAAAAATCGAGAATTTTAAAGAAAAAAATCATAAAACTAACCTGTGAACATCAATAGTTGCCATCCAGCAGCTTTTTGTAATTTAACATAACAATTCTTGTTTTCTCTAAGATGAAATCACTTCAGATGAAATAATTTCTCAGGATGGTTGATACATCTTTGAACTTTACACCAGATAATAATTAGCTTACTTGATAATCTGAAAGTTACCAATGTTGTACCTTCCCTTTAAAGATGTACTGCCCATGTTTTTCCAACAATTTTTTTTTATTAAAAGAATACTTTAAAATACACAAAATAGGTGTCAGAATCTTTGTTTAACAGTAATGAAAGTACAAAACTAAGTTTTATGATGGGACCCACCAATTAATTACCTAGTTTATTTGAATATAATTCAAATTCGATACAGCCACCTTTATTAACAAAATTATTATTGCTGAAACATTCACAGGTTGATTTCTGTACAGTAAGAATGCATATTTTACATAAAGTGTATACTGGCTTAAAAAACTTAGTGTCCATGACAGATGCAATGTAATGTCCCTCATGCTGTTCAAAAATAGAAATTTCAAAAATATTGTCAAATTTGGAAAACATTGGTTTACTCAAAAGGCATATGTAAAAATGTAACTGATGTGTAAAGTTGATGTTATCAAACTTTCTGTTTGAGGTGCTATCATTTATTTAAAAATTTCCCCATCAGAATGTACATTATTTTAAGTTCAAATTTCAACATTAGCATGTATAATACTATAGGCTACTCTCCATTACAGCCAAATATAACTGGCTTACTTATGCAGACGTCTTAACCTCTCGACCACTGAGCTTGCCCGATGACGATCGGGTTCTGCGATATATGTATAGATTGATGAAATTGTTGCGTCGGGTGATAAACAATTGATTTAATTTTGCCCTACACTGACATGTGTACAGCACTGCATACACAGTGCTTTCCGAGTGTCTGTGAAAAAAACTACACAGGCGACTCGGGCAGGATTAGAACCCACGACCTCCTGCTTACTAGTGCAGATGTCTTAACCTCTCGACCACCGAGCTTGCCTGATGACGATTGGCTGACTAGAATCCGATATAGCAGCGGGTTCTGCAATATGTACAGCACTGCATAGATTAGTCGCCTGTGTAGTTTTTTCAGACACTCGGAAGGCACCGAATTGTTTATCATCCGAAGCAAGAATTTCATCAATCTAGCTAAATATAATGTTCATTCCTGTTGTAGGCATCTGGGAGTGCGAGGGAACAACTGATATTCTCTTCAGGAATTGGTCTAAAGGTGAGCCTGACAACGGTGGATTGAATGGGGAGCAATGTGCAGTGATTTATCCCCATTCAAGTTGGGTTGATAGAGCATGTTTTAACCCTTTTTCTGCAGTATGCAAGCAGCCCGTTCCACCTCGCTGGCAGTAAAGCCTCACCTAAATCAACACCACAAAGTGCCTTCATCAACTCACACAATCAGCTCATAAATAATCAATATCATTCACAAGAACGGATCTACGCTCCTGAAGACAATCAGATCATTCTGATCGAAATATTAATTTGTAACCACCAGTTCTTTTTAGAACTAATTACTACACAATTGAGAATCTCACATGGTGTCACCACAAACAGTCTTTATACTGATCTACTGATCTATTTGATTAACTGGAAATTTAAGACCCCTAATAACTAATGTGACTAAATGTAAACTAGTACATGTATATAGTTACATATTTGTACACATATCAAGTGGGACAGTTAATAACATATCATGCTTTTCCATTCCAGTATTTCAGTGTTGCAGCATGATACACAAACAATCATCTACAATAGCAAACATGGTAATTTTTAAATAAAGAGCAGGTACATGTATAACATTGGTAATCACCATATTATTAAATTAACAAATTATTAAGTGTATCATCTTAGAGAAAACATGAATGTTTATGTCGAATTAACAAACTATTGTGTGAAACATAAAAACATCAAATATAGCAGTTTTTGTTGTTTACTCATAAAACGTGAGCGCCTATTGTAATGAAGCATTCACAGGTCAGTTTTACATGTACATGTACGATATATTTCTTGAAAACTAGAGGGTTGAAATGAATGTACGTTAATAAATACCAATGTTGTATGTTCCCTTTAAAGCCTAATTTGTGTGTTCTTTTACAAACCATTGTGCAATCCCAAAATCTCTCACATGATATTTACAATGTCGGTCCAAAAGGATAATTATAAGACTGTCTGGACATATGGAAGTGGTTAAGACATACACCAATCTAATTAGCTGTTCTGGCAAGCAGGAACAGGCATTGATTTTATTCAGATTTCTATTATACATGTACCGGTACATAATCAGTTTTTCCCTTGGCGAATTTATTTCTTCTGTTCTTAATTCTCAATGGATTTTAAAAGTATGTCACTAGTTGATTTAATCTATACATGCATGTAAATAACGCTAATTGTAAGCAACTTTATGTCAATGATTTACTGATTATAATTTAATACACATATTCTGTGCTGGCTGAGAAATGATTATCTTTTCTGGGAAATTTTAATTTTTAAAGACAATCACAAATATCCACTTGAAATAAGAGTTGACAACCACCCTTGTAAAGTCTTATAACAAAAACAATCATCTGGTAATAACCAAACTTGTGTACACCTTCCCTTTAAGTATCAACCAATTTATCAATTGATGATGAGCACCAACCAGCAACTTGGATGGGTTTTCTATTTTTGGAGAGGGGGGGGGTTGAGGGGGAGGGCTTATCAGAGTAGCTTGGGATCACAATGAATTAACTTCCTCAACCAATGACAATCACTCAAATAAAGAAACAGACATTAAAAAACACTGTTCTACTGAATTCTGAAATTTGAGTAATATTTGCTATAAATGAACACTTTATATGATTTGCTTTGCATTATGATCAATGTTACTTTGTAGACTGCTAATTGATGTATTGACATTAAACTGTAAATGCTTAATTGATGGAATTAAAATGATGACTGTAAAAAGATGTATTATCAATGTTTTTCTGTTATTTTACTGGTTATTTTTGTTTTGGAACCTATCTAATTTGACTTTACCACACAAAGCCATGGAACTTCATTTACTCGATGAGTTGCTCTGTCAAAAAAAAGAGTTAAAATTTCGGTATTTTTATTGGTACTGATCGCTGCTGATACATTCAAAAGATAGCTGACTTATTACTGGTCCATTCTTTATAAAGGGAATTCTAATTAAGGTAGTATTTTTTTAGATATTGGGTCACCCAAACTTTCCAAGTCAAAGTCTGGAGCTCCTAGGTCTAATTTGACCCAATGACAAGTGGATTCCATGATGTACATGAGAGCCAATTTGTATTGAAGGAGGGGTGAGGATTGGGGTTTGGAACGAGGGAAGGGTGGGGACGAGGGAAGGGTGAGGACGAGGGAAGGGTGGGGACGAGGGAAGGGTGGGGGACGAGGGAAGGGTGGGGGACGAGGGAAGGGTCGGGACGAGGGAAGGGTCGGGACGAGGGAAGGGTCGGGACGAGGGAAGGGTCGGGAAGAAGGAAGGGTCGGGAAGAAGGAAGGGTTGGGACGAGGGAAGGGTGGGGAGGAGAGAAGGATGGGGAAGAGAGAAGGGTGGGAAGGAGATAAGGGTCGGAAGGAGAGAGGGGTGGGAAGGAGAGAAGGGAGAGAAGGGTGTGGAAGAGAGAAGGGTGGTGACGAGGGAGGGGTTGGGACGATGGAAGCGTGGGCATGAGGGTAGGGTGGGCACGAGGGTAGGGTGGGCACGAGGGTAGGGTGGGCACAAGGGTAGGGTGGGCACAAGGGTAGGGTGGGGACGAGGGAAGGGTGGGGTCGAGGGAAGGGTGTGCACGAGGGAAGGGTGGGCACGAGGGAAGGGTGGGCACGAGGGAAGGGTGGGCACGAGCGAAGGGTGGCCGGGAACGAAGGAAGGGTGGGCACGAAGGAAGGGTGGGCACGAGGGAAGGGTGGGCACGAGGGAAGGGTGGGCACGAAGGAAGGGTGGGCACGAGGGAAGGGTGGGCATGAGGGAAGGGTGGGCATGAGGGAAGGGTGATGAAAGGCTGGGGATTGGGGTGTGATGGGGATTGGGGTGTGATGGGGATTGGGGTGTGATGGGGATTGGGGTTGATGGGGATTGGGGTGTGATGGGGATTCGGGTATGATGGGTGGAGTTTGGAAATTGTGGAGGGGTGGGGAATGGGAAAGAGTGGGTGAACAGTGGGTCCGGGTTGGTGCAGGACAACTATGCAAGTTTGCTTGCCATGAACAAAATCACAAATTGATTATATTAAATTCCTTTCTTCGCTAAGTTGCACCAATTATTAGTTCCCCAATTATTATTTTTTATCAAACCTACCTACTTGTTTGTAAGATGTACACAAAGAAGACATGTATTTCCTTATGGAGGTGTGGCCATGGTCGTTGCTTTTGATTTGAGCTTTACACAATGTAAGCTAAAAATTCTTCAAAACAACAGTGTTCCAGCTAGGAACAGAGGTGAAACATTCATGTTGCAATCATTTGCAGACAAAATTCTAACAGACAAGGGAGGCTACAATTTCCATAAACAGTTTGAGTATGTGCACAGTCCATGTACTGAACAAAATGGCCACTGTCTTAACTCCACACTGTACTACTCTAAGCACAGCCAGCAAGCCAGAACAATGGATTAAACATCACCTTCCACACAGCAATACTTGTTTACAATACAGCCATTTATTATGCAAGTTATAGCTCACTCAGCCAGGTGCGCTTGAATTCTTTCATTTGAATAACAATGTTGAAAATTTTCAACATATAAATTAGCCAATCAAAATGCCAGGTGCAACCATTAATGAGCCCCTGGTGTAGGATCATGGGTAGGCTGGGGTGATGGGCGGTTTCAGAACAGGGATACAAATGGAGATTGTTGTGTAGAGGGTGATGGGGGTAGTATGGGTGGGCTGGATTGTGGGCAAGGGAGGGGTGGGATAGGAGGAGTGGGATAGGACGGGTGGGATAGGACGGGTGGGATAGGACGGGTGGGATAGGACAGGTGGGATAGGACAGGTGGGATAGGACAGGTGGGATAGGACAGGTGGGATAGGAATGGGTGGTGCATGGGAATGATTGAGATAGAATGAATTGGAGATAGACGGGCAGATTGGGATAGGACGGGTGGGATAGGACAGGTGGGATAGGACGGGTGGGATAGGACGGGTGGGATAGGACAGGTGGGATAGGACGGGTGTGATAGGACAGGTGGGATAGGACAGGTGGGATAGGACCGGTGGGATAGGACAGGTGGGATAGGACAGGTGGGACAGGACAGGGGTGGACAGGATGGTGACAGGTGGGATGGGACAGGTGGGATAGGGACGGGTGGGATAGGGACGGGTGGGTATGCGGATAGGACAGGTGGGATAGGACAGGTGGGATAGGACAGGTGGGATAGGACAGGTGGGATAGGACAGGTGGGATAGGACAGGTGGGATAGGACAGGTGGGATAGGACAGGTGGGATAGGACAGGTGGGATAGGACAGGGATATACATGTATTAAGGGATATAAGGAATATGGATGGTGAATGCTGAGTATCAGGTTATGGGTGGGGCTGGAGTGGGGGTATGGGTTTGCCAGGGACATGGAGGGTGAATGTTGAGAAGAGGATCATGAGTGGGCTGGAGTGGGGGTTGGGTAGGACAGGGACATGATTGATTGATTGAATTTATTCGGATAAAAAGATGATAAAAGTACAAGACACATTACAAAAATACAAGAAAAACACACCATATTTATCCAAGGATAACCCAAAAAGCCAATAACATATATAGGCTTATTTCCATTGGGGTCCATTCACATGGAGGGTGAATGTTGAGAAGAAGATTATGAGTGGGCTGGAGTAGGGGTTGGGTAGGACAGGGATATGGAGGGTGAATGTTGAGAAGAGGATCATGAGTGGGCTGGAGTAGGGGTTGGGTATGACAGGGATATGGAGGGTGAATGTGGAGAAGAGGATCATGAGTGGGCTGGAGTAGGGGTTGGGTATGACCAGGGTTGTCACCAGACCAAATTCGAAAGTGTCGGCCATTTGTCAGTGCGGAGCGAAAGGGAGCCTGGTCACTGCAAGCCGGGGTCTAGGGGCCCGCTTAAGGGCCCTGGTGAGATCCCAGGACAGCATACCGGTGGGGTCCATGGAGTGAAGCACCCAAGAAACTCCCTGGGTTTTAAGCTTTGGAATGGATTTGGAGGGCTCACCACTTTCCTGTTGTTGTATAATAGTATGGGTGTTCATAGTATTATACAAGAATTGTATCATGAAGGAGTGCCCTCCAATGCAATTGACAACAATGTTGGCTCAGAAAACTGAAACTTCTGTATGGCCTACCAGGTGTCCACACTATGGTAAACGGGTACCTGCTTCTGTTTTTTGATGAGGTGGTAACACTTGAGCAACCCGAGCTTTTGGCCCTAAATCCACAGTGGCGAAGACTGGGGTGGCGTAATCAGTTCCCGGGTCAGTTGTACTACCGAACACGGCGGTGTGGTGTGAAGAATATCGAATGTCTCGACTACCGCTTGAATCTGCCCGTCGTCTATCACTGCACGGCCCCTTGCGTTTAGTGGTCGAAGAGGAACAAGCTGGTGATACTTTTCTTCTCGAAAGTGCAACATAATTATTTTGATCAAAACACTTCCAAAAAACGTTCACAAAACTTTTTCTTGCCAGATAGGCGAGAGGACGATCGCGTGAATAATTTTCCCTTTGCTGAGCACATCGGGGAAAGCTGAGACGTTTGAAGTTACGGCTTAACCAACCTGAAATTTACGTATACATCGACATTGCACGCTCACGGGAAACTGCGTCAGCATCGTTTTGCACGCTGCGGTAGAGACTAGTGGCATTAGCTCAATGTAGCAGGCGCAAACAACCAATCATAATAGGGATTCCCAGGTCTTTTCCCCTAGACGTCATAAATAAAATGCTAATTAGTGTATTTGTTTGTACCGCTACAAAGCCTGAGATTTATTTTTATAATATCGCATTTGCGATGTTTTAATTGATCTATGGAGCTAAAGTCCTCAAGAAAATAGTGGCAAATAAACTCAAAAGGAAATGAAGAATACATGAACTTGTTTTTACTTTATTACTAAGTTTAATCGAAATATTCACACAATTTTTATTTTGATCGGTAAGACATCCAATTTCTGCGTTTGGTGCCGCCGGCGTGGCGGAAGTGCCGGTTAGACCCGGCCAGACCGACCGGATCAAGTAGCACTAACCCTGGGTATGACAGGGATATGGAGGGTGAATGTTGAGGAGAGGATCATGAGTGGGCTGGAGTAGGGGTTGGGTATGACAGGGATATGGAGAGTGAATGTGGAGAAGAGGATCATGAGTGGGCTGGAGTGGGGGTTGGGTATGACAGGGATATGGAGTGTGAATGTTGAGAAGAGGATCATGAGTGGGCTGGAGTAGGGGTTGGGTATGACAGGGATATGGAGGGTGAATGTTGAGGAGAGGATCATGAGTGGGCTGGAGTAGGGGTTGGGTATGACAGGGATATGGAGAGTGAATGTGGAGAAGAGGATCATGAGTGGGCTGGAGTGGGGGTTGGGTATGACAGGGATATGGAGGGTGAATGTGGAGAAGTGGACCATGAGTGGGCTGGAGTGGGGGTTGGGTATGACAGGGATATGGACGGTGAATGTGGAGAAGAGGACCATGAGTGGGCTGGAGTGGGGATTGGGTAGGACAGGGATATGGAGGGTGAATGTGGAGAAGAGGACCATGAGTGGGCTGGAGTGGGGGTTGGGTATGACAGGGATATGGAGGGTGAATGTGGAGAAGAGGACCATGAGTGGGCTGGAGTGGGGGTTGGGTACATGTAGGACAGGGATATGGATGATGAATGTTGAGAATAGTATCAGCTGTGGTCTGGAGTGAGAATGGGAGGGGCCAGGGATATGGACACAGTGAATGTTGAAGAGAGGATCATGGGCGGCCTGGAGTGATGGAGGGCTAGGGGCAAGGACAAGGATATGGATGGTACATATTCTGAAGAGTATCGGGTGTGGACTGGAGTGAGGATGGGATGGAGGTAGGAAAGGGACGTCAACGGTGAATATTCTCAAGAGTATCAGGGGGTGGCCTGAGGTGGGACGGGGTGGCCTGAGGTGGGAGGGGGGGGACTGGATATGAGCTGTGAATGTTGAGAAGTGCATAAGGCATATTTCACTATTTTAATAGGACCAAGCAATTGATAATGTAATAATGCAGTCATGAAACATGCGTTGGGGAACATTCCTCATTTCAATGGAGCAGGTCACAAATTTTAAAATTACTGACCAGATAATAAGGGCTATGTACGTAAATTGTACGTAAATTGTACGTAAAGAAAAATGTGATCCTTAACCAATTCGAAATGCTAAAATTTACCTTGACACCTTGACAAAATAACCGATTGAACTCTTTCTGACGAGGCAAAGCTGGGATTGTAAACAATATGAAATTAAGGTCAAAGATTATCACAAAACGTGGGACATTCATAAAAGTTATGTATACACTGTACTTCAGATTGATCATGGGGGCAATGATCATAGATCATAATCAAAATACATGTATTTCTATTAAATGTATGGTGACATAATGGAAACCCCCTAATGCTTCGCGTTATTTGCCTTAAAATAACAGATGACATCATGTATATATGGATGGATTTGATTGGTTCTTCGATATCGGATGATATAAGCAATGACACCATGGACTGGGTGTGGGCTCTGCCGATGACGCACTATTCTCATTACAGCTTCAGCACAGTGGCTCACTGGTTCAGGAGATACAACGTACACATACTTTTATCCTGATTGCAACTGATATTCTCCCAATGAGGATACCAATAGAACTTGAGTTCATGCACAGTAAGAAGCATTGAGGAATTGTCACTCTAAATACAGTTAAGCACAGCCCTGTCCTGAGTAAAACCTGGCAGCTGCTGGCTTGTCTGAATTAGTTATTTTAACAGACCATATCAAGCACATTTATATTGGTAAGTTTTCATCATACATATTCGTGTTGTATTGAATAACATGCATCAGACCAAAAAAAAAAGTCTCTGGTTTCTGGTCATGCAAATTAGGCTTCAAATTTTGCGCAGTGACAGTTTTATTATTATTGTTTTTGTTTTGGTGATCTTTTTTTTTGGCCAACCAGTGAAATCGTTATTGGAAACCAGAACAAATTTCCAAATTTCCTATACACAAAGTACATGGTGGCTAAGAGAGGACCCAGTGTGGCAATAGCGTTTCAACACCCTGTGTTTAAAAACACAAGCGTGGCTTGAAATTCAATCGATCCCACAATTTGGCTGCAATTGGACATTGTTGTCACATAAGAAAACTAAAAATGCTGACGCATGCGGGTCTAAAGGCGTAGCGCACTGAGAGACCAATAACCAGAGACTTTTTGTCCTAAATCCTAACATGGTTAGCAAGAATTCTGCTCACAATTAGCATTTTACACCGGAGGTATTTAAGAGAACATATATCCTATAAAATGATATGGCTTGATTTTAATCGATGTCTTTCAACTAATTGATATTTAAAACGACATTGAATTTCCGGTTTATTTTGCACGCGGCCGCCCATGGTTGGCAAACCGTAACCATGGCAAGCAAGCTGTGGACGTAGAAAGTTAGTATATCACTGCATAGTTGACACGTTGGTGTCGCTACTGGCTCCATTCTAGTAATAAGGGTTACCACAGTTTCACGCTTGAAAATTTCTAACAATAGCCCACTGAGATCTCCTTCGTGAAAAAACCTCTTCATAATAATAGGTAGCCTTAGAGGCGCACTATAAAAAATTAGAAAAGATGAAATTTGGAAAGTAATGGATGAGATGGTGGAATTCAGCAGTGAGAATTTCAGTTGCATATTACAAATGACTGTTAATCCCATTCAGAAGTGGACGCCCTTGGTGACCATTTTCGTACTGTTTGTGATATGTTTGTGTACAGCTAAAGAGGCATAAATGGAACCGCGTAATAATTAGCCCGGAGCTCGCATGGCTGAAGTACATTTAAGCTTAGAGACTCGATGTGCAGATGGCGAATACACATGTAGGCCTACAGTAATAACTAAAAGTGCCATCGCTTATTGGATCTGCAAATGTACATGTACACCGTATCTTGGTCTTCATCAAATGCGAAATAATGCATTTGCGATGATGTTTAACAAATCATAAATATCTTGCCTCTTGCCCTTCCTCAAAAGAAAGTGAGAAAACTGTTTCCACTGAAATAATATTAGAAATGATGTTACTCTAGATCTTGAGGCATATTTTGGGAAAGATAGCATTGAAATGATGTTTTGCAATTTGTTTTAAGAACTGTTAAGAAAAGAAATTGGGGTATGTATAAACATGAATGAAAACAAAATACAGATATTAATTCAGAATATTTCAAATAATCTCTTTTCAGTTGTCATTAAACTAACTGTGAACACAAATGGCTGCATTCGGAAGTAACACAAGTAGCACTGTGCCTACGATCACACTAACTCCACCTGGAGGAAGCTCTGGATTAAGTGTTGGGGAGTGGGTAGCTATCATTGTTGGAATCGTTGCATTGTGTAAGTAAAGTCTGTTAAGTTCCACGTTTGAATTCAATGTTCACAAAGGTACATGTCACAAATAAATTGTTTAACCCTCCTAATATATAGCTGCACTTTAGTGAGAACTTGCTACAGAGGTCAAATACCAGTCAACTGCTTATTGGACTGTTGACCCAAATGTGCACACAGGGGTTTTGACTGTTTTTGACCCTTGTAGTAGTAGGAGGGTCAACAGATCGGCATTGAAACACTTATTTCACTTAGGTAAAACTTTGCATGGTGAGGATAAGTAAGACTAATTGCGGTGACACCATGTGGAATCTCAATTGAGTAGTAATTAGTTCTGAAAAGAACTGGAGGTACAACTTCGATCGGCGTTTCGATCGGGTATGCTCTGATCGTCTCGGAGGTGTCTCATTCTCCTGGAAGTCCTCTCATTCTCTGAGGATGATCAGAGCACACTGATCGAAGCGTCGAGATGTTGGTGCTCCAGTTCTTTTCAGGAACTAATGCCTCAATTGAGATTCCACATAGTGTCTCACCGAAATAATCTTACTTACCTGTTCACTTGTTGAAACACTTTTTTCTTTTTTTTTTTCAAAGTACTACATGAGCATGATTATTAAACCTTAGTTGATGGTTGTAACACCCCGCCCTTTCATCAGTCTCCATTTCTTCATAGATATGTGTATTTTTTAAACTCTTAAAGTTTTATATTTGTGTGAATTAAGCACCTTGTGTGCAATCAATAATCTCTGATATAACTTTTTCAAGTTTGTTGGCTTTTGAAACACAAAATGATACAATCAGTTTGTGCTTCTGTGAGTAAAGTTTTACATACTCGGTACTGTCTGGTACCCACTGTATGTGCGTCCTTGTTTTTCCTTGCTCAACCTGTGTACGCAACAGGGCAAACGGGAAACAGGATTTTTATGAAGGAAAATGGTTTATTTAACACTCAGACCAGACAACTCTGGTCCATTTACCTCGAAAGCTAATAACACAAACCGCAGGTTATATAAAACTTATAACAAACAAACAACTCGGCACATCTTCAGTGCTTAGAAACATGATACATAATTTGCAGTCGGGAAAACCCATATCTCTAGCTATGCCGACTGAAAACATTTTCTGGACCAACCCTTGTTCTGGTACCTTTGATGCTTCATTTGCCGACTGAGGCTCTAAATACACCCCCACCCCCCTTGCTACGGCCATGAACACAAGAACCTTTCTTTTTACAACACAATTCAATCCACAAATTTTTTATCTTGGCTTACTGCCAGTCGTTTTTCCCGCCGGCGCGAACAGTCCATCTATTTATAGTTGCTGCTTCTGGACTTGAACAAAAGGTCCAATTAAGGCAAGTACAGAGTCCTCAATAGTTCGGTGAACTTCACCGGCGGTTCCCAACCTCCGGTTGTAGAACCGCTTGTTATTGATACTATGGACATTGTACCTCTAGTATTATCACTGACTTGAACTATATGCTTGAATGGTCCATTATAAATTAAGTTGACTCCCAACAATGTCAGATGTTTCTGTGGGTGGGAGCTAATTGTCACATTTTGGAAAAAAATCATGTATGAAATGTTCTACTTTTCAAATTGGTAAAACTTTCACTGGGCAGCTCATCATACAGGAGTTTGTGCAATCAAAAAGTAATTTACATCCCTGGCTCCTAATTGACATTACAAATTACTAATATGTGAAATCTTAATAATACGCTTTTGTTTCTTACAGTGACATTGTGTTTTGGACCAGCGATATGTATTAGGTTGTGGAATTATCTTAGACGAAATGGTAAGAATGAGATTAGTGTTATCATTTTACTGAGTCATCTACTGATGACCTATATACCTAAACAAGTATATCTTGCTTATTTTCTTTTGAGGTTAACCACAAAATACACAATACCATGCAATGAAGCTCACTTCACATTTCGCAAATTTTAGCATAATGTGAAAACTTATAATATGAAAGAGCCTCAGCTGTAAAACACCCATATTATGTAAATGCTCCCTTGATCATCATGCAACGATAGCCCCTCATGGCCCTGATAAATCTTACTATTTTAAAATTGTCATCCTAGCTGTTCATTAAATGCTAGCAATATGAAACATACAGTACATGTGTGAATAACATCATCATTGGGCAACACAATAAACTGGACACAACTAAACCTTTCAAATAATGGAGATTTACGTAAGTGGTTCAGTACAATTGTGGTGGTCTCACTTCCCGTACGTTGAATTTGAACAGAGGGTGTACATGCACATACCGTATACCCTCAAATTATACCCATGGCAATAGAGAATGAATGAACCCTTCTTGGGTTCGAATTTATATATTTCTTTTGCAATAACACTTTAGGTGGCCAATGTCGAAAGGTTTTTTAGTAATTCTGTTTTACATTTGAATGTTTGTACACTGATTAACTTGCCACAGGACAAATAGTATAGGATCATTTGGAAACAATTTTAATTATACTATATTGAAACTGTTACCAGGGCAACATCAAGAAACACCTGCTGAAGAACCTATGATTGGGAGACAAACAGGTAAATTAAACAGAGAATTTAGTTAACATGTAAACTGATATAAAGTGCTCCCTCCGCGTGAGTAAATAGTTTTAAATCTATTTATTTCTTTGTCCTGTTTGGTTGTCATCTTTATGTTAGCCATTGGTTTTCTTATTGTTAATTGTGCGCCAATGGTGTAAACACGGGGGTTCAACCCCCATTGCTATGTAAAATTCTAAATCGTAACTTTCTATTCATTCTTCCCGCTACACCCTAATACGAGAGATGACTTATTACCATACAGGATGTCACAATACATGCATAAACTACAATATACTTTTAATAAATTATAGTAACATTCTTGAAAAGGCGCCCTCATGGTCACTGGTATTAAAGACCTTGCTCGGTTTAAAACAGTCCTTAATCATCAGTGCACCATATCACTTCGAACATTAACCTCTGGTAAAGATACTGCGAAAAAACCGCCCTCATTCCTGTGTGTTTTGGACCAGAGATATGTATTAGGTTGCGGAATTATCTTAGATTAAATGGTAAGAATGAGATTAGTGTTATCATTTTACTGAGTCACGTCCTGATGACCTATTATACCTAAACAAGTACATCATGCTTATTTTCTTTTGAGGTTAACCACAAAATAGATACCATGCAATGAAGCTCACTTCACAAATTTTAGCATAATGTGAAAACTTATAATATGAAAGAGCCTCAGCTGCCTGTACCATGTGTAAATGGTCTCCATGATCATCATGCCACGAGCATTAGCCCTTTGGCCCTGATAAATCTTACTATTTTAAAATTGTCATCCTGTTTGTTAAATGCTAGCAATATGAAACATACATGCGTGAATAACATCATCATTTAATGGAGATTTACGTAAGTGGTTCAGTACAATTGTGGTGGTCTCATTTACATTGCGTTCAAGATTTAACAGAGAATTTGACACATGCACATACGTATAAAGTGCTATACCTCAATAACCCATGGCAATGGGGAGGGGGTGAATGAACCCTTCTTGGGTTCGAATTTATATATATTTCTTTTGCAATAACACTCTAGGTGGCCATGTCGAAAGGTTTTTTAGTAATTCTGTTTTACATTTGAATGTTTGTACACGGATTAACTTGCCACAGGACAAATGGTAAAGGATCATTTTGGAAACAATTTTAATTATACTATATTGAAACTGTTACCAGGGCAACATCAAGGAAAACCTGGTGAAGAAGAATCTATGATTGAGGAGACACAAAAAGGTAAATTAAACAGAGAATTTAGTTAACATGTAAACTGATATAAAGTGCTCCTCCACGAGCTTAGCCTTTAAATCTGTTTTATTTCTTTTGTCCTGCTTATTGTCATCTTTATGTTAGACATTGGTTTTCTCCATTGTTAATTGTAGCGCAATGAATTGTAAACACAGGGTTCAACTACATTATATATAAAAATTAAATTGTAACTTTCCTGTTCATCTCTCCAGCTACACCCTAATACGAGACACGTATGTGTATTTCCCACTCCAATAATCAGCTGACTCATTACCATACAGGATGTCACCATATGCATAAACCTACAATATACTACTCTGAATAAATTATGGTAACATTCTTGAAAAGCGCCCCTTGTGGTCACTGATATTGAGATCTTGCCTTGGCTCGATCCTAATTCATCAGTGACCATATGTCCAAAAGCTCGAGGCATTAACCTCTTGTTGAAGACTAAGTAGAAAAACTATTATTCCCTTATTGTGTTTT
Source organism: Zoroaster sp. YZ-2022 (assembly GCA_029582265.1). Lineage (NCBI taxonomy): Eukaryota > Metazoa > Echinodermata > Asteroidea > Forcipulatida > Zoroasteridae > Zoroaster > Zoroaster sp. YZ-2022. The sequence continues at coordinate 9,608,473 of CM055818.1, forward strand.
GGACCAGCGATATTAGGTTGCGGAATTAATCTTAGATTAAATGGTAAGAATGAGATTAGTGTTTATACTGAGTCATGTACTGATGACCTATATACATGTACAATTAATGTACCTAATAAACAAGTACATTATGCTTTCTTTCTTTTAAGGTTAAACACACAATACATGTACCATGCTATGAAGCTCACTTCACATTTAGCAAATTTTAGCATAATGTGAAAACTTATAATATGAAAGAGCCTCAGCTGTAAAACACCCATATTATGTAAATGTTCCCTCGATCATCATGCAACGATAGCCCCTGGACCTGATAAATCTTACTATTTTAAAATTATCATCCTGCTCATTAAATGCTACAGTGTGTAGCCTGGAAACAAACATATGTATAACATCATCATTGGGCAAACATAATAAACTGGACCACAACTAAACCTTTCAAATAATGGAAGATTGCCAAAGTGGTTCAGTACATTGTGGTGGCCTTTACTACATTTGTGTGAAAGATGTACCAGAGAATTTGACACATGCACATGTAAGGAGTGCTACCTGTGCCCATGGCAATGGGGGGTGAGCAGGGGGCTGAGCCGAACCCTTTTTGGGTTGGAATTTATATATTTCTTTTGGCAATAACACTCTGGGTGGGCAATGTCGAAAGGTTTTTTAGTAATTTGTTTTACATTTGAATTTTGTACAGATTGATTAATCCTTGCCACTAGGACAAATGGTAAGGATCATTTTGGAAACAATTTTAATTATACTATATTGAAACTGTTAACAGAGCAATTACATCAAGAAACACCTGCTGAAGAACCTATGATTGAGACACAATCAGGTAAATTAAACAGAGAATTTAGTTAACATGTAAACTGAAGTGCTCCCTCCCACGAGTAAATACTTTTTAAATCTGTTTATTTCTTTGTGTCCTGTTTGGATTTTGTCATCTTTTATGTTGGCCATTGGTTTTCTCTCATTGTCAATTTAATAGCCAATGAATGTAAACACAGAGTTCAACCCCCATTGCTGTGTAAAATTCAAAATCGTAACTTTCTATTCATTCTTCCCGCTACACCCTAATACGAGAGATGACATATGTGTTTCCACTCCAATAATCAATGATGACTCATTACCATACAGGATCAGGATGTCACTATATATGCATAAACTACAATATATTTTGAAAAATTATAATAACATTCTTGAAAAGGCGCCCTCATGGTCACTGGTATTAAGGACCTTGCCTTCGGCTCAGTCCTAATCATCAGTGACAATGTCCAAAACCGGGCATTAACCTGCGGTAAAGACTGCGCGAAAAAACTATTATTCCCTTATTGTGTTTTGGACCAGGTTGCGGAATTATCTTAGATTAAATGGTAAGAATGAGATTATAGTGTTTATACTGAGTCATGTACTGATGACCTATATACATGTACCTAATAAACAAGTACATCATGCTTTCTTTCTTTTAAGGTTATACCACAAAACACACAATACATGTACCATGCAATGAAGCTCGATACATTTAGCAAATTTTAGCATAATGTGAAAACTTATGATATGAAAGAGCCTCAGCTGTATAACACCCATATTATGTAAATGCTCCCTCGATCATCAACGATAGCCCCTAGCTGGCCCTGATAAATCTTACTATTTAAAAATTATCACCCTGCTCATTAAATGCTACAGTGTGTAGCAATATGAAACAAACATATCTATAACATCATCATTGGGCAACATAATAAACTTGACCCAACTAAACCTTTCAAATAATGGAGATTTACTTAAGTGGTTCAGTACAATTGTGGTGGTCTCATTTACATTGGCTTAATAAAGATGTAATGCCCCGTTCCCACTATCATGATTCGCGCCACGAGTGAAATCGTGGTCTTAATCGTGGAGTAATCGTGGTGATCCTATCAGATCTTATCAGATCTTGAAACTCAGTCGTGAGCAATCGTGTTGATCGTAGAACATGTTTTAGACGGTTCAAGAATTTCTCTGATCAACACGTTACACTTGTAACGTGATCGCCGCATGCCAGATCGTATTGGATCGTAACAAAGGCCGGGCAGATCGCGATCTAATATAGTGCTTCGAAATACGTGGTGATCGGGATCAACCTTGGACAAAGACAAACACCACGCTCTGTTGAGATGCGCTTTCACGATCTCCCGACGATCATCACGATCAATACGCTCTGTCGGGTGCCATCGCTCCACGACCGGACACGATTGACTCTGATTTGATACTGAGAGTTGATACTGGAGGCAGATGCGGTAGAATCTCACGATTAATGCTTGATTTCACCGGGCGCTCCACGATCTATTCACGTAGTTCTGTCGCGACCATATATACCGGACAAGATTGATTGTGGGTTGTAGTCTTCACTCTGTAGAAGTTCAAGAAAACAATAAAGTCCATGGTCCAGTCAGACTGTATATGCTATCCGTGCCGGGGTTCAATAAGTAGCGGTTCAAATCGTGATCACTCTCCATCCCGATCGTGAAAGACATCGCCATTTTCCTAATAACCGCGTATCCGATCGCCAAAGAGCGTGATTCGTCGCGGATGATCTAAATGTCGGAACGCGATATCCGAATGTATTCTGCACGATATCAGAGATGGGTCAAAATGGGGACCCCGGTGATGATCGTCGTCAGATGGGACACAATCGTGGACCTCAATCGGGACAATCCTATCGGGAGCGTATCTGATCGTGTCTGAGCAGGAGACCAGGTCGTGACAGATCGTGTCATCTGAAATTTGACCAATCGTCGTGCCTGTCATCCAAAGCACACCGTCGTGCCAGAGCGTATCGACTCGCATCAACGCTCGCAGATCCAAATGTGTGAAATTCTCAGAAAATAAAAATTTCACGATCAGCTACGAATGGCCAATCGTGGCGTTCGTAACGGATCGCACGACAGTGGGAACCTAGCATAACAGAGAATTTGACACATGCACGTATAAAGTGCTACCTCAATAACCCATGGCAATGGGGGGGGGGGGGGGGGGTGAACGAACCCTTTTTGGGTTGGATATATTTCTTTTGCAATAACACTCTAGGTGGGCAATATCAAAAGGTTTTTTAGTAATTCTGTTTTACATTTTAATTTTTGTACACTGATTAACTTGTCACAGGACAAATGGTAAAGGATCATTTTGGAAACAATTTTAATTATACTGTATTGAAACTGTGTTAACAGAGCAATTACCTCAAGACACATCTGCTGAAGAACCTATGATTGACAGACAAACAGAAACAGGTAAATTAAACAGAGAATTTAGTTAACATGTAAACTGATATAAAGTGCTCCCTCCACGGGTGTAAATACTTTTAAATCTGTTTATTAATTATTTGTCCTGTTTGGGTGTCATCTTTATGTTAACCATTGGTTTTCTCATTGTTAATTGTGCGTAATGGTGTAAAACACAGAGTTCAAACCCCCATTTACTTTATGAGTGCAAAATGTAATCGAATTTTCCATTCATTCTTCCCACTACACCCTGTCTGAGAGATGACATATGTGTTCTACTCAATAATCAATGACTCATTACCAGTTGAGGATGTCATCATATATGCATAAACTACAAATATACTTTGAATAAATTATAGCAACATTCTTGAAAAAGCGCCCTCATGGTCACTGAGTATTAAGGACCTTGCCTTGGCTCGGGTCCTGTCGCCAGTGACCATGTCGCTCAGGCATTAACCTCAAGGCGGTAAAGATACTCAGCGCTTAAAAAAACTATTATTCCCTTATTGTGTTTTGGACCAGAGATATATATGTTAGGTTGCGTGAATTATGTAGATTAAATGGTAAGAATGAGATTATAGTGTTTATACTGAGTCATGTGCGATGACCTATATACATGTACTTGCCTAATAAACAAATTTTATCATGCTTTCTTTCTTTTTAAGGTTAACCAATACAAAACACACAATACATAACCATGCAATGAGCTTCACTTCCACATTTTAGCAAATTTTAGCATAATGTGAAAACTTATAATATGAAAGAGCCTCGGCTGTATAACACCTATATTATAGCAAATGTTCCTTGATCATCATGTACTATTAGCGATGGCCCTGGCCCTGATAAATCTTATACTATTTAAGGTATCATACTGCTCATTAAATGCTACAGTGTGTAGCAATATGAAACAAACATATATATAACATCATCATTGGGCAACATAATAAAAGCTGGACACAACTAAACACTTTCAAATAATGGAGATTGCCAAGTGGTTCAGTACATTGTGTTGAGTCTCATTTACATTAGCTTAATAAAGATGTAACAGAGAATTTGACACATATACATATAAAAAGTTACTGCCTCAACTAACCCTATGGCAATGGGGGGTGAATGAACCCTTTTTGGGTTGGAATTTATATATTTCTTTTGCAATACATATGTAACACTTTAGGTGGCCAATGTGCTTTAGAAAGGTTTTTAGTAGTCTGTTTATGTTTGTATTTTTGTACAGCCCAAGATGCTGCTGAAGAGGCATTGAGAACAAGATACAAGACCACGGGTAGTTTTGTACAGATGATCCCATGGGTGGATGATGATAAGATGCACATCATGGACATCTTTACAAAACTAGTGTTACAAAATGTTGATGATACAGAACAAAAGTTGGAAACATATGAAGACTTTTTCATCCCTAAAACAAGAGAAGGACTTTTGATCAAACGGATTATTTTAACTGGAATGGCTGGTCTAGGGAAGTCAACCCTTCTTGACAAAATGGCTTATGATTGGGCAGTTGGCTTCAGTGATGCACTCAAAAAGTACAAATTAGTTTTTGTACTGAAAATGCATGCACTTGAACAATCCGCAGAGCTTATTGATGCAATTTTCGACCAACTTTTAGATCAGAACACCATCAACAAATCTGATTTGAGCTCATTTATCAACACAAATCCAGATAATGTTCTAATTCTTCTTGATGGCTTTGATGAGTTTATGACTACCACCCTCAGTGAGACCTCATTTGGTTCTATCCTGAAAATCCTGAATCGAAAGGAAGGCGCAGAATATTGTGCTGTTGTCACAACACGTCCCTCTCATTTTGAAAAATTGGCGAGCAAATCACTGGTTGAACAACCTTTTACTCATGTGAAGGTTCTGGGGTTCAGTAAAGAAGATATTGAACAGTACATAACCAAATTTTACTCAGGGGAACATGATAAAGCTTTGGGGCTTAGACAGAAGATTCAATCCTCAAATGTCCTGTCTGATTTGGCAAAGAGCCCAATGCTCTTGTTGCTAATGTGTTTATTATGGAAAGAGCAAGACACAATCCCTGACACCATGTCACAGCTATATAAACAGGCAATGAGGTACATTTTCAACAGAAAAGCTCATGAGCACATGACAACAGAAGAAATAACAACAGTTTTGAAAGAAATTGGAAAAATTGCTCTACATGGTCTGCTCTCTCCACAAAATCAACTGCTTTCATTTAAACAAAGTGAGTTTGAGAAAAATGCACTTGATACAGCATTAAGGGCAGGTGTTGTCACTAGCCAGAGGGTCATAAAGGGAATAGACACTCATCACAGCATTCATTTCAGCCACAAGACTTTCCAAGAGTTCTGTGCGGCGATTTACTTCCAAAGTTTATTAGAAACTGATAGTGAGGAATTTGACAGGATTCTTAATCAGGTTAAAGAGAGAGGCATACAGGGCTTTCTAGCTTTAGAGTATTTTCTACGCTTCTGCTGTGGTGATAATGAGACATGTACAAATAAGATATTATATATCATGTGGACAAAAATGGGCCAAGATATGTTTCTTATTGAGTTGCCAGTCAAATGTTACTTTGAAGGTCAGTGTAAGAATTCACCATCAGTAGATTTTTTTACTGATAAAATCCGCATTAGCGGTTACAGTAGTGATGGCCTTCACTCTTTGATATACTACATGAAACATGTTATTGATGAGGACCAGAACAAGGGCAGAGGAAATACTCACCTTGCCAAAGTACAGACAATGTTCCTAGAATATATGAATGCATATGACTTGCAGAGGTTTAGTGAAGATTTAGCATATTGTATGAGTAGAATGACAAATCTTACTGTTTTGGAACTGAGAAACTGCCCATTAACGTCTGCCAATATGGAACATATTGCATCATCATTTGACTGCACACCAAACTTGAGAGAGCTGGTCATAAATGTACGTGTGCAAACAGATGGGGAAGGTTTAGGGGGCTCTGTTAGTTCATGGGGGCATCGTTTGCGATGCCTGAAATGTCTTGAGAAGTTAAAATTAACAGGATGTCATTTCCAAGAACAAGATGTTAAATATCTCGCTGTATCACTTGGTGTGATGGAAAAACTTATACACTGTGAAATTTGCACACATTTTGCGGGTACTCCATATTATCTTGTGATATATGAGGAGTATGTGGAGTATGGAGAATGTAATGAAACAGTCATAGCAGTTAGAATGCCAGAATGTTCATTAACTGTCAAAGAACTGACAGATATTTTAGAGGCAATTACTACTAGGAATGAATTGATCCGTTTGGATCTTTCATGTAATGATGCATTGGGTGGCAATGCAAATAAATGGGCCCCTTATTTAAAGCGTTTGAAGAACCTACGTGAATTGATATTAGATAGGTGCTCATTGCAAAACACTGACATTGAACATCTTGCTGAGTCACTGAGTGACATGCCCAATTTTGTTGGGCTTGATCTGTCTGAAAATGCTGCCCTTGGAGGCAAATCAGCATCATGGGCTCCTTGTTTGCAACAATTGAAACAACTCAAAAGGTTAGACTTGTCCACATGCTCATTGACAGGTAAAGATGTAAAACCCATTGCTGAGTCAATCAGTAAGTTGACCACATTGGTAAGATTGAATCTTAATGGGAATGAGACACTGCGTGGTTCAGGTGCATCATGGGCTTTCCATTTCAGACATTTAACACACCTTGAGACCCTGGAAATGGGTAGCTGTTTACTAACAGAAGAAGATGAGAAAAAAATTAACATGATCAAGACACAATTAACCAAGAAGTCAACACGAGGTAAATATCACTGAATGCTACACCCTTGTTCTGGGCCAATGACTACTTTTATCCTGTAAAACAAATCCACTCTTCCCTGAACCGCCTAGATGCTTAAACTGGGCAATATGTACAGTCTCACAAGACTTTGAATTATTTTCACACTGTTAAAGACAGATGTCTCAGTTTCAACGGACTCTATAGTGGAAGATACATAGTCTGAGGTTAAATATTATATAATGTCAACAATACATAAATGTATGTACTCAAAAATAAAAAAGTTAAAAAGTTTTTTCCTATTATTTGAATCTGTATCTTAGATCATAAAACTAGAATATTAATATTTGTGAATCTGTAAATATCAAACAGTTGTAATTACAGTAGATATTAAAATTTTAAAACACACTGTAATTAACTGATTTAATTGTATTTAAAACCAAAGAAAACATTTAAATATTTCGTTTCCATACCATAGCTGCCAACATTTCAAAGTTCCAATTAGTAATGAAACTTTTCTCACTTCCGATTGCACATTTACACAGTGGCGGGCGCCATGATGAAACCATAGGCTCTTCGCTGGTTCATGTTTATTACCCATTACTACATCGCACAAATTGGTACCCCGACAAACAAGGTATCGCTACTATGCTAATTGACATCCATAATACTTTTCAGTAATTCAGAACTTTATGGTACTTTATCAAGGGCTTTTATTTTTTCGTCGGTCGGAAAACTTGAAATTCTTAATTTTTAAAGAGCAATTCATACTTTCGTAATTCCTGAAAAAATTGTAATAATTAGTAATAGTTGGCAGCTATTTCCGATATAATTTGAAATATACAATGTACATGAAAACATACAGTGTATATCTGTGTATTTGGAATTTCTAGCTCAGAGTGTATGTAGCACAGAGTGTATACAACATATGTAACAATACAATGTGTGAGTTTCCTTGAATATTGACTCTGAATGAAAAACAAATGTCAGCTTGTCAAATAATTATCAATTTGAAGAGCCCACAATACTTAATTTTTTGTCTTGCATTTTTAATTATTTTTATATTTATTTATTTATTTATTATTTTTGGGGGGTGGGGGAGGAGGGAGGGGTGTAGTTGTCAGTAATAATTCTGATCAAAAGTCAGATCTTATGAGATCTACATGCATTGTAATAGCTTTTCCGTAAGTATACACTATAATTGTGACATCTGAAGAAACTAAATTCATCTGAATTTTCCCAAATATTTACAACTATCAGACCTGATAGTTTTTGAAGTCTCGGAATGGGAATTAAACAAGTTAATTTAATGGTTCAAATGTGTTGTTATTTGTAGTGTATTGTATTGACACTACAGAGATGGAGCTGAAGTTATGAAGACATGTTAGGCTAAAAAAAAGTAAAGTCTCCAGTTTCTGGTCATAGGTCGGCTTCAAAATCGGTGCGGTGATTTTGTTATTTTTTATATTTTTTTCCAACCAGTGAAATACATGATACGTGTATACTTGGTTATTGGAACTAGACCAAATTTCCCATATTTATGGTGGCTAAGAGAAGCCTAACAAATCAGGCAAACGTTCATACCCCTATGTGAAAAACACAGCACGGCAGAATTCCAATCGATCCAGCAATTTTCAATGCAATTGGACATCGTTTCAAAGCCAAAGAAAAAAGAAAATTAAAAATGCCGACACACGGCTTTGAGGTGATGCGCGCGGAGACCAGAAACGGGAGACTTTCCTGGGGAAGGGGGGGGTGACCTTGAGACTAACATAACAAAGATTATTTAGAACCAGCTGCAATGATGCCATGGACAAGTGACATCATACGTCAGTACTTCAGTACAATTTGGTAACAATTTAGTGTCAATTAATTGTAAAAGAATCATAAATTGATTGTAAAAGAATCATACTTTGGTGTACAAATTTAAAAAAAAAAGCTTTAACCAATACACAATGTATTTTGAATTTGTTTCCAAATGATTACTTTCATATTGACCAAACCCCTGAATGATTAAGATTTTCTTTTCCAGTAAGTTCAGCCTTTCATGTTTCCTTGGAAACTAATTTGACATGAATGCCAATGCCAAATGACACAGACACAGACGTCGCAGATACTTTGTCTTCTCGATTATAAGGGGGCTTTCAATGGTACAGCTATAGTGGCAAACAATGTATTTATAGCAGTGTGTCACTCCAAGGAATACAGTAGCCATTTATAATCTCACACAGTTCCCCCCCCAAAAAAAATAAATAAATAAATAACCCTTCATCACTTCTTGATCCATAGACTTACCATTTAGACATCTCAGGATTCTGAGTTATTCCCTCTATAGTGGAGCAGCAAGTAGCAAACTAGTATATGAGGATCTATTAGTGTTCCACACTTATCACGTACATAAATATATCATTTTTTTTACAATATTTGTGGATTCCCCTACTCCCACCTACAGTATTTCCATTTTCCCCGTAGGGGCCCCCTATTCCTACACTTTACTAAAATACCCTACGGCAGGGATTTTTCCCCACGAGTGGAACAAGGCGCAGGCGGCGACTGGTGGGGTCGGACTCATGCTAAACAAGGAGGCACAGAAGACGATCATCTCTGTAACTCGGACATCCGACCGGGTCATCACTGCTTCCTTCAAAAGCAACCCAATCCTGACCACCGTGATTGCCTACGCACCAACACTCCAAGCGGTGAGCGAGGAGAAGGAAAAGTTCTACAGCGACCTCAGACATGCAGTAGAGGCCGTCCCAGTCCACAATTTCCTGTCCATTCTCGGCGATTTCAACGCAAGACTTGGACATGAGGACGCTGCATTCACCTATCATCAAGAAAAAACAAATGACAATGGGGCGTCTGCTAGAACTGATGGAGGACTACTCCTCCTCGCAAGCAACACGATGTTCGAAGAGAAGAGGCGTCTGTGGGCGTGGCTGTCGCCAAATGGAACGAAGACACAGATCGACTTCATCCTGACCAGGCGGAAGTGGCAGAGCAGCGTGGTCGATTCAGGCGCCTACAGCACCTTCGCATCTGTGGGATCTGATCACCGGGTGGTGGCGATGAAGGTGCGTCTCTGCCTCCGAGCGCCTCCTAAGGAAACTAAGGGGAAGGTCCAGTACGAGTGGTGGAGGCTCAGGGACAGCAGCGAGCTGCAAGAGAGTGCGCTGTGGAGGTCCGCAACGGTTCCAGGCTCTGATAGAGGAGGGGAGTCAATAACAGAACGCTACGGCAAGTTTGCGAAAGCAAATGAGGCGCAGCAGAAGAGTGTATGGACAAGGTACCCAAGAAGGGGAAGAAGGCGAGGTGGCCGGACCCTTGAGACACCAGAGCCAGGGAAGAGATGGTAGCGGCGTACAGTATGCTACTCAAGCACCACAGTGACACCAACCGGGAAGAGTACAACAACAGGAAGAAGGTTTTATACCAAACATACAACGTCATCGAGGAGGAGGAGCTTGCCAACAAGATCAGAGAAGTGGAGAAAGCCCATCTCAACCAGAAGCACAGCATGAGCTGGAAGCTGATCAATGAGATCGCTGGTAGAAGTTCCGCCAGACCCTCTCAAATCAAGGGAGAGACCGATGAGGAACGAGTCAAGGCATGGTACAACCACTTCAAAAACCTTCTCGGAGCCGAACCAAAGGTGCTGGACGTACAGTCTGAGGTGGAGAGAGTGTTCGAGGGCCTAGACATCGAGGATGGACCATTCACAAGGGGAGAGTACGACAAGGCAAAGAGGTCACTGAAGGGAGGTAAGAGCTGCGGTGAGGATGGAGTCATCCCGGAAATACTCAAGTATGTCCCCATCAACGACATCGTGCTTGGCTTCATCAACAGCTCCTATGAGAAGGGGGAACTACCAGAACAATGGAGTACCCTCAACATCATCCCTGTTCCAAAATCCGGTGACCTCACATGCACAGACAACTACCGGGCATCAGCCTGAGCTCTATTCCGGCAAAAACATTCAACCGGATGGTGCTCAACCGCATCCGTCCGGCACTGGACCCCCTCCTAAGAACAGCTCAAAATGGTTTCCGCGAGAAAAGGACAACTGCGGGTCAAGTCATTGCACTGGAGGATCATCGAGGGTGTCAAGAACAAAAATCTCCCTGCTGTGATGACATTCATAGACTTCAAAAAGGCTTTTGACTCAATCCACAGGGGGAAGATGCTCGATATCCTCAGTGCATACGCAGTGGCGTTGCTAGCGGGGGGGCAGGGGGCAGGGGGGGCGGCTGCCCCCTGGCCCCCCTAACACATGCGAATTTTGTTCACATGCTTATGGGACTGACTGGCCGGGCCACCAGCAGGCAGGACTATACAGGCAGGGCCAGATTTAGACCTTGAGGGGCCCGGGGCACTTCAGGTTCGGGGGCCCCTCGACATAGAAATTAAATTACATGACAAATAAAAAATGAACTAAAATGAATGATAAACCGCATTTCTTCGAAAAAAATATAAAACGAATTTTATAATTATTAAAAAAAAATTATAAAGGAAGTCCTTAGTCTGGGGGCCCTCTGGCAGGGGGGCCTGGGGCAACTTCCCCCTTTGCCCCCTTATAAATCCGGCCCTGTATACAGGGCCGCTTTTACATAAGGGCAAAAGGGTAGTTGCCCACGGCCCCAGGTAAAGAGGGGGCCCTAAAAATCTGTAAAATCTGATTGGTGGGCCCCCTGGGATCCGATTCGCCCCCCCTGGCGAAAATAGCCAGCTACGCCACTGTGCATACGGGATACCCAAGAAACTCGTGGAAATAGTGGCAGCGTCTTATGCTTGCACATGGGCCAGGGTCACCACGCCCGACGGAACCACTGAACCATTCAACATCTTGGCGGGAGTGCTACAGGGTGACACTCTCGCTCCATATCTCTTCATCATCGTGCTCGATTATGCACTGAGGAGAGCCATTGACGGGAGAGAGGGGGAGCTAGGTTTCACCATAACACCACGCAAGAGTCGGCGAGTGCCTCCAGTGACAATCACCGACCTGGACTTCGCCGATGACATTGCATTGGTTTCAAACACTGTGGAACAGGCTTGTACCCTTCTACTGTCAGTGGAGGAAGAGTGTCTGAAGATGGGACTACATCTCAATGTGGGGAAGACCAAGGTGCTGGCATACAACACAACCGACGCTACCGTCCACACCAGAGACAGCACGCTGCTCAAAATCGTGTCCGACTTCAAATATCTTCGGGCTTATGTCGACTCCAGCGAAAAAGACCTTAGGACCAGACGAGGACTGGCGTGGTCTGCGCTCCACAATATGAAGAAAGTGTGGACGTCGGCCCTCAATACAAGCCTCAAAAGGTTGCTGTTCATCTCCACGATTGAGTCAGTACTACTCTACGGCGCGGAGACGTGGACCCTCACAACCAAGGACGAGAAGTCACTGGATGGATGCTATACCCGCATGCCGCATGGCCCTCAACGTGTCGTGGCGGGACCGCATGAGGAACGTCGACCTCTGGCGGCATGCAGAGAGTGACGGATAAGATCAGGGAGCGTCGTTTGAATCTTGCTGGCCACTGCGTCCGCCACCCCGAGCTTGCCGCCCACCCGACCATACTGTGGGAGCCCACCCAGGGCACCGCCTCAAGGGGGAGAAGAAGGCTGACCTTTGTGGACCAGCTCAAGAGGGACACCGACCTCACATCCGCTGAGGAGCTGCGCTCCTGCATGGCGGACCGAGACAACTGGAGGAAGAGGAAGAGGACTCGTGCTCTGGCTCGTGATGTCGTCACTACTCTGGCGGCCCCGACATGATGATGATGATGATTCCTTTGTCAGGAGCGTTAAGTGCAATTATGAGGGAATGGGTTTAAACAAAAATTAAAAGGGGTGGCTAATCTATACAGTTCTAAACAGGATGGCACTTAAATTACTATGTACACGTAACATTGGTACAAAGCTCTATAGAGCTCTATACAGCGTTCTATAGACTTCTAAAGAACTTTTTTGTAAGGGAATGCTCAAATTTACCTTGACACCTTGACAAAATAACCGATTGAACTCTTTCTGAGAAGGCAAAGCTGGGATTGTGAACAATATGAATTAAGGTCAAAGATCATCACAAAACGTGGGACATTCATAAAAGTTATGTATACATGTACATGTACAGGTACACTGTACTTCAGATTGATCATGGGGGCAATGATCAAAATACATGTATTTCTATTGAATGTATGGTGACATAACGGAAACCCCCTAATGCTTCGCATTATTTGCCTAAAAATAACAGATGACATCATGTATATATGGATGGATTTGATTGGTTCTTCGATATCGGATAATGTATGCAACATGGACTGGGTGTGGGCTCTGTCGGTTGTGGGCTCTGTCGGTTGTGGGCTCTGTCGGTTGTGGGCTCTGTCAGTTGTGGGCTCTGTCGGTTGTGGGCTCTGTCGGTTGTGGGCTCTGCCAATGACGCACTATTCTCATTACAGCTTCAGCATAGTGGCTCACTGGGTCACTATTTCAGGAGATACACATACTTTTATCCTGATTGCAACTGATAATATTCTCCCAATGTAAGAAGCATAAAGGAATTGTCACTATCAATGCAGTTAATTATTAACTAGTCCTGAGCAATATCCCTGGCAGCTGCTGGCTTGTCTGTTAGTTCTTTTAACAGACCATATCAAGCACATTTATACTGGTAAGTTTTCATCATACATGTTTGTGTTGTATTGAATAACATGCATCAGACCAAAAAATAGTCTCTGGTTTCTGGTCATAGGTCGGCTTCAAATTTTGGTGCAGTGACGCATTTTTATTATTATTTTTCTTTTTTGGTGATCTTTTTGTTTTTTGGCCAACCAGTGAAATACGTTATTGGAACCAGACCAAATTTCCAAATTTCCTATACATATAGTGGCTAACAGAGGCCCCCACAAATTGGGCAAACGTTCATACCCTGTGTTTAAAACACAAGCGTGGCAGAATTCCAATCGATCCCAATCAATTTTGGCTGCAATTGGACATTGTTTCATAGCCAAAAAAAAAGAAAACTAAAAATGCTGATGTGCGGGTCTAAGGCGACGCGTGCAGAGACCAGTAACAAGATACTTGTTTTGCCCTAAGCCTAACATGGTTAGCAAGAGATTCTGCTCACAATTAAACATTTTACACCGGAGGTATTTAAGAAGAATATATCTTGGTAAAGTATGTTGATTTTAATCAGTGTTTTTCACTAATTACAGTATTTAAAACAAACATTGAATTTCCGGTTTTATTTTGCACTGGCAGCCGCCCATAGTTTGGCAACCGTAACTATGGCTGTGACGTAGGAAAGTTAGTATATCACTGGTTAACCATTGGCGTGTGCTAATGGCTCCATTCTAGTAATAAGGGTTACCACGGGAAAGTTTTCGCTTTAAAAATTTCTAACAAAATGGCCACTGAGATCTCCTTTTTTCAGGTAGAAAAACTCTTCATAATGATAAGTGCAGCAAGAGGTTAAAAAACATAAGAAAAGGTATGAGATTTGGAAAGTAATGGATGAGATGGTGGAATTCAGCAGTGAGAATTTCCAGTTTGCATATAAAATGACTTTATTAATAAACATTCAAGCAACGCCGCCGGGCGACCGTACTGTTGTGATATGTTTGTGTACAGTAAAGAGGCTGTAAATGGAACCGCGTAAAGCCCGGAGCTCACAGCTGAAGTACATTTCGCCACTAGATGGCTACGATGTGCACAAGGCGAATACACATGTATGTAGGCCTACAGTAATAACAAAAGAGGCACATGTCCCCCATTGGATCTGCCAATATATGTACACCGTATCTTTATCTTCATAAAGTACGAAATAATGCATTTGGTGATGTTTTAACAAATCATAACATCTTGCCCTCTTCCCCAAAAGTGAGAAAACTGTGTCCACAGAAATAATATTAGAAATGATGTAAGCTTGGGCGATAACACGATAATATCGCGATACCTTTTTTTATTCAATTACGATATTGAGAACCTTTTAAGTTATCAAGATATCAGCAAATCGCAATTAAAAAAATATATCGCGATTAAAAAAAAAAATCGCCAATGTGAGTCAAGTCAGAAATTCCATGGAAACAAAATTAGGACAGTCTTTTCAGCTACTGGAAATGAGAAACAAAAGCAAACTACTTCAGAAGTACATACACACCATGCAAACGATTGAGATTTATTGTGATGCTTGTAGAAAGCTACATCCCTGTGGTTATTGGCTGTAAAGCAATAATGCATGAATGAAAAAAAATAATCGCGATACTATCGAAAATCATGATATATGTTTGCCGATATATCGTGGATGAAAAAAATTGATATCGCCCAAGCTTAAAATGATGTTACTCTTGAGGCATATTTTGGGAAAGATAGCACTGAAATGATGTTTTGTAGTTTGTTTTAAGAACTGTTAAGAAAAGAAATTGGGGTATGTGACATGAATGAAAAAAACAGATATTAATTCATATTTCAAATAATCTCTTTTCAGTTGTCATTAAACTAACTGTGAACACAAATGGCCACATTCGAAAGTAACACAAGTAGCACTGTGTCTATGACCACACTAACTCCACCTGGAGGAAGCTCTGGATTAAGTGTTGGGGAGTGGGTAGCTATCATTGCTGGAATCATTGGTGGAATTAGTGGAATCACTGTTGTGCTTGGTTCTCTTGTTGCATTGTGTAAGTAAAGTCTGTTAAGTTCCACGTTTGAATTCAATGTTCACAAAGGTACATGTCACAAATAAATATAGCTGCACTTTAGTGAGAACTTGCTACAGAGGTCAAAATCAGTCAACTGCTTATTTTGACTGTTGACCCAAATGTGCACACAGGGGTTTTACTGTCATTTTGACCACCCTGAACAATACCAGACAATGCTTTTACCAATCAAAAACATTTTGACCTGTAAGGTTTGACAGCGCGTTTGACTTTTAAGTGCACTAGATATACCTTGGCAAGTATATCAACATTTTGACTGTTTTTTACCCTTGTAGTAGTAGGAGGGTCAACAGATCGGCATTGAAACACTTATTTCACTTGTTGAAACACTTTTTTTTTTTTGTACAAAGTACTACATGACATGATTATTAAACCTTAGTTGATAAGTTGTATGCCCCACCCCGCCCCTTTCATCAGTTCCATTTCTTCATAGATATGTGTGTATTTTGGTGTATTTTAAGGTTTTTATATTTGTGTGAATTAAGCACCTTGTGTGCAATCAATAATCTCTGATATAACTTTTTCAAGTTTGTTGGCTTTTGAAACACAAAATGATACAATCAGTTTGTGTTTCTGTGAGTAAAGTTTTATATACTGTCTGGTACCCACTGTCTGTGGGTCCTTGTTTCCCCTTGCTCAACCTGTGTACGCAACAGGGGAAACGGGAAACAGGATTTTTATGAAGGAAAATGGTTTATTTAACACTCACACCAGACCACTCGGCAAATCTTCAGTACATTTGCAGTCGGCAAACCCATATCTCTAGCTTTGCCAACTGTAAATTTATTCTGAACCAACCCTTGTTCTGGTACCTTTGATGCTTCATTTGCCGACTGAGGATCTAAATGCACCCCTTGCTACAATAACCTTCTTTTTACAAAACAATTCAATCCACAAATTTATCATCCAGCAGGGTGGATATGTGCGCGCTACAAATCTTTATTATTATTATTATTATCTTGGCTTACTGCCAGGCATTTTTCCCGCCGGCGCGAACAGTCCGTCTATTTATAGTTGCTGCTTCTGGACTTGAACAAAAGGTCCAATTCTCAATAGTTCGGTGAACCTCACCGGCGGTTCCCAACCTCCGGTTGTATGGACATTGTATCTCTAGTATTGTCACTGACTTGAACTTTCTGCTTGAATGGTCTATTATAAATTATGCTGTAAGTTGACTACCAACAATGTCGGATATTTCTGTGGGTGGGAGCTTGTCACATTTTGGAAAAGAATCATGTATGAAATGTTCTATTGTACAAAATTGGTCAAACTTTCACTCTCAGCAGCTCATACAGGAGTTTGTGCAATCAAAAAGTAATACATCCCTGGCTCCTAATTGACAGTACAAATTACTAATATGTGAAATCTTAATACGCTTTTGTTTCTTACAGTGAGATGGTATTATGGACGAGAGAAATTTGACAGGTTGCGGAATTGTTGTAGACGAAATGGTAAGAATGAGATTAGTGTTATCATTTTACTGAGTCACGTCCTGATGACCTATTATACCTAAACAAGTACATCATGCTTATTTTCTTTTGAGGTTAACCACAAAATACACAATACCATGCAATGAAGCTCACTTCACAAATTTTAGCATAATGTGAAAACTTATAATATGAAAGAGCCTCAGCTGTACAACAACCATATTATGTAAATGCTCCCTTGATCATCATGCCACGATAGCCCTTGGCCCTGATAAATCTTACTATTTTAAAATTGTCATCCTGTTTGTTAAATGCTAGCAATATGAAACATACATGCGTGAATAACATCATCATTTAATGGAGATTTACGTAAGTGGTTCAGTACAATTGTGGTGGTCTCATTTACATTGCGTTCAAGATTTAACCCTCCTATGTACAGTGCAGTTGCCATAGAATTGTCAGACCTTTCAAAACCTTTCAAGTTTGCTGTACTGAAGGGTTTTGAAAGGTGAGAAAACTGTCTGACAAAAGGGACCTATGAAAGGTTTTGAAAGGTGAAACAACTCTCTGAACAAACTTGTGTTGAAATGTTTCAATACCTTTCAAAGGGTTTTGAAAGGTGTGGTTGTTCAGTAGCAACAAATTCTGGAGGGTTTTAAAGGGTTCGTACATTATTGATAACCATTTTGCCAGTAAGCATATTTTGAAAGGTTTTGAAAGGTCAAACCATAGGAGGGTTAATAGAGAATTTGACACATGCACATACGTATACCTCAATAACCCATGGCAATGGGGCGGGGGAGTGAATGAACCCTTCTTGGGTTCGAATTTATATATTTCTTTTGCAATAACACTCTAGGTGGCCAATGTCGAAAGGTTTTTTAGTAATTCTGTTTTACATTTGAATTTTTGTACACGGATTAACTTGCCACAGGACAAATGGTAAAGGATCATTTTGGAAACAATTTTAATTATACTATATTGAAACTGTTACCAGGGCAACATCAAGAAACACCTGCTGAAGAACCTATGATTGAGAGACAAACAGGTAAATTAAACAGAGAATTTAGTTAACATGTAAACTGATATAAAGTGCTCCCTCCATGGACGTAAATAGTTTTAAATCTGTGTATTTCTTTGTCCTGTTTGGGTGTCATCTTTATGTTAGCCATTGGTTTTCTCATTGTTAATTGTGTGCCAATGGTGTAAACACGGGGGTTCAACCCCCATTGCTATGTAAAATTCTAAATAGTAACTTTCTATATTCATTCTTCCCGCTACACCCTAATACGAGAGATGACGTATGTGTTCCCACTCCAATAATCAATGACTCATTACCATACAGGATGTCACAATACATGTATATGCATAAACTACAATATACTTTGAATAAATTATAGTAACATTCTTGAAAAGGCGCCCTCATGGTCACTGGTATTAAGGACCTTGCCTTCGGCTCGGTCCTAATCATCAGTGACCATGTCCAAAACCGGGCATTAACCTGCGGTAAAGACTGCGCGAAAAAACTATTATTCCCTTATTGTGTTTTGGACCAGAGATATGTATTAGGTTGCGGAATTATCTTAGATTAAATGGTAAGAATGAGATTAGTGTTTATACTGAGTCATGTACTGATGACCTATATACATGTACCTAATAAACAAGTACATCATGCTTTCTTTCTTTTAAGGTTAACCACAAAACACACAATACATGTACCATGCAATGAAGCTCACTTCACATTTAGCAAATTTTAGCATAATGTGAAAACTTATAATATGAAAGAGCCTCAGCTGTAAAACACCCATATTATGTAAATGTTCCCTTGATCATCATGCAACGATAGCCCCTGGCCCTGATAAATCTTACTATTTTAAAATTATCATCCTGCTCATTAAATGCTACAGTGTGTAGCAATATGAAACAAACATATGTATAACATCATCATTGGGCAACATAATAAACTTGACCCAACTAAACCTTTCAAATAATGGAGATTTACTTAAGTGGTTCAGTACAATTGTGGTGGTCTCATTTACATTGGCTTAACCCTCCTATGCCCAGGCTGAAATTTGGCCCAGTAAGCACCGCACCCACAGACAGTCGATCACTTGAGTATTTTTGGTTGCAATTGCCAATTGGTACGTCAAACCACAGAGTCACACAGAGCTGTGTATGTATACTGTGAGTGGTTTTGGTTTGACCTACTAGTATCCTAGCCACATGTCCTTGCATTTATTTGAGTGCACTGCACAAAGTCAATGGGTTGGGAGTTACATACTGTACAAATTTTGAGTGTCTTTGATTGGTTTTGGTTTGACCTCCTATCACAGCTAGCCACATGTGCTTGCATGTATTTGAGTGCACTGCACAAAGTCAATGGGTTAAGAGAGACACACAAATTTTGAGTGTCTTTGATTGTTAAACCTATAGGAGGGTTAATAAAGATGTAACAGAGAATTTGACACATGCACAAAGTGCTACCTCAATAACCCATATGGCAATGGGGGGGGGGGGGTGAACTAACCCTTTTTGGGTTGGAATTTATATATTTCTTTTGCAATAACACTCTAGGTGGGCAATGTCGAAAGGTTTTTTAGTAATTCTGTTTTACATTTGAATTTTTGTACACTGATTATAAACTTGCCACAGGACAAATGGTAAAGGATCATTTTGGAAACAATTTTAATTATACTATATTGAAACTGTTAACAGGGCAATTACCTCAAGAAAGACCTGATGAAGAACCTCTGATTGAGATACAAACAGGTAAATTAAACAGAGAATTTAGTTAACATGTAAACTGATATAAAGTGCTCGCTCCCTCCACGGGCGTAAATAGTTTTAAATCTGTTTATTTCTTTGTCCTGTTTGGGTGTCATCTTTATGTTAGCCATTAGTTTTCTTATTGTTAATTGTGAGCCATTAGTTTTCTTATTGTTAATTGTGTGCCAATGGTGTAAACATGAGGGTTCAACCCCCATTGCTATGTAAAATTCAAAATCAAAACTTTCTATTCATTCTTCCCACTACACCCTAATACGAGAGATGATGTATGTGTTCCCACTCCAATAATCAATGATGACTTATTGCCATACAGGATGTCACAATATATGCATAAACTACAATATACTTTGAATAAATTATAGTAACATTCTTGAAAAGGCGCCCTCATGGTGACTGGTATTAAGGACCTTGCCTTCGGCTCGGTCCTAATCATCAGTGACCATGTCCAAAACCGGGCATTAACCTGCGGTAAAGACTGCGCGAAAAAACTATTATTCCCTTATTGTGTTTTGGACCAGAGATATGTATTAGGTTGTGGAATTATCTTAGATTAAATGGTAAGAATGAGATTAGTGTTTATACTGAGTCATGTACTGATGACCTATATACATGTACCTAATAAACAAGTACATCATGCTTTCTTTCTTTTAAGGTTATATAACCACAAAACACACAATACATGTACCATGCAATGAAGCTCACTTCACATTTAGCAAATTTTAGCATAATGTGAAAACTTATAATATGAAAGAGCCTCAGCTGTATAACACCCATATTATGTAAATGCTCCCTCGATCATCATGCAACGATAGCCCCTGGCCCTGATAAATCTTACTATTTTAAAATTATCATCCTGCTCATTAAATGCTACAGTGTGTAGCAATATGAAACAAACATATGTATAACATCATCATTGGGCAACATAATAAACTTGACCCAACTAAACCTTTCAAATAATGGAGATTTACTTAAGTGGTTCAGTACAATTGTGGTGGTCTCATTTACATTGGCTTAATAAAGATGTAACAGAGAATTTGACACATGCACAGTATATATAAAGTGCTACTACCTCAATAACCCATGGCAATGGGGGGGGGGGGGGGGGGTGAACGAACCCTTTTTGGGTTGGAATTTATATATTTCTTTTGCAATAACACTCTAGGTGGGCAATGTCGAAAGGTTTTTTAGTAATTCTGTTTTACATTTGAATTTTTGTACACTGATTAACTTGCCACTAGGACAAATGGTAAAGGATCATTTTGGAAACAATTTTAATTATACTATATTGAAACTGTTAACAGGGCAATTACCTCAAGAAACACCTGCTGAAGAACCTCGGATTGAGATACAAACAGGTAAATTAAACAGAGAATTTAGTTAACATGTAAACTGATATAAAGTGCTCCCTCCACGGGCGTAAATACTTTTAAATCTGTTTATTTCTTTGTCCTGTTTGGGTGTCATCTTTATGTTAGCCATTGGTTTTCTCATTGTTAATTGTGCGCCAATGGTGTAAACACGGAGGTTCAACCCCCATTGCTATGTAAAATTCAAAATCGTAACTTTCTATTCATTCTTCCCGCTACACCCTAATACGAGAGATGACATATGTGTTCCCACTCCAATAATCAATGATGACTCATTACCATACAGGATGTCACTATATATGCATAAACTACAATATACTTTGAATAAATTATAGTAACATTCTTGAAAAGGTGCCCTCATGGTCACTGGTATTAAGGACCTTGCCTTCGGCTCGGTCCTAATCATCAGTGACCATGTCCAAAACCGGGCATTAACCTGCGGTAAAGACTGCGCGAAAAAACTATTATTCCCTTATTGTGTTTTGGACCAGAGATATGTATTAGGTTGCGGAATTATCTTAGATTAAATGGGTTGTTCTTAAACCCCCTCGACCCCCACGACCCCTCGACCCCTCGACCCCCACGACGTACGCGTGCTCAGAATCATTATCGTATCCCAAATCGGAATCTGTGTTCGAATACGGCCCCAATTAGAATGCCCGCTGCACTCCCGTACTATTGAACGTGAACAAACGGAGCTCCGAGATCCGGAGGATGGAAGATCCTATAGGTTAAATTGGGGAAAATAACTAAATCCTTTTCTCCTAATCCTCCAAAAGTCTAATTTTGAAATAGAATAATATAAAATAGGTTTACTTATTAAATGAGAAATAATTATGTTTTGCTAAAATGTTGACAGACAAAACAGTTGGGATTTTTTTCCACGTCCATCAAGTAAAATGTACATTGCCAGTTTGTGATGTAATGCTTATTGACCAATCAGGATGCCGGAAAGCCATGCGGCCGTCTTGGAAGCGATATCCTTCTTCGACCGTAATGAGTAATTGTAGGAAGAACGTTGCCAAAAACTGCGCCCTCACCCAACTAGCAAAAATCCGACATAAGTATGCAATTTTTTTGATAGAATATGAAATTATCTACTTGGGAATGGAATAATTTGGCTTGTGGCAGCATTATAAATTCGTTGAATTCGCGACGACAAGTCGTCATGCAGCAAACGGCGCAACAGGCTAGCGATCGAGCTAGCCATTTTTGAACGCGGGCCGTAAACATGTTCCCATTTGGGATACAATTTGATTCTGGCACGCGCAGGCCGGCCAGCCATGCGACATGCTTGCGCATGGGCATTGCGAAATACATACATACATTCGTATACTGCACCGGTGGTATGAATTCCGCGAGTACTAGTACGTGTGCTTCGTTTATATGAGCGTACGTCGTGGGGTCGAGGGGTCGTGGGTCGTGGGGGTCGAGGGGGTTTAAGAACAACCCAGATTAAATGGTAAGAATGAGATTAGTGTTTATACTGAGTCATGTACTGATGACCTGTATACATGTACCTAATAAACAAGTACATCATGCTTTCTTTCTTTTAAGGTTAACCACAAAACACACAATACATGTACCATGCAATGAAGTTCACTTCACATTTAGAAACTTATAATATGAAAGAGCCTCAGCTGTATAACATCCATATGATGTAAATGCTCCCTTGATCATCATGCCACGATAGCCCCTGGCCCTGATAAATCTTACTATTTTAAAATTATCATCCTGCTCATTAAATGCTACAGTGTGCAGCAATATGAAACAAACATATGTATAACATCATCATTGGGCAACATAATAAACTGGACACAACTAAACCTTTCAAATAATGGAGATTTACTTAAGTGGTTCAGTACAATTGTGGTGGTCTCATTTACATTGGCTTAATAAAGATGTAACAGAGAATTTGACACATATACATATAAAGTGCTACCTCAATAACCCATGGCAATGGGGGAAGTGAATGAACCCTTTTTGGGTTGGAATTTATATATTTCTTTTGCAATACATGTAACACTTTAGGTGGCCAATGTCTTTAGAAGGTTTTTTAGTAATTCTGTTTTACATTTGTATTTTTGTACAGCCCAAGATGCTGCTGAAGAGGCATTGAGAACAAGATACAAGACCACGGGTAGTTTTGTACAGATGATCCCATGGGTGGATGATATTATGATGCACATCATGGACATCTTTACAAAGCTAGTGTTACAAAATGTTGATGACGAAGACGAAAAGTTGGAAACATATGAAGAGTTTTTCATCCCTAAAACAAGAGAAGGACTTTTGATCAAACGGATTATTTTAACTGGAATGGCTGGTCTAGGGAAGTCAACCCTTCTTGACAAAATGGCTTATGATTGGGCAGTTGGCTTCAGTGATGCACTCAAAAAGTACAAATTAGTTTTTGTACTGAAAATGCATGCACTTGAACAATCCGCAGAGCTTATTGATGCAATTTTCGACCAACTTTTAGATCAGAACACCATCAACAAATCTGATCTGAGCTCATTTATCAACACAAATCCAGATAAGGTTCTAATTCTTCTTGATGGCTTTGATGAGTTTATGACTACCACCCTCAGTGAGGCCTCATTTGGTTCTATCCTGAAAATCCTGAATCGAAAGGAAGGCACAAAATATTGTGTTGTTGTCACAACACGTTCCTCTCATTATGAAAAATTGGCGAGCAAATCACTGGTTGAACAACCTTTTACTCATGTGAAGGTTTTGGGGTTCAGTAAAGAAGATATTGAACAGTACATAAGCAAATTTTACTCAGGGGAACATAATAAAGCTTTGGGGCTTAAACAGAAGATTCAATCCTCAAATGTCCTGTCTGATTTGGCAAAGAGCCCAATGCTCTTGTTGCTAATGTGTTTATTATGGAAAGAGGAAGACACAATCCCTGACACCATGTCACAGCTATATCAACAGGCAATAGGGTACATTTTCAAAAGAAAAGCTCACATGACACCAGAAGAAATAGCAAAGAAACTGGAAAAAGAAACTGGAAAAACTTTGAACAAAACTGGAAAAATTGCTCTACATGGTCTGCTCTCTCCACAAAAACAATTGCTTTCATTTAAACAAAGTGAGTTTGAGGAAAATGCACTTGAAACAGCATTAAGAGCAGGTATTGTCACTAGCCAGAGGGTCATAAAGGGAATAGACACTTACCACAGCATTCATTTCACCCACAAGACTTTCCAAGAGTACTGTGCAGCTATCTACTTGCAAAGCTTATTAGAAACTGATAGTGAGGAATTTGACAGGATTCTTAATCAGGTTAAAGAGAGAGACATACAGGGCTTTCAAGCGTTAGAGTATCTTCTACGCTTCTGCTGTGGTGACAATGAGGCATGTACAAATAAGATATTATATATCATGTGGACAAAAATGGGCGAATATATGTTTAATATTGAGTTGCCAGTCAAATGTTACTTTGAAGGTCAGTTTAAGAATTCACCATCAGTGGATTTTTTTACTGACGAAATCAGCATTAGAGGTTACAGTAGTGATGGCCTTCACTCTTTGATATACTACATGAAACATGTTACTGATGAGGACCTTGCCAAAGTACAGACAATGTTCCTAGAATATGACTTGCTGAGGTTTAGTGAAGATTTAGCATATTGTATGAGTAGAATGACAAATCTTACTGTTTTGGAACTGAGAAACTGCCCATTAACGTCTGCCAATATGGAACATATTGCATCATCATTTGACTGCACACCAAACTTGAGAGAGCTGGAGATACATGTAAAAGTACGTGTGCAAACAGATAGGAGGGAAGGTTTAGGGGGCTCTGTTAGTTCATGGGGGCATCATTTGCGACGCCTGAAATGTCTTGAGACGTTAAAATTAACAGGATGTCATTTCCAAGAACAAGACCTTAAATATCTCGCTGCATCACTTGGTGTGATGGAAAAACTTATACACTGTAAAATGGACACAGATTTTGCGGGTTCTCCATATTATCTTGTGAAATATGAGGAGTATGTGGAGTATGGAGAATGTAATGAAACAGTCATAGCAGTTAGAATGACAGAATGTTCATTAACTGACACAGAACTGACAGATATTTTAGAGGCAATTACTACTAGGAATGATTTGATCCATTTGAATCTTTCAGGTAATGATGCATTGGGTGGCAATGCAAATATATGGGCCCCTTATTTAAAGCGCTTGAAGAACCTACGTGCATTGATATTAGATAGGTGCTCATTGCAAACCACTGACATTGAACATCTTGCTGAGTCACTGAGTGACATGCCCAATTTTGTTTATCTTCACCTGTCTGAAAATGCTGCCCTTGGAGGCAAATCAGCATCATGGGCTCCTTGTTTGCAACAACTGAAACAACTCAAAAGGTTAGCCTTGAGCCAATGCTCATTGACAGGTGAAGATGTAAAACCCATTGCTGAGTCAATCGGTAAGTTGACCACATTGGTAAGATTGAATCTTAATGGGAATGAGACACTGAGTGGTTCAGGTGAATTATGGGCTTCCCATATAAGACATTTAACACACCTTGAGGCCCTGGAAATGGGTGGCTGTTCACTAACACAAGAAGATGAGAAACACTATAACATAATCAAGAGGCAATTAACCAAGAAGTCAACATATCACTGTATGCATATCCCTGGGGGGAGACCTTGAGACTAACATAACAAAGATTATTTAGAACCAGCTTCAATGATGCCATGGACAAGTAACATCATACGTCAGTACTTCAGTACAATTTAGTAACAATTTAGTGTCAATTAATTGTAAAAGAATCATAAATTGATTGTAAAAGAATCATACTTTGGTGTAAGAAGCTTTAACCAATACAAAATGTATTTTGAATTTGTTTCCAAATGATTACTTTCATATTGACCAAACCCCTGAACGATTAACATTTTCTTTTCCAGTAAGTTCAGCCTTTCATGTTTCCTTGGAAACTAATTTGACATGAATGCCAATGTCAATGACACAGACGCAGACATGCAGATACTTTGTATTCTACATTATAAGGGGGCTTTCAATGGTACAGCTATAGTGGCAAACTATGTGAGTATCTATAGCAGTATGTCACTCCAAGGAATACAGTAGCCATTTATAATCTCACACAGTCCCTCCCCCCCAAAAAAAACACTAAAAACCTTCATTATTTCTTGATCCATAGTCTTACCATTTAGACATCTCAGGATTCTGAGTTATTCCCTCTATAGTGGAGCAGCAAGTAGCAAACTATATGAGGATCTATTAGTGTTTCACACTTATCATTTGTGGTTCAACAGGAGGAAGTTTGTTGGCGTTACTGTATAAACTCCTGGGTAGAAAGTTACGTCCAGTATTGGTACGTCAGATACTGAAATACAAAACAAAAAATTTTAAATAAAAAATGGTTTGGTGGTAATGACCTTTTTGATGATATTTTAAGATGGATACAGTGATTTTCTTGTTCAGTTTGGTGCTAATTGTTCAGACAAAAAGGCTGAGAAAAATGGAAATATGTCATTTTATCGGTGCTCTGTCCACGGGCTGTTTTATGCAAATTTGGCCGTCAGGTTTTTGTTAGCCGCTGTTTACCTGGCAGACTGCCCAACAAGGTTTATCCGGCTTATTTGGGATTGACCACTAAATGAAGGTCTTTGTATTTATTCATTCAGGGGATCTATAGGTATTGAACAATGCGAATTGCCCAACTTTAAGGAAAATCTTTGGGTCGGGCGCCAGGTTTAAAGGGACAATATCGTCAAGATCAGAGCAGACTTTCAATAGGGCATGGATTTGGTGGTCCTAGTTTAAGATGAATATATAGTGAATGAATATTTCGTGCTCGTTTATGCAGCAGCAACGGTAATATGACCTTATCATGTGGGGTATTATTTTCAGTCATTGAGTTAATCTAAAACTAGTACTCTGATTCCATGCCCTGTGGATTGTGACAATACTGTCCCTTTAAGTGAGTTTCACTTTCATCGCAGCTCCTCATACAATGGGATCCTTCCATCCACCTCACCCAATCCTCACTTGACTACACTTTCCTCTCCTTAACTTAAGTGTGTCCTGTATCATCCTCTAAAGAAACATCAATGAGTGACTTTGGATAGCCCCATTCTAGGGCCAATACACTGGACTCCCTCCGTATCCTTGGCCCTAGCCCCACATGTACAAAAAAGGAGCAATTTTTCCCTTTTTTCAACTTTTGATTTGCTAATTATTACAACCTAAAACTTAGTGATTAGGTAACCTTGCCCAAGCAGACATTATTCTGGGATAGCTCACTTTCATGAAAATTTCAAAACATTTTTGAAATTAAAAATAAATAATAATATAAATTTCACCAAATGTACCCCGGTACCTATCTCACAATAGCAAACTTCTGCTTGGGCAATCTTACTTTCAGATTGTAATAATTCAAAATCGTTCCCTTTTTTTTTGGATAGAAAAGTGGCAGTTTAAGGTGTATTCTACATTACTTCCCTTTTTAGCCCCATTCTAGGACAATACACTGGACTCCATCCGTATCCTTGGCCCTAGCCCCACACATAGCCCTGATAGTACCCCATCTACAGTGCAAGTGTGCTTTGCACTGTTATGTACATATATGTAGGTTCCTGTAATGGCTAGCCCTACATACTAAGTACAAAAAGGAGCGACTTTTCAACATTTGATCTGCTAATCTAAAATTTTGTGATTAGGTAAGACTGCCCAGGAAGACACTTTCGGCATGAAGTTTGCAAAAGTGAGATCGGTAATTTTTGTGAAATTTTAGTATTATTATTATTATTATTAACACTATTGTTTGTTTGTTTTTATTTCAAAAATGTTTTGAAAATTTAATGAAAGTGAGTTATCGTTATCCCAGAATAACTGATTTTATGCCAAATTTGTTTGCTTGGGCAAGATTACCTAATCACTAAGTTTTAGGTTGTAACAATTAGCAGATCAAAAGTTGAAAAAAAGAGAAAAATCGCTCCATTTTTGTAAACGTGTATTGGCCCTAGAAATAGAATGGGTCTATTTCCTAGTTAGCCCCATTCTAAGGCCAATACACTGGACTCCATCCAATGAAAAGGATATATATCCTTGGCCGTAGCGCCACACATGTACTTTTGATCTGCTAATTATTACAACCTAAATCTTAGTGATTAGGTAACCTTGCCCAAGTAGACACCTTTGGCATAAAATCCATTATTCTGGGATAGGCCCTATCTCACTTTCATGAAATTTTTAAAACATTTTTGGAAAAATGAAATTAATAAAAATACAATTTAAATTTCACCCAAATTACCGATTTCACAATAGTAAACTTTATGCCAAAAGTGTCTGCTTGGGCAAGCTGACCTAATCACAAAGTTTTAGATCGTAATAATTAGCAGATCAAAAGTTGAAAAATCGCTCCATTTGTTGTACATGTGGGGGTAACACTTTAACACACATACATACGTAGGGCCAAGGATACGGAGGGAGTCTAGTGCAGTGCATTGGCCCTATATTTTGCCATGGGGCTATTCCCATTTCAGACATTGTTATGTTACTTTTCCAATGCATAAATGAATAATTGGTCAACTTACAGGTTTGTTCATCAATCATGTTAATTTTATAATTTAATTTTATAAGTACTCTCTCTGCTGTCTTGAAAATGTTCAGTGGGCACAACTTTCTTTTATCCCAGACCTTGTGTGCAAAATAAGACTCGACGGAGTTCATTATTTACAAACTGCACACTGAGAGAGGGCGCTATATCAGCGTACCTGGAATTTAGGGTGACTGCCCTTCATCATGGCTACAACAACATTAGTAATTATCTTTAAAAATTACCTGTTGTAAAGCTGGCACATGTATCAATCGTTCTGAGACATAACTTTGTATGTGCTTTCATTTTAGAAAATCAGGAATATAGTTAGATTTACTAATCTTTCAAATTTACTACAACGGCAACTTAAAGGAGCAGTATCGTCACGATCAACAGGGCATGGAATCGGAATGCTCGTTTTAGATTAACTCAGTGACTACTGCCATAATACCAAACTTGATATACCGTTGCTGCTGCATAAATGAGACAGTAATTTTCATTTACTGTGTTCATCTTAAACTAGGACATATGCCCTGTTCAAAGTCTGCTCTGATCGTGACGATACTGCCCCTTTAAAAGAAACTTCAAAATAACTTAACTTTATCGCCCATGTTTTTAGGTATTTTTACGGCAATTTTTTTTTTTTTCATCAGAACATTACTATTTTACTTGAGGAAAGGATATCAAATCGTTCAAAATGCCACAAAATAATCAGTTTATAATAAATTTATCCCACAAATGATTTATGACGGGTTTGGTCATTTATTCATTTAGGCAGTGTTTACTGTTAAACTTAGATTATGTTATGGGTCAGCCAATTAAATGGTTAAGATATTCAAACCTACCACCACAAAAAAGGGATATAATTATTCAAAAAACCGGCGTATGGCCATTAGGGGCAATAACTTCACGATTAGACTTTGAACAGGGCATGGAATCGGTAACCTAGTTTTAAAATACTATTTTCTCGTATAACGACACAACTTAATAAGCTGAAACGGTTTACAGGTTGGCATTGTAAAACAAGTGTTAATGATTAAACGTCTTTCTGATAATCACTTTATGAACAAGTTTGGACGTTTATTTATTTCTTTATTTTTTATTCTGATTCCGGCAATTCCCGGAAATTTTTTTCCATTTGAAGTTATTCACGTATATGAAAAATTACCCTCACAAAGATAAGTTTTAATTCTGTTTTACGAGAATTAAATTGAAAACGTGAATGGAAGCCAGGTGTCTTATCCAATAGACCACCGCTTCATTTATACGCACCTAACTAATTGTGTAAATATTATTGTGCATTTTGGAGTTACAATGACTCCATCTCAAAAAGACATTCGTAGGTCAAAGATATATTTTAAATGTTTTCAACATATTAAATTATTTTTTTACACAAATCAAAATATCCCTGATCATGCTTCGATACTGGGACCTCTTGCTTGGCAGTCAGCTATTCTACCAACTGAGATAACTGTTTTTATATGTTTCATAGGTTAAACATATTTATATTTCAGAACTAATTACTACTCAATTGAGATTCCACATGGTGTCACCGCAATTAGTCTTACTTATCATCCTCACCATGCAAAGCTACAAGTTTTACCTATATTTATATTTCAAATGTTTCCAACATAAATTATTTATTACAAAAATCAAAAATCGCATGATCATGATTTGATCCTAGGATAATGTTAGGATAAGGTAGGTTAACTGTAAATATTTCCAACATAAATTCTATTTAAAAAAATTAATTTCAGCATGAATTCTTTTTAAAAAATGTAGAAATTTCACAGGTTAAACATATGTTTTAAATAGTTTCAACATAAATATAATTTTACAAAATTTCGATTTCTCTGATCGTGATTCGATCCTCGGACCTCCAGCTTGGCATTCAGGCGCTCTACCAACTGAGCTAACTGTTTCTTGTGTATTTCGTAGGTTAACATATATTTTAAATGTTTTCAACAGAAATTCTTGTTTATAAAAATCACCATTTCCCTGATCGTGATTCTATTCTGGAACCTCTTGCTTGACAGTCAGTTGCCCTAACTAACGTCTATGAATGAAGAATATGAATGAAGACTATTTAAGGTTGCCAACATAATTATACGCTACAAAATTGGTAATGAGTGAAGACAAGTAACCTAAACAAATTAGGTCTTATGATAACAATTTGACATAAAACTCACACCGTGTGGATGATGCTTTCAAAAATCCCATAATATATTATTGTCTGAGGTACATCGTTTGTAAAATTATTGGTCTAGCCGTCTTGGTCTAATTATATCCCAAACCAAATTCTTGACTAAATGAAAGTCTAACAACTGGCTACACACCGAAATATTTTGACTATTTTCTCGTATAACGACACAACTTAATAAGCTGAAACGGTTTACAGGTTGGCATTGTAAAACAAGTGTTAATGATTAAACGTCTTTCTGATAATCACTTTATGAACAAGTTTGGACGTTTATTTATTTCTTTGTTTTTTGTGTGATTCCAGCAATTCCCGGAAATTTTGTTCCATTTGAAGTTATTCACGTATATGAAAAATTTCCCTCACAAAGATAATTTTTAATTCTGTTTTACGAGAATTAAATTGAAAACGTATGACATCATTTCTGATGTTATTCAAAATTTAAACAAATAACTCCGTTTTAAAGGGGCAATATCTTCACGATCAGAGCAGACTTAGAACAGTGCATGGAATCGGTAACCTAGTTTAAGATTAACCTAGTGAGTGAAAATTACTAGCTCATTTGTGCAGTAGCATCGGTAATATGACCTTATGAACTTGGTGTGAGTATGAACTTATGAACTTGGTGTGAGTTTGATGTCAAATTGTTATAAGACATAATAAAATTGGTTTAGGTTGCTTGTATTTTATTCGTTAGACGTTAGTTTTCCTGTACATCCTTTGCACCGCGGTTGTGTGTTGCCGCCCTCAACGGGCGGCTCATACCAACCGAAGCGCGTATAAACAAGAATACTAGCGTCTATGAATGACGACTGTGAATGAAGACTATAAGGTTGCCAACATATACGTTACAAAATTGATATTTACCAGATGATACTGATAGAATTAACGAATTATTATCTTTAAAACATCCCTTCCTGTAAAGTTGCACGGCATGCGTATCGATCATCAGGAGAAATGTATTCGCCGAAGCGCTTTCATCTCAATAGTGAAATTTGCAGAGCTGGAGGCGGGGTGGGGGCGGGGCTTGTAGAACTGGATGTGTGTCCCTATTAAAAGGGTGCGGTGCCCATTGAGTATTAAAAGGAAATCATTGCGGCTTCCAAGTTCATTTTGTTGTCCCACCAAAGTGCCCCTACATGTGCCGCAGTGCCAGCCCAGGAGCCCACAGAAAAAAATCCTCGCAGTGCACTATCACCGACTTTTAATTTTTTTTGGGATAAACACCCAGCTATGCAACATAAAATATACATAATATCAAATTGGCTCGCACAATGAATGAAACAGCTCTATGCACATAAGGGACAAACGTAAAGTGACATCGTTTGTGATTGATTCAATTGGGTTAAAAGAAAACAACAACAATAATAATAATAATAATAATAATAATAATAATAATAATAATAATAATAATAATAATAATAATAATAATAATAATAATAATAATAATAATAATAATAATAATAATAATAATAATAATAATAATAATAATGTGTGGACTTATATAGCGCACGTATCCACCAACTAAGTGGTGCTCAAGGCGCATTATATCATTACCCCTGCTCATAAGGCTCATAAATCATTCCTGAAACCATCTCAGCTCCATGGGGAGTATACAGCTCAATTGCTGCCATTACAGCGCATATAGGGCTAATCAACCAACTCTGCCCTCACAGGTACCCATTAAACCCCTGGGTGGGGGAAGCAATTATGGTTAAGTGTCTTGCTCAAGGACACAAGTGTCACGGCCGGGATTCGAACCCACATTCTGCTGCTAACACCAGAACTTGAGGCCGGTAAGCTAGACCGCTCGGCCGCGACACTCCACAAAATATTATATTCAAAACTAATTTTTGCAGAAAGTTAGTCAGAGGTTAAGACCAGGCATTGGGGAGCGTTGAATCTTCTAGGCGAACCCAGCGTGATAACCACCTTAGCACCCTTCTGGGGGAATCGGCAGACCCCCGGTCCCTCCTTTACTTTCCCGCACCGTAACCAACTGTCGAATAGGGGAGAGACATGGCGGCCCCCAAGCCGCTGCTGCCGCAACTGCCATGTCCCTGAATTAGGTATGTTCTAGGGCTTCGAACCGGTGCGTCCCAGCTCTGGAAGTCCCGCGATTGACACTTCCAGTGGTCCGGCCAACCCGCTGCGCCATCTGGACCCCGTTGGTATTAAACGGGTTAAATTAAACCTACTTAAATAAAGGGTTGGAATTGTACTGCACTACACAATAAAAGAAGAAAAACCGCTGGCAGGATTCGAACCAGGGTCGTTTGAATGGAAGTCAGGCGTCTTATCCATTAGACCACCGCTTCATTTACACAACTAACTTGTGTAAATATTATTGTGCATTTTGGGAGTTACAATGACTCCATCTCAAAAAGACATTCGTAGGTCAAAGATATATTTTAAATGTTTTCAACATAAGTTATTGTTTTTACACAAATCAAAATATCCCTGATCATGCTTCGATACTGGGACCTCTTGCTTGGCAGTCAGGTATTCTACCAACTGAGATAACTGTTTCTTATAATGTTTCATAGGTTAAACATATTTATATTTTAAATGTTTTCAACATAAATTATGTATTACAAAAATCAAAAATCGTGATTCGATCCTAGGATAATGTTAAGATAAAGTAGGTTAACGATATATTGTAAATGTTTCCAACATAAATTCTATTTTTTTAAAATTCACTTCAACATAAATTCTTCTTTAAAAATGTATATATTTCACAGGTTAAACATGTTTTAAACAGTTTCAACATAAAGTTTATTTTACAAAATTACGATTTCTCTGACCGCTGTCAGGATTCGAACCAAGGTCGTTTGAATGAAAGTCAGGCGTCTTAACCATGATACGACGGCTTCATGTGACTGTTTGAAATGAGATTCATCATCATTGATACTATGGAAAATAACGGGAACGCTCATTGAATTACAAAACCTCAATTTTCTCAAAAATTAAAAAGGAAGCATTTTTGTATTTGTCATTTTCCGTCGCAAGGGAAAAAACTGAGACAAAATCCGCTCATAACAAGAAGAACATTCAGTGCAAATGGCAATGTTTTAACAAATGTGTTTTTCTTAACTAATGAGAACAAAAGAACGTCTACATAGGACAAAAGGGACATTATTATAGTCCTCGGTCGGAACAATAGAGGAAGACAAAAGGTGCTCCTTGGTGGACACCAATTTAATCAACTGTACACTAGAAATAATGCCTTATGTTCAGTCAAAAACCAAATCATCAGATTCAATTTTCAAATAGGTTGAATATATTTAAATGTTATATTACTTTTTTTAAATTTTACCTTTGTAATATTTTAAGAATAATTATTAGGAAAGTATTTATTTTAATTAACAAAGTGACCGTCATACGTTGGTTAGACAAGTGAGGGCGCTATGTCAGTTACACGGTCATGCGTCCAATGGGAGTCTGCACCGAAGGTGGTGGGAGGGGGATCCCTGTTCCCCAGCCTAGCTACGGGCCAGGATCCAGTGTCAAAATAATTCCGTTTTTGTATTTATCAAATATCAACACCCGACATTCCCCCTCCAGGTAGAAAAAAAGGCAAAACACAGAATAACTTCTCAGCAACAAACATTTAATGACACTTTGGAAAATGCTCTGTTTAAAAAGACAGTATTGTCATGATCAATAAGGGCATGGAATCGGAGTGCTTGTTTAAGATTAACTCAGTGACTGAAAATAATACCCCACATGATAAGGTTATATTACTGTTGCTGCTGCATAAATGAGCCAGTAATTTTCAGTCACTGTGTTCATCTTAAACTAGGACACCGATTCCATGCCCTGTTGAAAGTCTGCTCTGATCGTGACCAAACTGTCCCTCTAATGACACTTTAGAAAATGCTCCTCTAAAGCTCAGTCATCAATTTGTACAATTCCAATAGCCCTTTAAAAACAAATGCATGACCACAATATGACCTTTTGGGGTCGCATCAGTATAAAGGTCGTATCCTAGATAGGACTTCAACAAGTCAAAACACAGATTTGGGTCACTCAGAGCACCATATTAAGTCAAAAATCTTTCTACAGAAAATGCAAGACTGGAAGTAGACACAATGACACTGCACTCGATTGTCTCAATTTATGCAAATTTATTCATCGTTGCACATACGACCTTAATGAATATTTAAGATGACTTTATTGTTCTGATGTGTCAAATCATATATTAAGTAGCTATACACACATTTTTGAAATTCACAAATGCTAAAATCTTATTTATATTCAATATTCAACTCATTTGTATTTTTGTTTAACCCTCCTACTACAAGGGTCAAAATCAGTCAAGATGATGATATACTTGCCAAGGTATATCTAGTGCACTTAAAAAGTCAAACACTGTCAAACCTTACGTGTAGTAAGTACATTTACAGGTCAAAATGAGTCAACTGTTTTTGACTGGTAAAAGCAATCGTCTGGTATTGTTTAGGGTGGTCAAAATGACAGTCAAAAATGCCCCTGTGTGCACATTTGGGTCAACAGTCAAACAGGCAGTTGACTGATTTTGACCTCTATAGCTACTTGCCACTGAAGTGCTGCTAGAGTAGGAGGGTTAATACCCAGAAGGTCATAGCCACAACTCCATTCTGTGGTCTGGCATAAGACCTCTAGTACTTCCTTTTGTTTGTAAATACTGTGAGTTGGCAAGTTAGCGTGCCTTTCTCTATGCTTAACGGTTAGCAGCGCAATGAAATGAAAAACGTACAGTTAGCAAAAAATCAGCTGCTAAGCGGCTCTATGAAATTAAGCCCTGCTGAAAGCTGTCAAAGGTCAATGACCTCTTGCATAATACCAATCATTCATAGCTCCAGCTCTTCTATTCATAAACTCCAGAGATCCAGTTTAACCTGTAGTAACCTTGATTTGCCACAAGGTGTACCACGTGTTAGAAGGCGATGTCCTCTCTTTAACCCTCCTATGACTGCAAGGGTCAAAATCAGTCAAAATGTTGATATACTTGCCAAGGTATATCTAGTGCACTTAAAAGTCAAACACTGTCAAACCTTCCATGTAGTAAGTACATTTACAGGTCAAAATGAGTCGACTGTTTTTGGTCAAAATGACAGTAAAAACCAGTCAAAAATGCCCCTGTGTGCACATTTGGGTCAACAGTCAAAACAGGCAGTTGACTGGTTTTAACCTCTGTAGCTACTTGCCACTAAAGTGCAACAATAGTGGGAGGGTTAATACTCCAATGTTGCAAGAATTAGACAAAAAAGGCTGGAGATTTCTCCAGGCAGTGTATAAACACATGAAGGAGATGCCCGACTTGCAGTGTTTTGGCAAGGATAGTAAAAGGCTTGGATTATTCTGGGTTTGAGTCGATTCTACCCGATTTCAATGAGAACTATGAGAACTGCCATTCCACAGAATCAGTTACCTGTGAAGGTCGATGCCGGCTTCTAAAGAACCAATTCTTTCTATCGGCTGTCTTTTGGAAATGCTAAAAACATGTTTGATTTTGAAGACTTATAAAAATGAAAATCTTTGCATGGTGGATAGGTGAGATACTATGTGTAATAATCTCTTCTTGGATGAAGTGATGCTGTTCTGAAAAGAACCGGTGGTGACGATAGTTCTCATATGTACTTGATTTATCCTGGAGAACTATCCACACTACCGGTTCTTTTCAGAACCACATGACTTCTACCAAGAAGAGTTGATTACACATGGTTGTTACCCACAAACCCAATTGTCTTATAGACTGTACTGTATCGTTCATGGATTGGTCAGTTCAAGATTGCAAAGTTCACTCAGGGAAATCATAAGTTTCCCAGGCAACGAAATTGACTGGGAGGCAAGCTCAAATTCAGTTGGTGGCTGGCGCAACTATTTCATTGTCTTGAATTCATACCCGAAAATGTAGATCAAACAACTAGTCCCACAGTGTTGGATGATTGGAAGGATCTGTTCCTTTTTAGTGTGGCAGACTAGCTGTAACATCACATCTTGAGGAGACACATAATGTTGAATGATGAAGGGCTAATACTCTTATAAGTACTTGATTTATCCTGGTTAAACTTCACAATCAACTGACTTTGAAGATTTTGGTCCTGCCTCTTTTTAGTTGGGGTCCTTCACTGGAGATATCGTCCTCAAATGTCCTTTTCTCCAAAGAGGCCGTACGGAATACCTTGGCAGTGTTGCCGTCTGACAGAATAAATTTCAAACCTTTGTGCTTGTCAAAGTCTTGTGGCGTTCCATCATGAGTTGAATTGGAATGATCCGATTGGTAAGAGAGAGCTGAATCCGAGGTGTTGCCGTTTGACGAGAGTTGGTAGGAGTCCTTGGCACCACTGGAGGTCATCTGGACGTCCTTCTGTAGTGGGTCTTTGTCCTCGGCATTTTCCTCCTGGCTCTCAGCGATGGCATCCTCCGAGGTTATCGTCATGACGACCGTCTGCTCCATATTTTCCAAAGCGTTCACAGAGTCCGAGTTCATGATCATCATGCCCTGAATGTCCTGCGACTGATCGCAGCCGAGGTCCGCCGGCACCAGAGCCCGGTCCGTGCTGGACTCCTCCGCCCTCGCCGCCGCCGTGGACAGTTCGCGTGCTTCGGCAAAGAGACGCAGCTGGGCCAGGTGGTGATGCAGCAACTGGGTGTGCTCCTCGGACATGTGCTGGACCAGCTCCTGGAGTATGGACTGATGGTCGTAGTCGTTGGTCAGGCGCTTCAGGCTGGACGTGTGCATTGCGGTCAGCTGCTGCTTCAGGGCTGCATTCGTGTTGGATAAGTACTCGACCTAGAGAGAGAGAGAACACACAACTTTCGTTGTTGGTGCAAATGACCTCATATGTTGGAAATCTTCGGATATCCGTAAACAATTTTGTAAAAACACATAAATACTCCTGAATGTATAAAATAACCAATATGAACACAAGTTTCTCTTGTTTTATTACAGTCATAATAAATGTGGACTTACTGTAATAATTTCCCGCCTCTATATTAAAAACGACTTAAGCATTCCCATTCTCCCCCCCCCCCCCCCTCCACACACACACGCCTACACACACACACACACACATTTAAAAAAAAAAAATCAGCGAATTCAATTTGTGTGGCTTAAGTGTTCAGTCGTTTACGGGTAATTGGATGACGATAAATGGAACAGGGTAATTTTTGGTCGGGTAGCCGGGTACCTGGATACCCGACACAGCCTTACTCACATGGGTTTGGGGTTCTCATAAACCAAGGGGCTGAGTTCACACTGGGTTCTTTAGTAAACCACAGAATCTACCCCTGGGTGGGTGGGGGGGGTGAGTGATAAAATGGAACCCCACCTTAGCCCGGAGTCTCTCTATTGTGCCTTTCAACTTTTGCTCCGTCTTTGCCCACTTGCTTCTCTCCTCCAGTAGTTGTTTCTCCAGTCGTTCCTTCTCCTGCAAGAGCGTTAGATTGATGCTGGCGCTGTGCTCAGTGAAACAGGTGTCAGACTCCATACCCTCCTTGTTACCTGATCCGTTGTCTGGTATTTCAATCAGTACTATTGTTTCTGTAGAGGGGGAAAAATAGTTTGTCAAAAGGGAGCATCTGAAAACTCAAATCCCTTTAAAGGGAAGGTAAAAATACATTGGTATATGGAAATATCATTTCAACCCTGTAGTTTTCAAGAAATACATTTAAAAAAATCAACCTGTGTCGAGTTTCATCACAATAAGTGCTCAT
The DNA here is from genome assembly GCA_029582265.1 of Zoroaster sp. YZ-2022. Lineage (NCBI taxonomy): Eukaryota > Metazoa > Echinodermata > Asteroidea > Forcipulatida > Zoroasteridae > Zoroaster > Zoroaster sp. YZ-2022. Next base: position 9,647,268 of record CM055818.1, read on the forward strand.
ATTTTTGAGACGACGATGAAAAACTGTTACATCGTCGCATCAGTGCAACAAGGTGGTATCTCAAAAATGCAACAAGGTCGTATGTGCAATAGTGCATAAATGTGCATAATAAAACAATTTGAGTGCAACAGCGTCGTATCTTCTTCCATTGGATTTGCGTGTTCATCTTGAAACACTGTAAACAGACACGACCTTGTTGCACAGAGCAAAATCCATGTCTGCAACAAGGTTGTAACTATGATATGACCTTGTTGCACAGAGCAAAATCCATGTCTGCAACAAGGCCGTAACTATGATATGACCTTGTTGCACTGATGCGACGACATGCTTATGTTTTACAAAAACAACAACTTTTTGTGAATTCTACAAAATTATTCCTTTTTTCTCTAAGATGAAACCACTTTTACCCTCCTGTTGATTGATCATGTGCCAGCATGTGTCATGCTTGTCAAATGGGACTGTGTGGTGAATGCATCTAAAACTGTACATGGTACTGTTATCTACACAGTTTATCCACCATTCATAAACAGACAGTTGTCAAATGGTACTGTGTGGTGAATGCATCTAAACTGTACACGGTACTGTTATCTAACATAGCTAATCCATCATTCATAAACAGACAGTTGTCTAGTTTTGAATGGTCAGTCAACTCGCTGGAAAATTGCACCGAGAGTATGAGGTATACATAATTTCTCAGGATGACTTTAAAATGACTAAGTTCAACCCTCCTACTATAGCTGCACTTTAGTGGGAAGTAGCTATAGTGGTCAAAATCAGTCAACTGTTTGTTTTGACTGTTGACCCAAATGTGCACACAGGGGCATTTTTGACTGGTTTTTCTGTCATTTTGACCACCCTGAACAATACCAGACAATGCTTTTACCAGTCAAAAATGGTCAACTCATTTTGACCTGTAAATGTACTTACTACACGTAAGGTTTGACAGTGTTTGACTTTTAAGTGCACTAGATATACCTTGGCAAGTCTATCAACATTTTGACCCTTGTCGTAGTAGGAGGGTTTAAAGATATTAATTCAATAATTGGATAAACTGGTTATTATCAATGGTGTACCTTCCCATTGGAAACAAACACAGGAAACGGGTGGCATTCCAAAAACTATGTTCTAGGATTTCTGCACTGCACTGCTTCTTTTTGAGACCTTGCACGTCAGTATGTTCAACAATATGTCATGAATGGCCCAAATCCATTGTTCTTGGAGTACTATGCAATGGACTAGGTTAGTACACTAGTGGCACACATCATGTCGGTAAAAAACTTCTGGTACTGTGTCGTGGACTAGGTTAGTACACCAGTGGCACGCTTCATGTAGGTAACAGACTTCTGGTACTGTGCCGTGGACTAGGTTAGTACACGAGTGGCACACTTCATGTAGGTAACAGACTACTGGTACTGTGCCGTGGACTAGGTTAGTACACTAGTGGCACACATCATGTCGGTAAAAAACTTCTGGTACTGTGCCGTGGACTAGGTTAGTACACTAGTGGCACACATCATGTCGGTAAAAAACTTCTGGTACTGTGTCGTGGACTAGGTTAGTACACGAGTGGCACGCTTCATGTCGGTAAATAACTTCTGGTACTGTGCCGTGGACTAGGTTAATACACGAGTGGCACGCTTCATGTAGGTAATAGACTTCTGGTACTGTGCCGTGGACTAGGTTAGTACACGAGTGGCACGCCTCATGTAGGTAACAGACTTCTGGTACTGTGCCGTGGACTAGGTTAGTACACGAGTGGCACACTTCATGTAGGTAACAGACTTCTGGTGCTGTGCCGTGGACTAGGTTAGTACACGGTGGCACGCTTCATGTAGGTAACAGACTTCTGGTACTGTGCCGTGGACTGGGTTAGTACGGTGGTACGCTTCATGTGGTAATAGACTTCTGGTACTGTGCCGTGGACTAGGTTAGTACACGAGTGGCACGCTTCATGTAGGTAACAGACTTCTGGTGCTGTGCCGTGGACTAGGTTAGTACACGAGTGGCACACTTCATGTAGGTAACAGACTTCTGGTACTGTGCCGTGGACTAGGTTAGTACACGAGTGGCACACTTCATGTAGGTAATAGCGTTCTGATAATACACATTCAAACCAGCCCATACCTTCTCTGTCATCACTGCTCTGGCTCTGATCATTACATCCTACACACTCATACTCAACACGCTGCCTGCCGTTCTCCTTGTAGCATGGGGACATGTCACTCCCTGCTTGTCTTCCATCTATGGACTCTTGTGACTGTACTATGAGGTGTGGCTCCAGGCTGGTACTGCTTGGTACTGGGTTGGTGTATGTTGCCATGGTCTGGTTGACATCCTGGGATGGGGATGGAAGGGAGGAATTGAATAAAAACAAGGGCTAAACTGATTCAAAACAGTGAACTCTTTTGTGTTTCTCATAGCCTTGAGAAACACAAAAGAGTTCACTGTTTTGAATCAGTTAGAAAGACCATCTTAGCCGACAGATATGTCAGTATAAAAAGACAAAACATATTAAGCCTAATCCCCTAGGTATCCTGGCTAGGAACCTTCCTGAATCCTCCAAAATCCATCAGCATACTTTTGGAAAGATGCCCTTGTCTTAAAAATGCACTGTGCGTTTTCGTTGATCTTTCATATTCAGCACTTATGGCCTGTACTTCTTGCCAGGTAGTAATTTTGCCCCATTATAAGAGGTGAAAGTACCAATTTCCAACAGTGCTGAATTTTTCCAAAAAAATTCCCATTGGTGGATTTTGATGGATTTGGGGTAATAGGGTTTAAGCATACAATCTGATGCTATATAGGATTCTAGCCAGCAAGTCATTATTGGGCAAGCTCGGTGGTTGAGAGGTTAAGACATCTGCACTTGTCAGAAGAATGTCATGGGTTTGAATCCCATCCAAGTCACCTGTGAAGTTTTTTCACAGACACTCAGAAAGCACCGAGTATGCAGTGCTATACACATGTAGGGCAAAATTACATTAATGAAAAGTATACAACGCTTTATGTTCCCAACAGGAATATTCGAACACTGCCCGTCCCCCATCGGGAACGCACAATGTTCTCACTGGGAACAGGACTGTGTTCCATTTGGGAATTATGCTTTGTGTTCCCAAAAGGAACGTTCCATAGGGGACACTGCCTGTGAATGCACAATGTTCTCACTGGGAACAGGACTGTGTTCCATTTGGGAATTATGCTTTGTGTTCCCAAAAGGAACGTTCCATGGGGGACACTGCCTGTGAATGCACAATGTTCTCACTGGGAACAGGACTGCGTTCCATTTGGGAATTATGCTTTGTGTTCCCAAAAGGAACATTCCATAGGGGACACTGCCTGTGAATGCACAATGTTCTCACTGGGAACAGGACTGTGTTCCATTTGGGAATTATGCTTTGTGTTCCCAAAAGGAACGTTCCATAGGGGACACTGCCTGTGAATGCACAATGTTCTCACTGGGAACAGGACTGTGTTCCATTTGGGAATTATGCTTTGTGTTCCCAAAAGGAACGTTCCATAGGGGACACTGCCTGTGAATGCACAATGTTTTCACTGGGAACAGGACTGCGTTCCATTTGGGAATTATGCTTTGTGTTCCCAAAAGGAACGTTCCATAGGGGACACTGCCTGTGAATGCACAATGTTTTCACTGGGAACAGGACTGCGTTCCACTTTAGGAACACTTTGTGTTCCCAAAAGGAACGTTCCATTGGAAACACTGCCTGTGAATGCACAATATTCTCACTGTGAACAGGGCAGCGTTCCATTTGGGAATGCTTTGTGTTCCCAACAGTAACGTTCCATTGGGAACACTGTCTGTCCCGATCGGGAACAAACACTGTTCTTACTGGGAACAGGACGGCATTCCATTTGGGAATGTTCCATTAGGATCATTCCATTAACGAGTAGGAACACTGGGAATATCAGGCATTCCCATTTGGAATAGCTGCTGTTCCCATAGGGAACACCAAATATTCCTTTGGGAACTCACTGTGTTCCCTAAAGGAGCATCCCAAATGGAGCAGGAATATTCTCTACAATGGTCTCAGAGTTCCTCAAGTTTGTGTAATGAACCCACCTGTGCAATGACTATCTGCAGAGTGGTCTGTGGATTGCGGAAGTGTTGTCTGAAATGTTTCATCGCCTCGTCCCGCCTGTTGAAGCCATTGTGACAGTGGTAGCAGTGCCAGTGGGCGCCTTTCAAGTGTTTCCACTCGTGAATGATGCCGTGGACGTCACACATCCGACAGCAACGCAAGATGTTAAGACCTGATCGGAGAAAATTGATGGAATAGACGAATTTCAAATTGACCCAGTCTGTGCACTTCTGTATTGAAACCGACGCTCTCTGTGTCAAGTCACAATACCGATGCGAGGTAGACAACAGAAGGACTCATGCTCCCATCATACAGCACATGCGTTAACACTGAGAGCCTCGTTATCAAACCTGAAAGTGCGCAGTTCAACGTTAATTTCGTCATCTTGGGATTTGTCTATTTTCGAAAACAAATTTACTGATTGTAATGTATGGCCGTGGCTACGGCTATTGGCTGCAGCGGCAATGCTGAAGTACAGGAATAGTGATCTACATGTAGCCGTAGCCATAGCCGTAGCCGTAGCCATAGCCATAGCCATCATTTTGGATACGGTCTATGTTTTTGTTATCCTTAACTCTAACTCCCTAATGGTTTTGGCTACGAAGCTTCCTGAATCCACCAAAATCCAACACCATGCAGTTAACACTACCACGCAACTGTTGGACTTAGATCGAAGTGGGACACCCGGCCGGCCCCATGTAAAATATCCCTGTCTGGGCTACACAGTACCGAGTCCATCAAAATATAACACAACCAGCTGTTGGAGTTTGACGGGATTCGGGTTATTAGGGTTAACACAAAATAAAACAGGCTAAATTTTCAATGTAGACAAAATAATTTCTCAGGATGACTGATGAACCAGTTTTCCATAAAGATTTTATATTTATTACATACAAAATTATTTGTTAAATTGATAATCTGGCTATTTGAAGCAATGGAAAGAATGTCGAACCCCACCGCCACTTGTGCACCATGTCTAAGCATGTGTTTTTAGGAAACGACAAAATGGCCAACATCTCACTGGATGTGCACACATTCATTGCTCAAAATCTCCCAAAATATCATTTCCAATTCTCACTTGACTACACTTTCCTCTCCTTAAGTGTGTCCTCTATCATCTTTTAAAGGAAAATCTGTGATATTTGTCATATTTGGATAAAGAAGTGGTGGTTGTGTTCTACATTCTTTCCGAACTGATGTTGTATCTTCCCTTCAATACTGGATCCTATCATAAAACATGTTCTTACCAGCAAACTCGATAGCCTTATCAACATGCTTGACCCTGTAATGGGCTTTGAGAATGACCTGGTCAGTGAATATTGACTCCAGGGTGCAGAATGGACAGTGTAGATGAGGTCCCTTCATCGTATGTGTGCATTCGCTGTCCATGCAATGCATAGGGGTCCAGTCAATCTCTGTGCCTTTCATACGCACCGATGGATGTGCCTGGCAAAATAACAAGTAAATTTAAACTCTTACTATTACCTGCTCAGTAAATTGGAGAACATAGATGATGATGGACATATACTTCAAATTATTCCAGAATATTTTGTTTAATGAAAAATCAGGCATTTTTGGTTGACGATGACTTCCTCAGTCATGTCAGTCTGATCTTGACAACTCCCCAATTAGTGACCAACACAGTCATAGTACATGCGCAGTGGCAACTATAATTAGGCAGTTCATGAAAATTTGAAGTTGCTTCAATTCTTTTAAATGTCATATCACTGGATAGAACAAATAATTAGAAAGAAAATGAGGGGTCAATGGTCATGATAGGTTAACCCTATGCAAAGTTACAAATTTTTTTTGATTTAAATATTTGGTAATTTTGGAGGCCAGTTTCATTTGAAATGTTGTGACCGAATTTGCCTGCAACATCTCCTTGTAGTACTAACAAAGTGTCTATATAGCATGTCCCCCTTTTATAACAAAAAAATATCATTGAATACCAAAATCCACCCGTGCGTGACACCCCGATTCAGGCGTGCGTGACACCCCGATTCACCGAGTCGATTCACCGAGTCAAATCGCCGATAGCGGTGATTTTTTAATTATTTTCCATCGGATCATTTTCCGCAAGTTGCACTGTTTTTCCGCCAACGTTACAGTTGGCATCGACTGACCAATTAAGATAACCACGATGTGTAGTATCCATTTATCGACACTAGAACATCGATAGACTACCCTTTGAATTAGTATTTTACCATGAAATTTGGACAAGAAAATCGAGAAAACTTACCGAAATTCAGTTGCCTGTATTTCCATAAGGCCATGAAAATGAAAGTCATAGATTTGCGTCCACCGCCCGCATGTCCCGAAAGCTACCGCCTAAATTTTTCATTATTTGCACAAAAAATCATTATTTGCACAAAAAAGGTATTTCCACCAAACAAATTTAGTTCCAAATCATCCACATCAGTAAAACGAAGTTTTTACAAAATTTCCACCAGTATGTGCGCTATAATCATTAGCACATGTTATCTTACAGTCTTAGTCCCGCATACGTCGTTCACAAAAAAGGTCGCATCGCGCTAAAATTGTATGGTAAACTCCGTCCGACTCGCACCTGCGCAACTGTACCGCCTTCACATGCACAACACGTTCGCTGTTGAGCCTTTGTATCTTATGCCTGTGTGTGCGGCCCGCACGTATAATGATGCACGTATAATGATGCACGTACGTACACAGATTAGAAGAAACATCTTGTGATTGCGCTGTTATTAATGATCAATGGAAATAATGAATAATGAATAATGAAAAAAAGCCTGATCATGTGTTTTCGAAATTTCCCGGACGCAAATCTATGACTTTCATTCTCTTGGCCTAACGAAAGGTTTCCCGACTGCATAATTTAGTGCTCATAAAAATAGCGTCCAGGAAAACATCGAAGCCTCATCAACGTAACCAGGCGCTAGCGATATTGCGCCTATGCATTTTCTCACGTACTATCGGGCGAGTCAATGAACTTTCGGCGGGTCACAACTTCGACAGAAAAAAGGCATCAAAAATAGCGCCACCATCGGCGGTTTGCGTGAAACTGCCTACTAAGTACTATAAGTATAATTAATAGGATTCATCTATTTTCTTAAGGGGAGGATTTTTTTTAGAAGGGATATAAAGTCCGAAAACCATCATAAAAAAAGGATTTTAAAGATAGTTTTCGCTTTCTGTACCCTCAAAAATCAATAAAAATCACTTTATCAATTTATCTGGTTAGTACTAGAGTTTCAAAAACCACTTAAAAAGTGGCGGTTGGATACAAAATTCTTTCCCTACATAACCCTTGCCGACCCATTCCCACCCTTGCTTACGCATGAATCACTGGCTGGATACAATTTAACACATAATTGATGTAGGCCTAGGCCCTATTTACACTTTCACTTTTCAGCAGGCCAGAGATTAGGCACGCTGAAGTGTCCGGAAACTGGACAAAATTCTGTATTATAAACATTACCGAGACCTTTTGTCATATTTACCAAGAAAATAGCACAATATTAAGATTACCAAAAGATACATACCATATGCATATACATACTTCCCAAATATATTATCCTGAAATGGATAAATAAGTACTTAAAATCTGACTTAAATTGTGAAAAACTTCATTTTCAGGGAAGACCAGTGTGTACACGTCACGGATTTCTTTGTACCAAATATGTGACGACACTTTCGTGCTAGTCTCAATGGTATGTACCATATGTACGCATGTACAGAGACTACGTACCAAAACAAACATGTCAAAGGTCATCACATTGACATGTGCCGAAGCACCGGGATCTACCCGGAAATCTGTGTAAGTTTTTTTGTTCTGTTTTTCATGTTGCCGTGTTGGCAATATTTTCACTTTTATACAAGATTGATACCATCCAGATCTTTACACCAAGTAAGTTTTATATTAAAATATGACCACTTTATTTTTGAATTAATGATTTCTGTATATATCTTATCTTGAAGTGGGTGTTGACATTTTCCACTGCAGATCTCTAGTCTAAGTAGAGTGGATACAGTCACCACACGTGGAACTGGAAGGGATGCACAATTAGAACAAGTATTTCAAGAACTACTACCTCAGAATGTTCACTTCATCAGGACTTCTCCCACGAGCAGTTTCCTTGGGCCTGTCATCATGTCATCTTCAACATCCATCAGCCAAGATCTTACCCCAAATCTTTCCTTGTCATGTTAGGTGTGCGTCGTCCGCACCGTCAACCAGCGGGAACAGAAAGAAACTTGTGATATTAGGGACCGGTTGGGGTAGCTACAGTGTCCTCAAAAACATCAATAAGGGACTCTATGATGTCATTGTTGTCAGTCCTCGTAACCACTTTCTGTTTACTCCCCTGCTGGCCAGTACGACGGTTGGGACTCTGGAATTCAGGTTAGTTTTCTAGTAAATTGTTTTGCCCATAACAAGGTCCTATCTCTATCAGTTTAGTCTGTGGTAACATGTGGTAAACAACAACCATTGCCAAGTGAAATTGTGGTTTCAATCAAACCTTAGTCTTCTCTTCAGTCTCCTGACATTGACTAGAGCAGACTAGTCGAAATGTCAGAAATTCCACAATATTGAATGCATTTTCACAATTTTCTTGTTTTTTAAACGACACAGTGAAATAAGCTGTAAACTTTCACAGGTTGGTTTTTACACCCCTAAAAAAAGTCTCCGGTTTCTGGTCTCCGTGCACGTCGCCTCAGACCCGCACGTTGGCATTTTTAATTTTCTTTTTTTTTATTTGCTATGAAACGATGTCGATCGCAGCCCAAATTACTGGATCGATTGGAATTCTGTTGTGCTGTGCGACTTTTTCACATAGGGTTAGGAATGTTTGCCCAATTTGTGAGGCCTCTCTTAGCCACCATACTTTGTATATGAGAAATTTGGTGGTTGTGCATACATCATGTATTTCCCTGTTGGCAAAAAAAAGATGGCCGACAAAAACAAAATAAACGCGTCACCACACCGATTTTGAAGCCGATTTTTTTTTTTTTTTTTTTTTGATTGTTATAAAGTAAAGATGCATTTGAAGACATATTTACCAAATGTGTATACTAGCTTTCAAGAACAAAACTGTGTCATAAACTCATAACAATTCTTTGTGTTTATCCTTTGATTTTGAACAGAAGCATTATTGAGCCAGTACGCAACACAGGCTTCAGAAAGACTGATCACTTTCATTTGAGTGAAGCCATTGGCATTGATGTGGAAAGAAAGGTATCAGCAACCCTGCTCCCATCATTTATCCCAACTCCTCCCCCCTATCAAGTGCCCCCAGGTCCTTTTTACCTTTAAAAAAGAGCAAAACCTCAGACAAAGATTGTGTACCTACATGTATTCTTGCCTCCATTCAAACCCTAACTCCCAAGGCCCATTTGCTTACACATAACCTGAATCCTCCCTAACTCCCTAGGCCCATTTGCTTACACATAACCTGAATCCTCCAAAATCCCTCAGTAGTAAAACAAGCACATGACATGTATGCACACATGTGTTTCTAATGTGTGATACAAGTAGGCCTACATGGCCAGGGACCCTCCCTGCATGCATGGAGCAATAAACAGTGTCCACTGACCCAAGCACTGACCTTGCAATCACTACAACAAACATGGATGTACATGTACCATGGAAAGGCAAGTATGCCTAATAACCTCAATCCTCCAAAATCCTTCACTTTAGCAAAGAGCATGTAGCATGTAACCTCAATCCTTCAAAATCCTTCACTTTAGCAAAGAGGATTTTGGAGGATTTGGGAAGGTGAGGGTAATAATGTTGTGCCTTCCCTGTACTGTTTTTCAGGAGCTGCATTGTCAGAGCATCATTAAACCAGACATGACGTACAGCATCAACTACGACAAGCTGGTCATTGGAGTAGGGGCTGTCAGTAATACCTTCGGTGTCCCAGGGGTGGCCGAACATGCTTTCTTCCTCAAGGTACATGTACCGTAATTTTCGGAATATAAACCGCGGCTTATACGTTGATTTTGACCCGGTAAAAGTTGCCTGCGGCTTATACGCGGTGCGGCTTGTACGCCGAGGTATGAATCTTGAAGAACAAAACACAATGCACAATTAAGCAAAAATCGTTGGTAAACAGACAGAAACAGAAACCTAAAAACCTTTATATTGCCTCCTTACTACTTCTTTCCGTCTGTGCGCACAAACCTTACGGTATTTTTCTGCAGGCGAAAACAATTAAGCTCCAAAAGCCGGAGAAAGACGCGAGTTAAGTTTCGTTACCGATCGCACCCACTGTTGAAACAAAGTCCTGGCTGAATTCCTACTTGGAAGCCTAACGAATTTTCCTATTGACTGAATTCCGACATTATGTAGGAATTCAGCCAATAAACAAATTAAATGTAGTACATACATGTATGTCGCGTAACAAATTTTCCTTTTGGCTGTCTGCCTTCGAACCTAATTACCATGCACGCAAGCGATTTTAATGTGGGTTTCTCGGTACTGTATGTACTGCTTGGGTACGGTACCAATTGATACATACACGACGTGTTTGCTACACGTTTTAGTTTTATGGGCAAATTTTGCCGTCTTTTTACGTCAACTGGAATAGCTTTTTAACGTTTGTTTGCATTTATAACAACAGCAAAAAGATCGTTTTTTTCCTTGTCTAATGTTGGCATTTGTTATGCAAGATATAATGAAGGGCACGGCAATTTATTGCCGTGAAATGTCACGGTGATTTTTGGGCATCGCAGCAATGGCACATTCCAGGCAATTTCGGCAATTTCGAGGCCTATGTGTGCTGAGTGTACGTTATTTATCGCTCGCATGCACTAGCTATAGCGGATATGCGTGCACCACGTGTTGTGTGGCGATGTACCGACAGTGAGTGGCGTCCGGCGGGCCTCTGTGTGTGCGGCTTATACGCGGTGCGGCTTATATGTTGACGCATGAATCTTGTTTTGGTGATTTTGGGGTAGTGCGGCTTATACACCGCGCGGCTTATATTCCGGAAATTACGGTATATATGGGCTTTCTGAAAAAGATTACAGGGTGGTAAACGGGCTGGATTGGGGATGGGAGGGGATGACACGGGATGACATGATGGAATGTCCATTATGTGACTGAACACAAATACTAAATAACCATAAGATGTATAGATTAGAAGCCATTTTAACAAAAGGAAGGTGGTAATGTTGACAATACTACTTCTAGGAGAAGGCTTACTCTCTTCCAGGGCTCTCGTTGAATCAAGAAATATATTGAATTATTATTTAATATTATTATACATTTCTGGTAATGAAACAAAGATTCCTCAAAAGCACACTTAAAGCACTGTAGCTCAGACGCCTGAGGAAACCTGTAAACAAGGACGCTTGCTATGTGAACCAGAAACACAAAGGTAAACCCCCCCCCCCCCCCCACTCTTCCAGGATAAGTATTTGGGGTTATTTTACTCGCATTACTTGAATAATCTAGTACACAGGGACTATGACTTAAAAGTCCCATCCAAAGGATGAAGCAATTACGGTTAAGTGTCTTGCTCGAGGACACAAACGCCGCAACCAGTCAGGCCGGGATTCAAGTCCGAACTTGAGTCCGAAACACTAGACCGCTTGGCCACGATACAAAATGATATATATAATTCTAGTACGATCAATGTCTATTATGCATGGGGGCAGATACCATGCCTTGCTGTCAGAAAAACAATGCTCTGTCTATATATAATCAGGATTACGTTGATACAGGGTTTCTGAAAAGGCGGGGTGGGGTGGGGTGGGGTGTGGCTGGGCAGGTGGAGTACATAACAGTAAATAAAGGGTACATTTACACGTATGGTGACACAAACTTCCCCTTTCTGGATCAGCCCATAACTGTATATGTCCATTCTGCACCGTGCAGGAGGTACGAGATGCCCGTGCTATCCGGAACCGCATCATAAACAACTTCGAGCTGGCGCTTCATCCCAGCATCTCTCAGGAGGAGAGGAAGAGACTACTGCATATCATCATCGTAGGAGGAGGGCCGACGGGTGTAGAGTTTGGGGCGGAGCTGTATGACTTTGTCAAACAGGTGAGGTGCCACGGGTAGAGAGTATGTGTAGGAGATGCGGTTGACCCAACAATACACCCATCCAATCCTGTTTATAGTAAGTGTGACGTCATTCCAACATAAACCATGCCCACTTCACATGTGCTGGCTCCAACGATCATCAGAAGCCCATCGGAAATGCATTGACCACCCTTTTCTTGAAGGGTTTACGCAAGAAATTTGAAGGATTGGAAATTGCCTTTAACTTCTGTGTTTTAAATACTCAAAATCTTATATTTACAAAGTAAATTTCTGCCACAAGAATATCTTTTGAACGTTAACATTAAGGAATTTAGGTTAAATTCCACTAGGGCTGTGCCGTGTATCCGGGTATCCAGATACCCGACCAAAATGGTCATTACCCGGTTCCATTTTTCGGTTCCAATTACCCGCAGACGACTTTTTAAAATTCGGACTTAACATTTGAGCAGTGCGAACAGAAATCTGTGACTCTTGAACAATGTAATGTGTACACTTTTACAGACAATTATCTTTAAATTCAAGAGATTGCACTCCGATAAAGAAAAGATCGATTTAAGTATGGTATCCTCTGTTTTGTAAAAGTCAATTTGTTACCATTTACAGTACATGTATTTGTACACCACCGGAGGCATGTTTTCAACAAAAATGAAAACGGGTATCCGGGTATCTGAAGTTTCCTGATTTCGGGTATCCGGTTCCAAAAATATCCGAAGACGCACAGCCCTAAATTCCACACAACCAATGCGCACATATATTATGTATCAACTTACCAACAGGATAGTGCTCATAGTCTCCACCCACCCTTAGAAATGTCATGTTACCTGTATAAAAGCAAAGTGCTTGACTGACACTTACAATTACCATAGGAAGGCTTGACCCTGTTGGTTTATAATCCACATGATTGACAGGGTGGATGGGTTTTTAAAAAGACATGATTGAAACGTATCCAAGCAATAAATGAAATCTTCTTTTCCTGGAAAATGAAATACCTTTATAAGAAATCCTGATGGTATATGCTTTGCATCCTGGAGCTTGGAGGTTTCCTGTGCGTACATGGATCCATGTGTATGGAGATGCACATGTAGAAGCCATTTGTATGCTCAGGAGATATGTGATACTGTCCATTGTAGTGTTTGGTAATTTCCTTAATACACAATTCAATGTGAACACCACAATAACGAACATTTGGTTATATGGGGCATGGCCGTTGGCTCCCATTTTCACTAAAACAGATGGCCACTATATACTGAACACATGGCATTGATGCTTTGATATTGGTCACACCAGCGGCATGGCAGTAGAGTACTTTGCAGGTAATGATTTCCTTCAATATTTGGGAAATAATTACTGCTATAAAGGAATGTTTTTAAAAGATTTTTTTGAAAAGATTTCTTCGTGATCGTCTCCATCCCTCTCCCCTTACCCATCTCCCCCACCAGGATGTGTCCCGTCTCTACAAGGAGGAGCAGGACCTCATCCGTGTCTCCCTCATCGAGGGCCGGCAGATCCTCCCCTCCTTCCCGGCCGAGCAGCAGGAGTACGCCACCTCCAAGATCCACTCGCGGTCTCGGATGGAGCTGATCACGGCCAATGTGACCGAGGTCAGGGAGGACGGCGTCACCCTCAGCAATGGAAGGGACCTCCCCTGCGGACTGGTTGTATGGTCTACCGGACTCTCTCCAAGGTAAAGAATCTTGAATGTATGTATGATGTGGGTGGTAACTTCTCACAGAACTGTACTGAGCAAAGATTTGGCTTCCCTACAATTTCTCAGTGCAACTTTCATACACAAGTCTGTGGTAAATTACCACGCACCAGCCTACCTGCACATTATTCACTAAAGCGTGCATTTAGAAGGCTGTTACCTACATGAATTAAACCTAGTCCATGGCGTAGTACTCTAAGAACAGTGAATGTAGTGAGCGCAAGGTCTCGACAAAGAAGCAGTGCAGTCAGGGAGACTAACCCGGCGTGTGAGAGAAATGTATCTCGCATTCACACCTTAGCGTATAGTGTGTTAGCCCCACAGCTGATGGTTCCCCCGCCTCTAAGGATTGCGTCTTGTTCTAGGAACTAGCTTCCCGCAGCAAGCACCTAATCCCATGATGCCTTACGGCAGGCTGGAAAGGGGGAGCAAAACCCGTAACCAAGCTTGTTGTGCGTGGAGTACAACTCCGCGGTATGGATTACAACAGGCTGGCACACTTCATGTAAGTAATACACTTCTAGTTGTACCCATTCAAATTTTTTAATAGGATGTTCAAATTTTAAAACGGCAGAAAGTATTTCAATAAATTAATAATTCTTGATATCCCCAGGCTGTTTGTGAAGCAGCTTCAGTTTTCTAAGAATTCTCTGGGGCAGTTGTTGACCAATGGTCACCTGAGAGTGCTAGATGATGACACCGACAGCATCTATGCCATCGGAGACTGTGCAGAAATAAAAGACAAGAGCTTACCATGCACGGCACAGGTTGGTACACAGCCTCTAAGTCAAGACCACACACGGGAGGAAGCTACTACTGAATTATTCATAAACCTCCAGCAAAATGAATAATTTATAAATGCAAATTTATTTAAACCAATCGCCATGAGCAAAATGTTGGGCTCATCTATATTTAAATAAGTGATACCATAACAAATTAGTTACCTAATACATTATGCATTAACATGTCTCTCCCAATTAAATACTGTGTGTGTGGTGTCCTTGGTCGACTAAAGTCACCAATGGTAGTGAAAGGGTTAAGGATTGGTGTTTAGGACAATATCCATATGTGCGGGGATATTAAATAATATAAAGTATTGTTGTGATAGATTTCGCACTCTATTATTACAGCTAAAGCTTCGCATGTTTTTATTTGGTTTTTATCTGGTTTTTATCTGCGTTTACTTGACATAGGTTGCAGAAAGGAAAGGTAGATATCTTGCTAAGAGCCTCAGTACAGAGTCTGGTGGGGAGGGTCCTGAGTTCAAGTATGAGAACATGGGTATGCTTGCCTACATAGGTGACTACAAGGCACTGACGAATACACCGGTCATCAAAGGACAAGGTAAGATACAGTAGGGGTGTGTATGGAGTGGGGGCCGTATGAAGTGGGAAAACCTTTACGTTTAAAGACATTTGACACCAAGACTGTTTTATGGTGGAATAAGAGTATTATGGAGGTATGATGATGATCAACTGGTTGTTCCCTAGTAGCATTGGCAACCTATAGGGAAGCATTTCAAGTCCTTCAGCCAGAATCTCCAGGCAGGTTTGTCTTGTGCAGCAAGCCTCGGGTGTTCCAGGTGCCGTTTGGTTTTGAGAGGTCCCCAATCCAGCAGTCCTCGGGTCAGAGCGGATGAGTTCAAACAGGTTGGAGCAAGGACGTCCTTGACGAGCTCAGTATGTGGTGCTTCCGATCAAGGCGAACTCAAGGGCTTTCTGAGGGGGGACCGTCAAGATGGCATCCATAGGATGTGGCCCAGCGTTGTCCATCTTTGCCTGGAGACCTTCTTTGATAAAGGTTCTTTATTGCACATCTAGTACAGTACTTGGTTGCTGATCAGACTGTTGGGCCATTTGAGGACCGGTGATCGTCCTGAGGTGTCTACGGCGGCATGCATCCAGCTTGTCATGTACTGCCTTATGGAGGTGTACTTTTATACACAGTGTGAATGAGTAATCTCTTCTGAGTTGTGTGTCGATCTCTGAGATAAGCCGTTTGGTTAACTGAACATTTCAACCAGTAATATGTTTCTGATTTAACTGGTAAAATGTCAGTACATGCATCCATGTAAGAAACCAACTGTGAAAGTCTCATCAGCTTATTTCATTGTGTCATTGTCTAACCCTAACTCCCTAGGCCCATTTGCGTACACATAACCTGAATCCTCCAAAATCCTTCAGTAGTAAAGCAAGCACATGACATGTATGCACACATGTGTTTCTAATCTGTGATACATGTACATGACCAGGGACCCTCCCTGCATGGAGCAATAAACAGTGTCCACTGACCCCAAGCACTGACCTTGCAATCACTACAACAAACACGGATGTACATGTACCATGGAAAGGCAAGTATGCCTAATAACCTCAATCCTCCAAAATCCTTCACTTTAACCAAAGAGCATGTAGCATGTAACCTCAATCCTTCAAAATCCTTCACTTTAGCAGAGAGGATTTGGGAAGGTTAGGGTTAACGGGAAAACAGTGAAAATGCATTCGGATTGTTTGTATGCATTCCAATGTGGATATTCTGTCCTTGGAAGACAGAAATTCACTTTTGAAATTATTTCACAAATCACAACGATGAAACAGAAATATATCAAGGGATATTTGATACCGTCATCAAAGTTTTTCTTACACCAAGTACGTTTTCTGTCAAACTGTGATAATTTATGTTTTATGAGAGTTACCAATAATATAGAGTTTTTAAATAATGAATTATTTGAGTTGCTTACTACTAAACCAGAAGGACCTGAAATGCAAATTGGCCTCATTTTATGACCCTAGCAGTTTTTTTATTAATTAAAAAAACCCCATAATTTTACATGTTTTTCAGACATCTTTACCAGCCACTTTTTGCTCATCTCACTGTTATTCACAGGGTTCAACTCGTGGTTGCTATGGAGATCGGCTTACCTGACCCGATTGGGCAGCTGGAGATTACGTATGCAGGTGCCCATCGACTGGACTAAGACCCTGCTCTTCGGCAGGGACACATCAAGATTCTAGATGGAGTGAGATTTCTCTCTCAAAATCATCTCGCAAAATAAATGATCATGGCATTGTAATTTGGTTTTTCCTACAATAGCCCTTTGAACAGGCTGTGGCCATCTTGTTATTATTGTGGAGCATCGTTGCTGAGCAGTCTAGTGCATCAGACTCAAGTTCTGGTGGCGTCAGAACGTGGGTTCGAATCCCGGCCTGGCTGGTCGCGGAGCTTGTGTCCTTCAACAAGACACTTAACTTATAATTGCTTCATCCTTCGGATGGAACATTAACCAGTTCGCGTCGGAGGCCGTGTATACACGCAATTTTTTTTTGCACCATGGATCGGAGAGCGTCTAAACACGCCATAGGAAACTCCGATATATTTGTATGCATGCTCGGTTGAGCCACGCGTGTACGGTGACATGCTCGGAAGACGTGGCAACGAGCTGTGGAAGCTTCCATTAACGTGTATGTGGGAAAAAGAAACCCGCCACAGGGGCCTAGAAAAGCTTTTTTATTCTCGACGCGAACTGGTTAAGCAAACATCAGTGTACTACAAACATTAGTGCACGTCAAAGAACCCATAATGACACTTATCATGCAAGAGTAGGGGTTTACCCTGGTGTCTCTGGTAGGTAATTGACGGCCCATTGAAAATCATCTATAGGTGACATGGTTACCATCACTAAATAAAGCTTTATTATTATTATAAAATATTCCATACAAATTCACATGTCCAAACCGACGCTGAATGGAAAATAGTCTGGCCTCTTTTTTTCTGTATTGAGAACCATGTACATGTATGATAAATAAATAAATACAGGGATTTAACAAAGATGGCCGCACTATTTTTTATGACTGGCCATTTTGTTACTTTCCATGAGGCCGATGCCTTCCGAACTCATGTTGATGTTTTTGACTCCAGTCAAGGAATGAAACAAATAAATACAGCTAAGACCCAAAAAAAACCCTCCGGTTTCTGGTCTCTGCGCACGTCGCCTCAGACCTTGTGTCTGCATTTTTAATTTTCTTTTTTGTTGTTGCTATGAAACGATGTCTAATTGCAGCCAAAATTGCTGGAACGATTGGAATTCTGCTGTGCTTTAAATGACTTTTTCACATAGGGGTATGAACGTTTGCCCGATTAGTGAGGCCTCTCTTAGCCACCATACTTTGTATATGGGAAATTTGGTTCCCCGCGTATACAATGTATCGCGTATTTCCCTGCTGGCAAAAAAATTATAAAAAATTACCCCCAAAAAATGCGTGTCACCGCACTGATTTTGAAGCTGACCGATGACCAGAAACCACACTTTTTCTTTTCTGTTTTAATATACAGTACACATATGCAATATTCCAATCTCAGGATTTCCATGTACTCAATCAGGCAGGGCTAAACCAAATTGTTCGGTTCAGCCGAGAGTTGAAGTTATTTTTTTATGATTACTAGTTAATTCCAATGAGAACAAGAATAAGTAAAACTAAATTGCAGTGACACCAATTGAGTAGTTAATTAGTCCTCAGGAGAATGGTACTTGCGAGGGCGTCAATCAGTGGGGACAGGGGGCCATGTCCCCCCCACTTTTTGATGGACCATAAATAATTTTTTTTAAATATGACAGCCTATCCTGATTACAAATAAGGAGTAGGCTAACTTTTTCCCTCTTTTTTGCAATGTTCAAGCAAGAAATAAATGTAGGATCTTGAAAACTAACTGGAAGATCTGATAATTGTCAAGTTGGGTGAGCTAATCAACAGTGAATGACACTTGGAAGTCGGCTGTAGTGATCAGAAGTCACAGGAAATGTATCAATTTGAATCATAGTATCGATTAACTTCCTTAGATTATTTGGAAAATTATGAAACCAAACATTTGGACCCATTTTAGGTTAAAGGGACAATATCGTCACGATCAACAAGGCATAGAATCGGAACGGTAATTTTAACTCGGTGACTGAAAATAATACCCCACATGATAAGGTCATATTACCGTTGCTGCTGCATAAATTAGCCAGTAATGTTCAGTCAGTGTTCATCTTATACTAAAGACTTAAACTAGGACACCGATTCCATGCCCTGTTGAAAGTCAGCTCTGATCTTGACGATACTGCCCCTTTAATGCTTGGACAATTTTGCACTGTGGTGTGTGTAACCAAAGTCATTTACTTATGCACAGATAATTTATTCTTCTGTATCACAACCTGTAGAATTGTTGCTGGGATGTTACAAATGTAAAACATAGCTAATATGTTTATATTATTGGTGACCAGGTGCTCTGCATATATTTAATCAAACAAAATTATAGATTTAAATTAGATCTTATTACCTGTATAAACCGAATATATTTGA
This sequence comes from Zoroaster sp. YZ-2022, assembly GCA_029582265.1. NCBI lineage: Eukaryota > Metazoa > Echinodermata > Asteroidea > Forcipulatida > Zoroasteridae > Zoroaster > Zoroaster sp. YZ-2022. The sequence continues at coordinate 9,666,441 of CM055818.1, forward strand.
ATGAATTGGGGTAAATTTTATAAATAGATTGTTTTATTTTTGTAATGTGTTGAGAAAGTAACAATTTTATGTTTAAAGGGAAGGTACCAACCAGTGGTGTAGCCAGGATGTTCAGAGTGGAGGGGGGGGGGGGGGAATTTACCGACACAAATCTCAAATGAAGCGACAAATTATGTCAAAATACAGATTGAAATCCTAATGTTCAGATGTTCAGAAATAAGTTTGTGAATTTACCAACAGACCCTATTTTGCCAACAAGTGGGAGATGCCCCCTTCCCCCGATTTGGCTATGCCACTGTGAATGGCCCCCTCAATAGGCCATGCACGGAGCGGATACCCATTCCAGCCTTTTCAGTCCGATAGTGACAACATCAATTCAAAGCCATGAACAACATTTTCCAAAAATCATATTTAATGGGACGTTGCTAACTGCAAACGAAAACATAAACATGTAGGTGGATAAATTACATTGATATTGTTGAGTTTTTCAACATGTTTCCTTTAAGTAGGGTGAAATACATTCATATAGAATATATTCATACAAATACATGTAGCTACAAGTTTTACATGTACTTACATTATATTATGCACTGTGTATAAGAATCAATGTATTTTGATACATAACATGTGTTCAAATTCTAATAATTTCTATGTATTGAGGGTAAATACACAATCAGGGGTCAATTTCAAAGAGCGGCTTACAGACCAAATTGCTTACCAGAAAAATTAGCTTGGCGAATTACTTTGGTAACCAGCCAAACTTTCATACGAAATGTATGCATTTTGGCTGGTAGTATGTTTTATAATGCTTAGGAGAATTCTCTGCTTACCAGCTCAATGAAATTGACCCTAGAAGTCTATAACATAACATGTACATGAAAAGTGTAAAAAGTCATGTAATTAACCATTTCTGCGACAAAGCACTCCAAAAACACTGGATTTGTTATGGCTGGTCATGACGTTGTATTCCAAAGACTGATGCGCAAGGTCTCAAAAAGACGCAGTGCATTCTGTGTGACTTTCCGCATGCACATTTTACTAATGCATACTGCACTGTCGACATGCCTATAAAGTGAGTTCACATAATTGTGTGACAGGCATTTCCGATAATTCCCACCCAAGGCAGGGTAGCCAAATTTTTTAATTTTTTTTCATAATTGCTGTGTGTGTGATTATTTGGCACACTTTGTGAAAGGAATAGATTTCTGATACTATATATATATTATAACAGTAGTTCTATTCACAGTCCTAAGTAACCCATATACAGAAATCAGCTATTTGAAATGACATTATTCTGGTAACCATGCCAGGCTTACATCGGTAAATACTACTCCCAAATAGTATTCAGGGTATTCCCCAATGGTACCCAGGCAATCATAGAAGTACACAAATCTGCATAAAACTGAGATTGGGGAGTACCCCTGTACCCTTCTGTTATAATGCAAACAAAAGGGGAACACACATATAAAAAAGAAAGTATGGTGCATTCACATTCCCCCATCCACCAATGACTACTACACCAGTGTATACCTAACACAGGTTAGACTGCCCAGATCCCTCGAGGCTGTGGATATTAACACATGTAATACACAAGGGGAAAGTCAGAAATTGGCATAGTCAACTCTACGTTAAGTTTTCTTTGTCAAGTAAAAAGTTCAGTGAAAATTACTTTAGGACAAACACTTTAGGCTTGTAAGAATTTATTAATATTTTTGGTTTATCTGCACACATCAAATCAAACAAAAATCTCAAAAATTTGCTTTTATCAAGTAGAAACCAGTACTTTTTTTACAAGCTGCACAGAATTTTACATTTAAACAAAATGCGACACCACATCTCTTTTTATGAGTCAACAAAACAAATTCCAATCAGTCTGTGTACAAAGGATTACTTTCTTAACAAGGAATAACCTCACTGAGTATTTTACTGTTATGAATTCACACTTGATTTTAATATTAAGTTTGTCATGCAGTCGTTACCGCAGCTTAACAACCAGTTTTGGGTGTGGTCACGGACCGAGCAGAAGGTGAGATCCTTAGCGCCCGTGACCACGCACAAAACCGGTCGTTAACCTGCAGTACAGACCAAGCGTCAAACTAATTTAGTTTCTAATTTGAAATTTAACTAATTTCATAATTTAGTTTTATATCATGAGCAGTGACAAACCCAAGGTGCTTGGGCCAGTTGAGCCCCCCCCTCCCTGCCCCGCCCCCACCACAACAAACTTTTTTCCTGCAAAACATAAAATGGGACACAAGTCTGTGTAGGGCAAAATTAAATCAATTGTTTATCCCCCGACGCAAGAATTTCATCAACCTATAAATATCGCGGGAACCCGCTGCTATATAGGATTCTAGCCAGCCAATCGTCATCGGCAAGATAGGTTAAGACATCTGCACTAGTAAGCAAGAGGTCGTGGATTCGAATCCTGCCCAAGTCACCTGTGAAGTTTTTTCTACAGACACTCGCATTGCATATACAGTGCTATACACACATCGGTGTAGGGCAAAATTAAATCAATTGTTTATCACCTGATGCAAGAATTTCATCAAACCTACCTTTATTTCATTATTCATTATCTTTATCAGAGACCTATAAAAACAGCTATAACCAAATAGCATTTAAGCTTTAAGGATTCAACGTAATGGATTGACAACTGCTGTGTAAAATACAAAACAAAATTATATATTTTTTGGGGGGGTTGAAGATAATACATGCTTCTGGTCAGTTATTATGAACAAAAAAGCAAAAAGACCAGAAATTGATTCAATTTTATACACTAACTAAACCATGGTGTTGCATCTAATTCTGCTATGACATCGCTGATGTGTTCATGAATAAGCAAAAATTATCATGAATATGCAAAAATGCTCATGAATATGCAAAAATGCAAAAATATTTCCAGAAAAAAGTATAAATCATCCACAACTCGGTGAATAAAATGTAGCAAATGTGCATTTTGGTTTCAAGAAAAGAAATATAATTCATGGGTTCTTTAACCCTAACTATCCCAAAACCTCCAAAATCCATACCCTGATTTGGATGGATTCAGTACTCCACAGTATAGTGCTTTGTTGGATTCAGGACTGTGTATAGCCAAACCATCCTTTGCATTTGCTACTGTACCAATTCCATCAAAGTCCAACAATTGGCATACCTTTTTACTGCATGTTGATGGATTTTGGGATGGTTTCTAGCCAAAATGCCTAGGGGGTTACAGTTAAGGCAAGGAGAAGACATGCCTTAGATATAGGACAAGTTTTACGTTGAAAAGAATAAAAGAAACGGATAATACGCTAGCGAAAGTACAAATTTAGCTTTCACATTCTTTTGCAGCGAAAAACCAAAACTGGTTGCTTGAATCCATACAGATGTTTGAATCCAAATAACAAGCAAGTTATATTAAAAAAATCTGGCTCTCTGCGAAATATTTATTTTAGCCGGAAAGACCCCTTTTGTGGCGATGAGTACTCCCATCTATAATTTGATCCCCCCATCTGCCAATAACATGTAATAATAATTATTGGTCTTCCCTCCCCACCCCCCCATAAATAATAACAAAGACATAAATAACAATGGGTTTGACAAGGCACCAATGGAGTACCACTCCCTACCCCCCACCCCCACCCCAATTAAAACATGTTGGCTAATGTGGCTATGCCACTGACCAACACATGTTTACTACATGGACTTTCATTACAAATACTATGTACAAGTCATGGTGCTGGATACTAAAACCATATAACAGACAGCTACGTGGATGCTAACAGTGAACTACTCTTCAGATGTCTTTGCATGATCAAAATACAAAAAAATACAACAACACAAAACAAATTATGAAAAGATTATTAGCATCTACCACCGTCAGAAGTGATGTCAAGATATAACGCCCGTGTTTGGCTGAGACGACCCCAAAAAATATCATTTATAATGCGAACGAATTTTGAATGAGAACATCATTGTTAACCCTCCTATAGGTTTAACAATCAAAGACACTCAAAATTTGTATGTAACTCCCAACCCATTGACTTTGTGCAGTGCACTCAAATAAATGCAAGGACATGTGGCTGTGGTAGGAGGTCAAACCAAAACCACTCGACTGTATGAGTCTGCTGCTATAACTTATGCAGTACATACACAGCTCTGTGTGACTCTGCATATAACTTATGTAGGACATACACAAGTGTGTTTGACTTTGCCACTAACTCCAGCACAAAAATACACATGTGTGAACAATTGGCAATGCAACCAAAACCAAAAATACTCAAGTGACTGTCTGTGGGTGCGGTGCTTACTGGGCCAAATTTCAGCCTGGGCATAGGAGGGTTAAACAAACAAACAAATAAATTTAAAAAAACATGAAATTCTGATGTTGGAACCTGTAAATAAAAGCGATATTTCAAACGCGCTTGGTCAGCTTGTTGTTCGGTTTGTCAGGCACGTTTCAGTTGCAAGCGTTTCAGTTGCTATCCGAATTTCTCATCATATTATGTATTTTTTCATGCCTTATAATTGTATTTACATATTGTGTAGTAATGCATGTACTAATGTGGGTTCGAATCACGGCCGTGACACTTGTGTCCTTGAGCAAGACACTTAATCATAATTGCTTCTCTCCACCCAGGGGTTAAATGGGTACCTGTGAAGGCAGAGTTGGTTTGCTCTATATGCGCTAGAAATGGCAGCAATTGAGCTGTATACTCCCCAGGGAGCTGAGATGGTTTCAGGAATGATTTATGAGCCTTATGAGCCTTATGAGCCTTATGAGCAGGGATAATAATATAATGCGCCTTGAGCACCACTTAGTTGGTGGATACGTGCGCTATATAAATCCACACATTATTATTATTATTATTACAGCGCTTTGGGGTCTTGTCATAGACGGAATGCGCTTTATAAATGTGATTTATTATTATTATTATTATTCTTCTGCTTGACAGCTGTGCTGTCCAAAAGGAAGACTGCCCATGTCCTTAACCCATTACATACATTATTATTCCGCGCCTTGAGCGCCCAGCAGGGTGGATATGTGCGCGCTAAAAATCTTTATTATTATTATTATTATTATTATTATTATACAATAAATTGTGTGATCATGTGCAACCCAAGCATTAAAACATGCCTTTTATTAAAGAGACAATATCATCACGATCAACAGGGCATGGAATCTGAGTAATAAGTTTTAGATTAACTCAGTGACTGAAAACAATACCCCACATGACAAGGTCGTATTACCGTTGCTGCTGCATAAATGAGCCAGTAATTATCAGTCACTGTGTTCATCTTAAACTAGGCCACCGATTCCATGCCCTGTTGAAAGTCTGCTCTGATCGTGACGCTATAGCCCCTTTAATTTGAGGTTTTAATTTACTGGTACTTAATCCTTGATGGATTTTTTTTCGTTCAATGTCTGAAATGAAAGCTAATATAACCCAAGAAAAATAACAATTCAACATTTAAATCAATTTTTATTTACTGTCAAATTGGCCCAAACACGGACGATACATCTTTTAACCTAGGATCACCACAAATCTCTTGAGCTATGGGGAGGTGGTCGGGGGAGGCGGTGCCTGTACTACTTGTGCGCTTCCACCACTCCCGAAGCCCAGCCCAAAGCTCCTCTGGGTGTGCGTCTTGACGCGGGCGATCTGGTACTCCTGGTCCAACTGCTGGAACAGCTTCACTCTTTCTTCCTGCTGACGGGTCTTCTCATCGGTGTCTGTGGGAGCGATCGATAACAGAAGGGAGGGTTTAGTATGCTATGGCTTCATGAGAAAAGGGAACTCATAGAAGATAACACAACAGGAAGATTTTCACTTGACACAGCCATTTTTATTATTATTACAGTGCAACACAGCTATAACCCTAACTTTCCCAAATCCTCCAAAATTCTCTTTGCTATAAAAGTGAAGGATTTTGAAGGATTGAGGTTACATGCTACGTGCTCTTTGCTAAAGTGAAGGCTTTTGGAGGATTGGGGTTATTGGGCATACTTGCCTTTCCATGGTACATGTACATCCATGTTTGTTGTAGTGATTGCAAGGTCAGTGCTTGGGTCAGTGGACACCGTTTATTGCTCCATGCATGCAGGGAGAGTCCCTGGCCATGTACATGTATCACAGATTAGAAACACATGTGTTCATACATGTCATGTGCTTGCTTTACTAATGAAGGATTTTGGAGGATTCGGGTTATGTGTGAGCAAATGGGCCGAGGGAGTTTGGGATAAGGAACATCAGAGGGTCCACACCAAGAGCAATTCCACAGTTATTCACATTACATTTTTGAGGTTAGTCGGAACCCGGTTTCATGGTAGGATTTTCAAAATCAAAAAGGTAGGATTTCCTACAAAAGTAGATAGAATATCATGACTGATATATAAAATAATTGTGGCCCAAAAGGCTTCATAACAAATACCACCAGCAATATTTAATACATATTAGATAAAAACTATAATACAAAAAACATTAAACAGACTGGCATAATTATTACAAATATTATCCCTCCTATGCCCAGGCTGAAATTTGGCCCAGTCAGCACGGCACTCACAGACAGTCACTTGAGTATTTTTGGTTGCATTGCCAATTAGTAGGTCAAACCACAGAGTCACACAGAGCTGTGTACGTACTGTCGAGTGGTTTTGGTTTGACCTATCCTAGCCACATGTCCTAGCATTTATTTGAGTGCACTGCACAAAGTCAATGGGTTGGGAGTTACATACAAATTTTGAGTGTATTTGAGTGCACTGCACAAAGTCAATGGGTTAAGAGAGACATAAACATTTTGAGTGTCTTTGAGTGTTAAACCTATAGGAGGGTTAAAACAAATAATTATTACAAATATTGTAACTTTAACAATAAAACACATACATGTATTGAAAAACACAAACAACTCAACATGCCCTTATATTGCAGTACACAACAGCTAAAACTAATTGAAAAAGATGCCAAAAATGAGACATTCCTTTAAAGATGACATCTACAGTGAAATCTTGTAGTCTTTAACCCTAATCCCCTGCAGGCATTTCTCGGACACCCTGCTGAATGCAACAACAGAAAAGTCGTCCCTAATTTGCCATAGTGACCAATCCCGAATTAAGTTGGCATGGTGACCAATGCGGGATTGGTCACTTTGCCAAATTACAAAAATAGCCAGTTGGAGCATTCGTCATTTGAATGCATGCTCTATCTCCAAAACTATAAGGAATACATGCATGTGGATTAGATACAATGGTAGGTCTCTTCCTGAATGTACTAATGGGCGGGAAAACTTAAAATTGAAAAAAAGTCGGATTGGTCACACTGGCAAATTAGGGACGAAGTGTGCAGGCTGTTCAATGCAACAAGATCCACCAGCTAGAACAATAGTCCTTTTGTTCTCTGCTGAGGGCAACAAGATGCAACAACCTTTTACATTTGTTGCATCCTGATGCATTGAGCGTGGTTGAGGTTGTAATCTGGGGCTAATTTCATAGAGCCACTAAGCAGAGAATTCTGCTAAGCAAATATTTTTACTAAGCATTATAATACAGACTACCAGCCAAAGTACATTCACTTTATGTGCAAGTTTGGCTGGTAACCAATAAAATCCGCTAAGCAAATATTTCCGGTAAGCAATTTTTTCCTGCTAAACAGCTCTATGAAATTGGCCCAAGATCTCACCTTTTCCTTGCTCCGCCTCCTCCTCCCCCTCTTTGATCCCCATCAGGCGACGGAATTTAGCCTTGGTGGCATCGTCGCCGAACGCCGTTCTCTCCCACTGGTTACTGGAAGGCTTCTCTATCATCTGTGGTCAAACAACAGACAAAATAGTCCTCAAACTTAAATAAATATTTAAATAAATAATCATCCTGAAGGAAGTATTCACTTTTGGTTAACCTTAACTCCCCTAGGTATTCTGGCTAGGAACCTTCCTGAATCCTCCAAAATCCATCAGTGCACTTTTGGAAACATGCCCTCATCTTCAAAATGCACCATGCGTTTTCGTTGATCTTTCATATTCAGCACTTATGGCCTGTACATCTTGCCAGGTGGTAATTTTGCCCCCATTTGAAGAGGTGAAAGTACCAGTTTGCAATAGTGCTGAATTTTTCCCAAAGGAATGATAAAATGATGATATATAACCAAAAAAAATACAATTTGTAAAGAACTCACTATGCAATAATATTTAAAGAAAGATGGTTTGAAATATTTAAAGAAAGAGGGTTAAAATAAGAGATGTTAAATAAATTAAAACCCTCCTATTCTCAAACCCATTCGTTTTTCATAGTGTTTTAAAGGGACAATATTGTCATGATCAGTGCAGACTTTCAACAGGGCATGGAATTGGTATTCTAGTTTAATATGAACACAGTGACTGAAAATTACTGGCTCGTTTATGCAGCAGCAACGGTAATACGACCTTATCATGTGGGGGTATCATTTTCAGTCACCGACTTTAATCTAAAACTAGCACTCCGATTCCATGCCCTGTTGATCGTGACGATATTGTCCCTTTAAGCATAACAAGTCTAAAGGAAGGAGGTATACATAGTAACTGTAATCAATTCATCAGTCTGATCTCAATCCACAAACAGGTCCCATCCACAATTGGCCCATATCCCCAAACGGGCGGCCGCCTTACCTCCTCTTTCTTGCCGGCCCACAGTAGCTTCCTCTTGCGTGTCTGCTCGGCAATCTGAACCGGGTTGACGGTCAGCGGGTTGTAATACTTGGGCATGCTGATGCCGGTCTGGGCCAGGACCTTGGCCTGCATGGCAGCAGCCGCTGCGGCCGCTTGGATCAGGGGATCAATGCCCAAAGGGCTGAGGGACATCAGAGGTGGCGGGTTCAGGAGCGTCGTCGCGCTCTCCACTCCTTTTGCAATTTCTGAACGGAAAGAAAATGAATTATGGATGAGTTTTAGTGCTCCTTGGTTGATTGTTTATAAGAATTTAGGTCCTGGCTGACCCAGGCCTTAAACTTCATTCATGGTTGACAATATCGTTACGATCAGAGCAGTTGTTTAATCATGTAATCTTAATACCAAAGAGAGTAAGAATACTTGTACAAGCAGTTTTTGCCAACATTACCAACGTTGTACTTTCCCTTTAACAGGATATTGGTAATGTTCACAAAACTGCTTCTGAGTATGCTTGAATCAAGATATACATTAACCCTAACCACCCCAAATACTGCCAAATCCTCCAAGGGGTACTTTTGGGAAAAATTCAGCACTGTTGGAAACTGGTACTTTCACCTCTTCAAATGGGACAAAATTACTACCTGGCAAGAAGTACAGGCCATAAGTGCAGAATATGAAAGATCAACGAAAATGCATGGTTGCATTTAGAAGATAAAGGCCATGTTTCTAAAAAGTGCACTGATGGATTTTGGAGGATTCAGGAAGGTTACTAGCCAGAATACCTAAGGGGTTAGGGTTAAACAACCAACTTGTGAATGTTGCACCTTATTGCAATGTGTTGTTCGTAAGAAAATTCGGACTGAAAACAGAATGGAAATTATTTATATCAGAACCTCAGATAAATTATTTCTAGAGAAGATACCATCATCAGCTGTACACAAAGTTTCGCAAAACATTTGAAAGGTCTAAAGTACTTGCCAGTGATGCGAAGTTGTTTTATATGTGGGAATGCATCTACACTGTACATATTCATGTGTTCTACAGTTATTCCAACACCTTCCCATTCCACCTGAAAAACTGATAGGCGAAGGGTTTTGGCAGGTCTGTCAACCCACTTTCAAAAGGGTCAGAGGGTTAAAGGTCAGTTTCGTGACCTTCACTGACCTTTCTCCAGCGTAGCGTCCTTCTCCAGCTTCAGGATTTTTTCCTTCTCCTTTTCCTCCTTGTCTCGTCTCTCCTTCATCTCCATCAGCTTCTTGGCTCGCTCCAGCCGCCGGGCCAGGGCCTCCTGGGCGTGCATGGCCGGGTCTCTGCCTCGGGTCAGCGGAGAGGTGGACTTACTGCGACTGCGACTGCGGCTGTGGCGTCTCCTCGGACTCCGAGATCTACAGGAATGAATGCAAGAAGTTGCTTTAGACAAAATAGGGAAGACTGCCAAGATAAGGATAGATGGCTCAGTTGGTAAAGCACTGGCACGTTAACCAGTTCGCGTCGGAGGCCGTGTATACACCAGACATGCAACTTTGTAATTGCAAAAAAAGAGGAAATGGCCGAGCACACAAAACTTTGTACAGTGTTTTTCAGTTTTCTATAGCACTATTATTAAAGAAAAAAGAGGAAATCAGCTGATCAGCTGAAAAGTTGCATGCCTGATACACGCATTTCTTTTTTGAACCAGGGATCGGAGAGCGTCTAAACACGCATTCCGATTTTTGTGTGTGTTACCGGGAGACTTGTCAACACACCACACGTGGCGTGCCGTCATGGCGCCTGACTTGTATACATGCAATCGTTTCTCGGAATCCATGGGGTCACGGTTCGGTGGCCCCGGACAAAAGGCTCTGCAAACGATGAACGAGTTCACTCTTTTTGTTGATTTTTGCGTAATCCCTTTATCCAAGACCTGTTCCTTTGACGTACCAGCCAAGAATTTGTAAAGACAGATTTATATCCATTGTTTACGAGGCCTTTTCTCTCTTTCCCGGTATGCCGTCTGTTCGACCGGGTGCTGGTCGCTAATAGGCCATTGCATCGGAGCTTGCCAACGGTCTAATTGTGCTGAACAAACACAACCGTAATTAAAAACTAGCCATTTAATTTGAGTAAAGGTGTTTAATTTTTCTGATTTTTCACTGAAAATAAACCCGCACGGGGGACTGGAAAAAAAATATATATTCCCGACTTGAACTGGTTAATGTATATCTTGATTCAAAGAGAGTAAGCATACTCATAGAAGCAGTTTTGCCAAAATTACCAATGTTGTACCTTCCCTTCAATGTATATCTTGATTCAAAGAGAGTAAGCATACTCATAGAAGCAGTTTTGCCAACATTACCAACTGGTTAACCTGGAGGTTGCAAGCTCAAATCCCTTTCTGGTCATCTTTGCTCTGACCAAGAGATATCACATATCATGACTCGAGTCTGGGTGCTGTACAACATTGGACAGATGGACTCTATAAAGATTGGCAATTACCTTGTGCGGCGCCTGCGTGGGGAACGTGATCTGGATTTTGGCCGTCGTTTGCGAGGGGTTCTTGATCTAGAATCAAACAATCAAATTAAAATAATTAACACAATTTAAATATTGGCTGTTAATATGCTCTTTTCTATTGTTTAACCAATTTTTGTTTGTAATTATCTCATTTTGAAGTATTTGTTTTCCTTTCAAAAAGGAAATTATCAATGTTCCTATGAAAACAGAAAATTTCCAGAATTTGCCAGTAAATAAAAAAATGGATTATACTTATTTAATGTACTCATTATGATCTCACAAAAAAATATGACTAGATCTTTAAGTGTTTGCCCCTGAAAATGGATTTGGGACCTTTGTATGTGAAATTGCTTACCTGGATTTTCTACGCCGTCTTGGTGAGCGTGACCTCTTTCTGGACCTTGACCTTGATCTCTTGTGTGACCTTGACCTGGACCTTCTTCTTGACCTTGATCTGGATTTCCTACGGGGAGGTGACTTGGAGCGGGACCGCCGTCGGGACCTTAATGACTTGCTGCGTTTCGGGGGCGGCGTGCGAGATCTGGAGTGGGAGCTGCGACGTCGTCTCTTTGGTGACTTACTCCGTGATCTGCGGGCTTTCTTTGGTGAGTACGATCTTGATCGGGACCTGCGGTCTGTCTTCAGCCGCCTTTTCCCTGGGGACGCCGACCTCGATCGGGACTTCCGGTTTCTGGTCGATGACTTCGACAGGAACCTTCTATCCTTCTGTTTGGGAGTTGGCGATCTGGACCTCGAGTCTCTCTTTCTCGACTTGGGATGGACGCTTCTTTTCGGGGATGGAGACAACGAGCGATCACTCCCAGACGAGGATGGTGAGCGCGCAGCCCTGGAGTTTCTCTTGTCCTTGCGTCCTTCCCTGGCAGGCACTTTCTTAGGGGATGGCGACCGTGATCCGTCTGGGGAGGCAGCACGGCCAGGCGAAGGGGACCGGGTACGGTGCCTGGCGGGCTCGTCCTCGTGGACACTGGTTGTCGACTTCTTCCTGTGTTTGGGGCTGGTGAGGTCAACCGACCGCGGCGGGGTTGAGGAGCACACGCTGCTCTCCTGTTGTGGGAAGAATTCTCTTTCAGGGAAATGGCCCAACAAAACAGTGTTAGTGTTTTTGGAACCAGATACTGATGTGACACCATCAGGATGTGACACAATTCAAACTCAGCCGAAATGGTTGCCATTAATTCATTTAAAGTAATGTCTAGTACTGGACTGGTAATTCAATGTAAATGGTCAAATTGTTATTAAAAGCTTTACTTAGTGTAAAGCTGATTATGTTATGAATCTTCATTCAAAATGATTTTGTTCAAGGTGTTAGAAAAGAGTACTCTTTTCATGAGAACCACACAGCAAAACAAGCTTTCATCCTGATTCAACAAATGTAAGCATACTCTTAGAGAACCAACCAGTTTTGCCAACATTACTAATTTTGTACCTTCCTTTAAATGTCTGTTGGAAAACTTAGTTCATTTTTTTTTTCAATCTTTTTTTTAAGGGATCCTGAACTACTTTTTTGATCCAATTTGTCATATCGGGCAAATTTGAAATGTGTCATAAAAATTGTTCAGAGAGATTTATTCCAATAAATTTGTACAATTATGTATTGACCAAATGAATATGATATCACATACTGATGGGAACCCTCATTCAGAGGCCAAAAGGAGGCCACTCATTGGTTTGTATCATGGATGATATTATGCGAAAATAAAAAGGTAGAAAAAATGTTTGCTATTATCATTAGGCATATACATGTATACTAGCCTCTAGTGGTTTACCTCTATAGCCATGTGTAGCAAGGAAATTTAACTGGTTTTTTATCAAAGGGTAAGATTTCCTACAGAAGTACATGTAGGAAGAATATCATGCCTGATGTATGCGTGCTGCATATATGTATGACAAAGGCATTGTGTGTATGCGCAAATATGAACCAATGAGTGACCTTCTTTGGCCTCTGAACGAGGGCGCCCTACAGTTTGTGACATCATATGTATTTTCATTTGTTATTTATCACATGTATGTATTTAACTCTACGTGCTCTAAGTCCAAGGATGTAGTAAGGATGTACAATGTCGTAAAGACAACCGACTTGGAGCACGTCAAGTAAACTATGTGCCATGAGTATCTCGTTACTACAAATGTAGTTTTTTTCATACTGAGATACAACCATGTCCTTTCTCTATGATAGACCACTGTAAGGCTGTGCCAGGTACCCGGATACCCGACTGAAACTGTCATTACCCGCTTCCCTTTTTCAGTTCCAATTACCCGTAAACTACTTCTTAAAATTCTGACTTGACATTTAAGCCGCATACATGGAAGTCTCTGATTTTTTTTTTGATAACAAAATGTTGTGTGGGTAATGGGGATGCTACTAGTCGTTTTTAATGAGACGAGAAATTATTACAGTAACTCCACATTTATTAGGACTCTTGATAAAACAAGATGAACATGTGTTCATATTGGTTATTTTATACATTCAGAAGTACTGATGTGTTTTTACAATTTTTTTTACGGTTACCCAGATATCAGATTTCCAATTTCGGGTATCCGGTTCCCAAAATAACCAAAAATGCACAGCATTAAAACCACTTCATTCATACACTAGAAGTGTCTTTTTAAACCATGCAATAATCAGGCCTTGACCTATAGACAGTTGTGCAGAGGCAAGACATGGCATGAACTCTGTAAGGCCATCAAAATAACAATTCTCCAGTTTCTGGTTCATGTGCGGGTCTTTTTTGCTATGCAACAGTGTACAATTGCAGCCAAAATTGCTGGATCAATTGGAATTCCTGCTGAGCTGTGTTTATAACGACTTTTTCACATAGGATATGAAAGTGAGGGCTCTCTTAACCACCATACTTTGTGTAGTGGAAGTTTGGTCTTATTCCAATAACCGCGTATACATGTATTGATCATGTATTTCACTGGTTGGCAAAAAGTTAAAAAATAAATAAAAAATCACTGCATCTATTTTGAAGCCAACCTATGACCAGAAACCAGAGACTTTTTGAGGCACCAAGGCAAAGACTTAGGTCATGGAGACCTTCATTGCACTCAGTGCAGTTCAAGGCCTGAATCATTATTTTCTGGAATCTAAAAATACACATTTTTGGGGCTGAAAATGAGTTGATTGCCACATGAGCTGAATCTGAGGTCGCCCTCAGTCAATTTGGACACCACCGTTTCCCGTAAACAGGAAGCTTTGCTCCCTCATATACTGGCTACACGTATTGTACACCTGTGGATAGCATGGTCCATCTTGATATCTTTATAATTATTGAGTAAATTTAGCAGTTTTGAGCTACATTTAGTACTGGTTTTTTTTTTTTGACAAAAAAGTTGCAGTTACCCAATGGACAACCGTCATCAGCACATCACTAGGTCACCCCAGTGAATTTAAGTTCACCCTGGGCAACCAGGCATTCCTTTACCCTCCTGTTGATTGATCTTTCATTATCATTCAATGGTTTTCAATGATGAAGGTACTATGCCAAGCGTGCGCAATGGTACTGTGTGGTTAATGCATCTAAGGCTAAAAAAAAAAGTCTCCGGTTTCTGGTATCCGCATGCGTCTCCTCAGACTCAAGCGTTGGCATTTTTAATTTCGTTTTTTTTGGTGCTATGAAACGATGTCCATTTGCAGCCATAATTGCTGGATCGATTGGAATTCTGCCTTGCTGTGTATATGGGAAATTTGATCACCGTGTATACATGTATTTCCCTGTTGGCCATAACAAAAATATATAAAAATTAAAAAAAATAAAATAAAAAAACGCATCACGACCGATTACCAGAAACTGGACCGGACTTTTTTTGGCCTGAACTGCGTTGTACAGTTATCCACACCTTTCATAAACAGGAAGTTGTCTAGTTTTGAATGGTCTATCAACTGACTGGAAAATTGTACCAAAAGTAGGAGTGTTAAGCCAACTCCAGCGGCTGATGATGATGTTGGATTTTGATATACCGGGTGTACATACCAATTCAATCAATTTGATGGAATATGATCAATCAAGTAAGGTACCTACATGTAGCACTGGTGTCTAGAGTGTTAGGGTTTAAATATCAATGTGGTGAAACAAAAAAAACAAAAAAAATAGAACATCGTCTGACTTGAATAATTACACGAGGAAACACAACAACTGTCAAAGAGTCGGGAAGGGTTTTTCGTCGTGTCACAAATACCATACTGATATTCACCTGGTGTGCCATGCTTTGCTTGGGCGGAGCTTCAACGACGGGGTTGCTATCCCGGCGCTTGGATCCAACTGACTCACGGGGCGGTGAGCCAGGCTGAATGGTATATATTGTTGTATATGGCAAAGCAGGTTATCATTTGGACTATTTTAAGTTGACTCTAGTAACCTGGCTAAAGTCCTCCTAGAGAGGCCCGATTTTCCCTAAGGTGGGCTCTTGTTAAAGTCATTTTGCGGGACTGACAAAAGCTAGAATGCCGATTCATTTTCCGCAGTTGCGCCTTAGGATGTCAAGAAAGTTTTTTATAAATAATACACCATTTATGAAGGAATGAATGAACCAATGTCAACCAATTTCATAGAGTTGCTAAGCAGAAAATGTTGCTAAGCAAATTTTTTTGTTATTGAGTTCTTTCGGGTGACACCATGTAATGATCTCTTTTTGGAAAAAAGTGATGGCTCTGAGAAGAGCCGGTTGGTTTGTTCTCAATGTTTCGACTAGTCTGCGCTTGTCGTCGTTTTGCTAAGCAATATAAAACAGACCACCAGCCAAAATGCGTACATTATGTATGAAAGTTTGGCTGGTACCCCCACAAAAAAAAATATCCACTCGGCAAATTTTTCTGGTAAGCAATTTTTTTCTGCTGAGCAGCTCAAAGAAATTAAAGTTTTTTTCTGTATACAAAAACGGATGTATCTCGAGTTGACAAGAGTCCACCGTCAGAGAAAATCAAATTCATCCATTTCCAGATTCCTAAGTTTCTTGAGTTTTCTAATTTCTTGAGTTTTCTATTAAGTACATGTATGTACATTTTTTCCTCAATATATATATATATATCTTCTAATAAACTGAGATTAAAACTATAAAAGTACACGTTACTGTTTAAAAGTCAATGATAATAAAGACATCCATATGTGCATATTTGCCTCCTGAATCAGAAAAGGAGAATTTTGACAATGTAAAACATCAATTGTTGTGAACGAATGGGGGATAGGGGGCTGTTGGTTAGCCAACAATATATACAAGAGTTAATTGGACACACTATTTAGTAATACACACACAAAACTAATTAAAGTAAACCTAACAAATTTCGAAAGCTTACATTTATAAATTTAGGTTAATCTAGGTGCGTGGGATCTCCGATGAATGGGTTTTTTTTAGAAGGGGACTGGCAAAGGCCCATTTGGAGAAATCAAAAGCATGCATTATTTATATGGGAAATACATCAAAAGAGTGAAAATTCTTGTTATTGCTAAGAACTTACGGAAATATTGATCTACAATGTGAACATGTACATTAGGGTGGTTCATTTTTTGCTTGGCTAAAATTCAACAGGTTTAAGGTTTAAAAGGAATTAAGTTGTTTCTGTTAATATGGGTGATTACGTTGGAGCCCACCCCCCCTAACAAAAACAAAATTAAAATTAAAATTAAAACAATTCTAAATAAAATAAAAATATATTTATATATAAATTACATTATTTATAAATAAATAAATATGAATAACAAATGCAAGATATGTCATGTGTATAACCGGAAAAACAATGATGCATGTTGTTTCATGGTTTAAAAAAAAAAAAAATTGTCCTAAATACTAAGTAATATCGGAAGTCTAGGAACTACATGAAGTGTGCCAACCTGCTGTAATCCATACCATCGCGTTGTACTCCAAATGCGTGCACGCACACCGCGCATGGTTATGAGTTTTGCTCCCCCTGCTCGGCCTGCCATTAAGGCATCATGGGATTAGGCGGATGACACAGGAAGCTAGTTCCTAGAACAAGATGCAATCTTACACTAGATGTGGGTGAACCATCAGCTGTGGGGCAATAAACTCCCAGGCGCGTGCGATACAGTTCTCTCATGCGTTGGTAAGTCTCCCAGACTGCACTGGTTCTTTTTTTTAAGACCTTGCGCGTCAGTCTGTGGAACAATACCAGATAAACGAATGGTCCAAATCCATTGTTCTTGGAGTACTATGCCATGGGCGAGGGATAGCACATGACTGCCACACTTCATGTAGGTAATAGACTTCTGATAATATGCTTTCAAGTATAGATTGATTGACCACCCTTGATGCAAATTGTACATAATGTTACATGAATATAAGATGAGTATCACAACGACCATGCATACAGTATATAATGTAGTAACTATTCATGATAATTCAATATATACATAGTGATAATATAGATACTTACATGTCAAGATGTGTGAGGCAGACTTTGTACAGATTACAGACTAAGTGAATTCAAAGAGTAAACTTTTCAATGTATTTCAGCAAGAATGAATGTGTACAGTACTTATTTCTTTCATAGTTTGCTGAAATAATGTACCAAAATGTTTTTTTTTTATAAAATGTTTTTTTTTTATCTTTACAATATTAAGGGTAGCCTTCTCACTAATAGATTATATGCCCGTACAAATTGAATATTTTTATCTACAGATAAAAAGTGGAGCTGGTGAGAATCTTTAGAGAAAAAACCTGGAAAAATCTCAGAGACACCAAAAGAACGTCATCGGCAGAACGAATCAGTTAATTATAGAAGATGAATAATAATAAAAAAGGCGATACGGCCATGTGGTGCCAATGACGTGCACAGTGTGGTGAAAAACAGCGACAAAACAATAAAAATTCTCTCCAATTGAAAACCATTTTGGAGAAACAAAATACAAAGATGGGTGTTTTAAAAAAACACCCTAATTTATGTTCCACAAGAAGATTTCTATTTCAGCCAACCTTTCAGGTATTATTCTAATGAAACCACCTGGAATAATTGTTAACCTTCCTTCTAGAAGAGAGGTATTCTGGCAAGACGTATGAGACTCCATAAAGCCCCATCGTGTGGTGTTTTAGGGAGCCTTGAGATCCTTCAACACTGCATTTACTTAATGGCTTGTTGCAGTATAAGCCAGGTGTGGGCAATCCCCACTTTGTATACATAGCTGGCTAGTGACCAGGGCTGTGCTAGACCATTTCTCAGACACTGTACTCAGCTGCAGCAAACTGTGGCCCACAGCTACCATTCAAAGCACATCGTGCAAATTCAGTGTAGAGGGTTGGGAGAACTACTCTCCGGCGACAGAGTATTGTCTACAACAATATCATGGTGGATCAAACTACAAGATATGTGGGGAGTTGTGGCCTCTAGACGCCAAAGGGATAAAGATGTAGCACAGACTTTTTTTCACCGAGAGCAATTTAATTTCAAGTACTTTTATACAGCGTTTTAGGAACGACAACCAACCCCCCGTTTTTCATCTTATGCCTCACGCCTCGGCACTTGGAGTTGATGGACTTCCTGATGGCAATCATACTCTTCCCCACTGTGGAGCCGGGGAAATCATGCTCTGTCTGCGTCAGGATGGCATTGATGCGTCGTCGATCCAATTTAGATGTGAGGAATCCCTCTTGAGTCTTGGAATCCCCATCAAAACTGCTCATGGACAACTCTTCTGGCGTGAAGAGATGATTCAAGAGTTTACAGGTGTATATCTTGGCATCCGAGCTCAGCGAAAGGGTCTTTTCCATGAACGATTGTCTCATCAACACCGGGGGGTCCGTACCCGGTAAACCAACCTCAACCAGTCTGTCCTGAAGGGCAGTAAACATCATGACCGGCTTAGTTTGAGGGGCTCTTTTCGGGGCAGCCACAGAGTGAGGCTTTGTTTGAGCTAATCTATTCAAATCAGCCACAGAGTCAGGCTTTGTACGAGGTGATCTACTCAGGTCAGCCACAACATCGAAGTTGGGGGGCTCCAGTTTACCCAGTAAACCACCCTTGACCATTCCATCCTGCTGGTCAGCACACATCGTTAGTGGCTTCGTTTGAGGGGATATATTCAGGTCAGCCACAGAGTCGGAGTTAGGGGGCTCCATACCCAGTACACCAACCTTGACCATTCCATCCCGCTGGTCGGCCACAGAGTCGGTGCGGGCCTCCGTGCTCCCAGGAGCTGGTGGTTGGTTGATGGAGATGGACGACTGTTGTTGCATGGACTCAACCAGCCGGGTGATGTGGGTGATAGCCTGGACCATACTGCACTGTATAGTCCCCAAGCGGTCAGCCTGCCCCACCAGACCGTCCAGTTTGCGTTCCAGCCTGTTCAGCTGCCCCTGGGGAGGGAGTCATATTAAACAGCAATATTCCTGTCAGAAGCTTGGACTAGGACAGGTATTCCACATGAACGGAGAAAAGCTCATCCAGAATGACATGGGCTAAACCTACGTACATGCAGCACCACTGGACTAGACTATGTAGCACAAGATTGCGTCTGAAACACTAGACTACCTGATAGTTAGTCTACTCGAACACATATATCAAATCAGTTCAAAAGCATAACAAAAACAAAACAGACAGTACCCTTTTGATATGAACTTGAGTTTTTTAGACATATAATTCACTGTGGTCTGCCCTACTTGGTCTGCCTCACACACCTCATATACAATGAAAAACCCGTTTTGCTCTTTTGGATTTTATAATCAAAAACAAAATTCACTTACGTCTGTACTTTGTATGCGGTCGGGGGTTTGACTACGACTGTTGCTTCGACTACGGCTTCGACTCCGACTCTTGCTTCGACTCTGACTCTTGCTTCGATCACCTCTACGTCCTTTTGGTCCTTTGGGGTTTGAAATAAGCGTGTGCAAGTGAATTGCCGTGCCTTCACCGGGGACGTTTTGATAATACAGTGACACTTGCTTTGATACAGTGATGCGCGACTGCAATTCTAATACAAGAAATTGGAACCTATGGGGATGTTTAACCCAAAACTAACCCAAATCCTGAAAAATCCATCTCCTGATTTTGCATGATTTTGAAGGATTCGATACTGCATAGCCACACCACCTATGCTTGGCATGAGGTCAGGCATTACCAATCTTATCAAAGTTCTGGGTATTGAGTTACCGCTGACTGATGGATTATGATGGATTCAGGAAGGTTCCTAGCAAAAATGCCTAGGGGGTTAGGGTTAATTATAGTGGTGTCTGCTACAGCAGCGTTCTACTGCATTTTCATTGTTGTTAAATCTTAACCCTCTACAGGCATTTCACAGACACCCAGAAAAGTGTGCAGGCTGCTCAATGCAACAAGATCCACCAGCTAGAACAACGGTTCTTTTGAGAGGCAACAAGATGCAACGAGATGCAACAACTTTATACATATTTGTCGCCTCCTCCTTGTATTATGTTATATACTGCATCGGGGTCCTCCCGATTAAATCTAATTCCCATTCCCCCATTCCCCCATTCCTCCTCCCCCCCCCCCCCCCCGTACATACAATATGTTGAATAAAATGATGCATGTTTCCACCATTTCCCGTCCCGTTTTCGCCTGTTAAAGTACATTTTCTGCTCATGCGCATATCAGTATTCATATTCGCACACTCGCCTGAAGATCTGACGTCACACTTCGAGGCTCGTGAATTATGCCAGATACCGGCCGCAGCCGCCATGTTTTCCTCGAGATACAACTTTGACCTTGGTTGGTAGCTAGCGCACAAGCCTCGTAGCGTGACGTCAGATCTTTAACACAACGTATCCAATGAAATCCCTTGAATGGTACACCAGGAGCATGTCTATATCCTTGCTAGGATAGGGGACCAGTCTAATTCGTGCACATACTACAGATGGAAATGCGCTTGCGCGCAAACTTCGTACATGTCTGACAGCTGCCTGTACGTTAAGTCACCGAAGCAAAATTCAGGTAAATTTTTCATAATTAAGGGCCCGGCAACCATCATGAGATTACAATGAAACAGAAATTATACTTTAACGGGCGAAAACGGGAAGGGAAATGTTGGAAACATGAATCAATTTATTCAACATATTGCATATACGGGAAATGAGGTTTCATCGGTAGAACTCTAGACGCAGTGTATACGAAGGAAGAAGTTCATAGAGCTAGGGTTAATCCAAAGCTGAGAAGTTCTGTTCACCTACACATGGGTCATTCCACCAGGTTGGGGCAAGCTTTGTGACATGGTGTCCTTGTTACGTAGGTAAATGTACCATTCATTATCCTTATTATGAGTGCACATTCTCAGTTGTTCTTCAAATTGGAATGAAATCAACCTCTGTGTCTTGAATAGGAAGTTACAATAATGTTAATTATGAGTCATACGAGGGTGTGATTGGGCAGTTTTGAAAAATCCACGTAAATTTTGCTAGGGGTATTGGGGCCGCTGTTGTGAACAGCGCTGGGGGTGAAATCTATAGTTCTGAGCATTTGCTTTGCTTTCCTTTATTTCTTAAATCTTTTAAAATCCAGAAAAATCGGGACAAATCACACCTCCGGTCATAATAAGTGATAATAAATGGTACATTTACCTACGTAACAAGGTGACACCTATCAAGTTTGCCCCAACCTGGTGGAATGACCCACATACAACATCCAGTACACGAACTCGGTTACACTTACCATCTGGAGATCGTCGTCTTTCCCTGGAATAGGATCTACTGCGTCTTCGTTTTCTGTCACGTGACCTTGAGCGACTCTGCCTGCGTCTTCTATCGCTGGATCTGGATATCGAATGTCGTTGCTGCCGCGGTGTTCTCGAACGAGAGTGGCGACGACGCCTCGGAGTTCTGGATCTGGATCTGGACCGGTGCCGACGCTTCGGTGATCTGGACCTCGAACGCCTTGGGGATCTCGATCGTGAGCGTCTTTTCTGTTTCGGCGTCTTGGACCGCGAAGATTTACGTTTCGGCGTTCTGGATCTCGAACGTTTCCTGCGTTTCGGTGATACTGATCTGGACCTGTGGCGTTTGGAGGATCGTGAATGCTTTGGTGATCGTGACCTTGACCGGGATGCAGATCTGGAGCTGGACCGGGACTTTCGTGCTTTGGCTGGGTCGGATGACACAGAGTCCTGATGTGTTGATGGCATGCTTGCAGGTTGGTCTGCAGTACTATGGGCTATGTTACTGACATCCGATGGCACCTCTTTCACTGTGGGATGGTCGGATTGCTCTTTAACTGGCAGACCAACAGTTTCCATTGTACTGAGGTTACCAGTTGTTTGTGCTCGCTGAGAAGCTATCTTCAATCGCTTATCTCGTATCTATTTCATGTATAAACATGTTAATGCAAGGTGTGTAATATGGTAATAGTATGCATTAACAGAGTCAGGGGGGGGGGGGAGGTTTGGGGAAACCTCAGACACGTTATCAACACTGTAGGCAGTTTCATGACAATTTGAAGTTGCTTCAATTCTTTTAAATGTCATATCACTGGATAGAGCAAAAAATTAGAAAGAAAATGAGGGGTCAATGGTCATGATAGGTTAACCCTGTGCAAAGTTACGATTTTTTGTTGATTTAAATATTTGGTCATTTTGGAGGCCAGTTTCATTTGAAAAGTTGTGACCGCATTTGCCTGCAACGTATCCTTGTAGTACTAACAAAGTGTCTATATATAGCATGTACCCCTTTTAAACAAAAAAATCTCATTGAATACCAAAATCCACCCGTGCGTGACACCCCGATTAAGCGTGCGTGACACCCCGATTCACCGAGTCAAATCGCCGATAGAGGTGAATTTTTTTTAAATTTGCTGTCGGATCATTTTCCGAGTTGCACTGTTTTTCCACCAACGTTACAGTTGGCACCACGATCTGTGTATCCTTTTTTCGTGGTTTCAAGTTTCATGAAGACCATCCAATACCTCTAAATTGATGATGAATTTCCGTCATGCACAATGATGAAAAACGGGTCGTAAACACGGCGATATTTCTAACGTCCGAGTTCGGATATTTTGCATTGAAACGAAGCAAAATTTATGAATGAATCTAAGATGGCGTCTACAGATTAACGCTTAATCCGCTGGCGACAACGCGAGCTACGACGACATATTAAACAGCTAGCCAGGGGGAACGTTTTCGCGCGAACCCGGATGTGAGTGAGTCGGTCACAATCGCGATGTCTAAAGTGAGCTTTTGAAGTGCGCCGCCAGCGGCGGCTTGCGTGAATCTGCCTATCAACAGAATTAGCAGTATATAGAGTGCCCAGTGCCCAAATTTACTAAGAATAAAACAACAGTATGTGAAGCTGGGCAATGGCAAGTGATCACAATCGTATAAGGTTTATCGCAAATAGCGCTGAAGCAACTGCCGCAAAACATACTGGAATACAATTTAGGACATCCGAATTGGTGCAGTGTCCATCGTCAAGTGTGAAGACCATAATAATATTGAGTTCGTTCGCACTGCACACGGTGGCGCTGTTGTGCCCACAGACATCCCAGGATTCCTTGCAGCCGCTATTTACGATAAACCTTAAGCTGTCAATGACGTGTACAAGTTACAAAAATTGCTGTCAAGTAAAAGCAGCGACAAGAATTACAATTTTCTCCATTTGAAAATATATTTTGGAGAAGAAAAAAAAAAGGTAGTTTCAACACCTAATCACTCAATCTATCACAAAAATTGTTTCTATTTTAGCAAACTTTGAAGGAAATAAATTTCACTGTAGACAGCGTATAGCGCCCTCAAGCGACAACAGTTACCTAAGTAATTGGTGCAGCATTTATCAAATCATTTCACAAAATGCGTAATTACTGAGCTTTCCAAAAAATCACGTCTAGTTCCCGTGGACTCATTAAATGTGGGGTACTTTGGTTTACATACCCGCTTCAACACTTCTTCATTTAGCGCATTAATTGCGGGAGAATTCTCACCGCTTTTGGTCTCGCTTGAATCGCTGATGTATCCAGAAATGCCGTCCATGTTGAAAATACCCGGATGACAAAGACGTCGACGACAAATAACGCCCGATTGGGCGCAATGATTGATGTTTGGGTGCGTTCATTATTATCGTAGGTGTATTTTCTTTCTAGATTTTGTTGATTTACTGTATAAAACATTTCGTAATCTGCTTAAAATATTTGTCAAAATGAATACTATGTGTTCAAACAAATTGTTTGAGAAAAATTCTTATTTTAAATACTGTCATTTATTTAACTAATTTATAAAGAAAGTACACAATCTTCCTCGTTTTATTTGGAAGCGCTTATGCATATAGCCCAACCATTGCAAATTTGCGTGAAAACGGCGCTTGCTAAAACTAGAACGTGCACGTGTGTTTAACGTTACGTGTATAATGCGCATGTGTACTAGTATACTAGTAGTAGTACAGGGTGGAGTAGTACTAGTATTTCATATAGCTGAACTAACTATAATCATCAATATCACTGATTTTCCCTTCCCATGACAACAACATGGTGTTAACTCGTAGTCGTAGTCGCCAACGGAAAGACTTAAAGTCTGACGATAAATCTGGAAAAGATGAGGGTCAGGAATCCAAGAAAAGCGGCCGCAAAGGGTCCAAGACCAAACCATCTAATTCTAAGCAAACTTCAGCAAGTTCGTCCGAAGAAAGTGTAACGTTACAGCCGCAACCCGAATCCACAAAACCATTGTCACCACCTCTGGACTTGGCCAAAGATGCAGTTGTCATAGCAACAAATGATGAAGCCCCCGACAGCGAACTACCGAAACCAAAACCCAGCAGGAAAAGGAACAGAAAGAGAAAGCTTGTTGAAAGTGAAATAAAAGTTAATGAAAATGAGAGCAAAACTGGAAAAGCCGCAAAAGGTGAGGATGCAACAGATTTGCCCATCTCTTCATCTTCATCATCATCATCGACAAAAGAATCAGAGGAACAGAAATCAGCAGCCATCAAAGAAAATCAAACCGCTGGCTGTAAAACTTCAGAACCAGATTCGAGGACTTCAATTGAAGAAGAGAACGCCAATGCGTCTACGGAAGAGATGAGTGAATCGGCAGAGACGAGTTTACCGGTGAACATCAAGGGTGTAATGCAGTTATACAAGAAAGAATCCTACAGCGGAAAGATGACCAAACTGAAAGGGAAGCCGAAGTCTGGAAGAAAATGGAAGACGGAGCAGACATCTCGGTAATATTTTTAAAAGACTGGTACTACTGGTAGGCAGGGCCATGTCGGCAGGGTTGTAGCCGTCACTCAGTCCATCCCGCTGACCGGCATGTATATACATGTATATGTATATATATATATATATATATATATACAATTTTTAGGAAAGAATGTCGTATCCGACCGCCACTTTTTAAGGGTTTTTGGGGGAATTTCTTTAAACCACTAACAAGTTAAAAAATGATTCTATCGATATTTGGGGTACAGAAAGCAAAAAATATCTTTAAAATCCACTTTATTAGGCACTTCAGGTGAAAATTATCTCTTTGAAAAAGGCATTGGAAATGTTATCAGTGAGAAAGAGCACAATCACAGAAACCCAAAACTATTAAAATTTTTGCAATCGCAGCTTGCGTTGCGAAGATATCGTAATTTTTGTATCGCTGTATTGAGTAGTTTTGAGAACGGAGGTCAAGGTCAATTCTTTTATTTTCTTTATATTGCCATGGCACCACAAATAGCACAATGTTATACAGAGTTTAGCTTATAACTCAAGAAATATTTATTGCATACCTTTCAAACTTTCAGCAAGTAACAGAAACATAGATATCTTCATGATGGGCAATTTTCAACTTTCTAAAACGTAGAGTACTACCTAATTTGCATATTAATTACCAAAAAATGGCAAAATTTACACATTTCTATACATATATGCTACGGTTTTGCCTGTAATTCAAACAGTAACAGTAAGATGAATCTGAATTTTGGGGCTGATATAAAGTAGGTCAACTGCAACAATGAACATAATATTAGTAGTCCATTAAGTTACTAACTGCATAATTTGCATATTAATTACCCCAAAACGGCAGAATTTCTACATTTCTATACATGATGTATTACAATTTTTCCTTTAAAAGTATGAATTAGATGGACCTGAAGTTTTGCATAAATAGAATGGACGTAGCATAGTCTCCAATGAGCACAATTCAGTCATGATTTAACTTATATTCTGCCTAATTTGCATATTAATTGGTCTCAAAATCAAAATATACTCTTTTGTAAAAGCATGTTTTGGATCTCGTTCAAAATGTGTACCACTACCAGTTCTATCAACATGAAATTTACATGTAGCACAAATACAAAGTATGTTTTATCATCCAAAATCACAGCAATTTAAGTTGTATCGTCATCAGATATTATCTAATTTGCATATTAATTAGACCCAAGTTTTATTTATTTAGGCAAAATTGCAAGAATGTTTAAAAAAAAAAAAAAAAAAAAAAATCAATTACTGATCAAGACCCTTTTGTCTTTAAGTTTAACTAACATTATAATATTATAATAATAGGGATATTATGCCCAAATTACGAAAATTGGGTGCATAATGTCATGGCCAATCACGCTACTATGTTTTTTGAGCGGTTTATGGAATGATCAACTAGTATTGTACACAAATCAGTTGGTTGAGCATGCAGCTCTATGGTTCGAGTATGAGTTGGCGCGCGGGCCGAGTTGACCAGTTCGATTACAATGGGGGTCGGTTAACTCGACCGTTTGCCCACTTCGACCGACGCCATCTCGACAAAATACCACCTCGACAAAACACCAACTCGACCAATGAGCAGCTCGACCGATTACCAACTCGACCGAAACCCCGAACAACCATAACTCACACGCGTGCGTAATTATGACTTGTGTGTAACTAAATAACAAAAATGTGTTGTTTCCAGAATTGTTATCGTGCTCTTGCATTCTAGGACATTCGAGAGCTATCGATATCGATTACATTGTGTTTTGGTCGAGTTGGTAATGCCAATTGGTCTAGTTTGCGGTCGAGTCGACTTGACTTCGGTCAATGTATGGAAAGGCGTTTCATTCATCGCCGTTTACAATTACAACAAAACCGGTACATGTTTGCCATAGTTTCAGCGCGATTTGGTATCATTATGGACAAACTGGGAACAAAGTAACATTAATTCGGAGGCCATTATTTCAATTTCAAATGTAATACCAACGTTCATGTTCACAATGCCATTGAAATAACCTCAAAATACGTTAAAATCAACCCAGAAGTGTAGAAAAGGTCGAGTTGCCCGTCGCGTGACTGGCAAGTCAAACAAGACAAAATGGAACCGAATTTTACTCGAATTTTCTTTTGCAATTCGATCGTTATTTCTGGACGAATAACTCCAGGAAAAAAACCTAAAATTCCTTGATATATGGTGAATTATACATATATTGGAAACAGACGAACAGGATTATCCTTCATAGCGAAGAAAACTACATAGCAAAATATTCATCAATCCATAGCTCTGGATGCGCCCGTGCGATTTGAAGCAACAAACACCCACGCCGAGCTTCTCTTCTGAGCATTCCGAAAAGCCGGTCACATGAGCGATTTGACCAATCACCGCCCGGTTTACCCTCTCAGCCTATTAACATAAATTCGAGTATGTAAGTGCTCCGAAAAGTGGTGCGTCTCTCGAGGGTGAAAATTTGTGTGTGGGTCAATGGGCCATGCAGATGCGACCAGCGAATCAACATTTCAGAAATGGCGTGGCAATGTTTCTCCACGCGATATCTCAAAAAGTATACCATATTTTATAATGCCGTTTTGGGACAATAGAGGGAAAATATTCAGCAATAACATATCCAAAGGATTACTAAATCGGAACAAGCATCGTTTTGATCTGGTCTATTTTATTTTGTACAGTTAGTTTTTCCGAGTGACACTCACGCAAACTCTTTGTGTGAAGGATTTCGTTCACCTGTTACGTAACACCAAACTGAAGTGCCTAACTTTATGATGGTTTCCGGACTTTATTTCCCTTCTAAAAAAGTCCTTGTCTTCAGAAAATAGAAGGACCCTATTAAGTATTATAGTTCAGTTGCCACTGTGTACGTACAATTACCGTGTTGGAGGAGTTGACAAGATCAGACTGACATGACTGAGGAAGTCGTCGTATACCAAAAATGCCTGATTTTTCATGAAATAAATATCCTGGAATAATTTGAAGTATATGTCCATCATCATCCACATGTTCTCCACCTTACTAGGTAGGTAAGATTACATTATTGGTTATATTGAATGAGAAAAGGTGGCGGTCGGATACGACATTCTACCCATTTTTTTAATTTTTTTAAATTGTCCATTGATCTTTTAGAAAAATTTACATTTTAACAGAAAATTGCAAATGTTTTTGCTTAAAATATAATCTGAAGTTGGCCAAGAGAGGCCGAGAATGCACCACAGAGCGTTTAGAGCCCAAAAGTGTCCAGGGCCCTTGAGCGGCCCCTGGCACCCCTAAGCCTCAAAACTGATTTCTTGTCTTGTTGTTTTCATTTGTAGGTTTTCAGACATGAGGCAAGACAAGCCATTGAGGACCTCATGGCAGACAAAGATGCAGCAGAGAGCAGCCTTGAAGAGCATGAAGAAGTTTGAGGCAGAGCTCAAGGAGACAAAGAGCAAAGAGGATGAGGTTAGTCTCCTCATGATGGATCAATTATAACGCTACAGCCATCTTTTCCTGAAGACGAGCAGAGCATACTGATCGAAACATCGAGTTGTAACCTCCAGTTCTTTTCAGAAATAATTACTCCTCATTTGAGATGTTCACATGGTGTCACGGCAATTATTCTTATTTATCCTCTTCACCATGCAAAGCTGCAAGTTTTACAGCCAATCTTTCGGAGATTGGCCATTGAACAATGCACCTAACTCCTCAAGCTGGTTAACAGACCGAAACTGCACTGATCGTTTAGAAATTTACTAACCAGCTAACCAAAACCAATATTTAAAAAAAAAACAGATAATAATTTTGGAAGAATTGCCGTCCATTTTGTTGTTCTAGACTTGATTTTTTTGCCGCATTAATTATTAAACAATCAATGCTTTGATTGAAAATGTATACACAATTGTACAATGCAGGATGTGTGAATCTTCCCGGTCTGTCCATCATTGAAAGGGAGTTGGGAATCCAAACATTTGAAGTTCTAAGTTCATAAAACAAAACAAAAATTTGTTGGTTTTTTTATGTTTCCAGAAAAGGAAGCAGCACAGAGCCAACAAGATCAAACGCAAGCAGGAGAACGAGCGCAAGTCTGAGGTCGTACAAGTGGTGAGTTTTTTCTTCTTCTGATGCTGAATATTTTCCTGGAGAAGCCTTTGCCATCAAAAATTGAACTGCTAAGCAGAGAAATTTAGTTACCAGCCAAATAATACCCCACATGATAAGGTCATATTACCATTGCTGCTGCATAAAAGAGCCAGTATTTTTCAGTCACTGTATTCATCTTACACTAGGACACCGATTCCATGCCCAGTTGAAAGTCTGCTCTGATCGTGACAATATTTGTCATCGAGTATACACATGCAGGTTTGTTATCATTGTAATATTGTCATATTCTTTGTATCTGATTTTTTTTTTTGACAGATCAAGAACACGGCCAAGATCAAGCGCATGAAGAAGAAACAGCTGAGGAAAGTGGAAATGAGAAAGATTCCCAACTTCAATACGGCGCAGATCTTTGCTTAACCCTCTTACTTCTGGTGCCTTTTTTCAGACAAGTTGATGCACCATTTGAAACCATTCGTTTTGTGAAACACACCCAAGGTGTAGTGTATCCACCATTCAAAACCATTTGAATGATTTATAAGCCACTGTGTAGTACATTCACCATTCGGCTATGGAAACACACCAAGGTGTAGTGTATCCACCATTCAAAACCATTTGAATGGTACTAAAGCTTGCTACCAACACTGTTCAAATGGTATCACTATGTGTGTACAAAACCAATGGCCATTTTGGTAAGTGGAAATTTTGAATGGTTTCAAATGGTCAAACAGCAGGTGGTTTAATATTCATCACGCAACGACTACCAAATTAACCTACATGCAGGCCTTTTCAGTGACAGATTTACAAATGGGTGCACCTTAGGACTAAAATGTTTGTATAAATGTACACCAAAATTTAAGCCCAAAATAATGTGATTTCAGGGTTGCACGCCACCCAATAGTGAACAGAATTGTGACGTCACCTACCCATTGCATAATTGGTTCTACACCATCTTTGGTTTGGAGGTTTGTGTTAAAATTCTCCCCCCCCCCCTCCACAATCACATGGAATGATTGAAGCAAGTTTTTCTTGTTTACATCGGGGTATTTCAGTTATTCAAGATGACTGAATCAATTCTCAAACACGACTATTATAATTAATTTTCCTTCGTTTTTTTATTTTGAATGATTATTGTTTGTTGTAGAAAGGTTTTTGTTTTAAAATAGATATCATAATTAAAACAATTTGTACCAGCACTTGTGTACCCAAAATAAACTGGATTTTAAAAACTTTCCCCAAGTTAACGGTGGTGGACAACGTAAAGATTACTTGGTTGTAAGATGGAAATGGGACCGAACAGCCTGAGAAGTTATCAATCTGACAAATTAAAATTTGAGAAATTATGAATAAAAATTCAAATGTGAAAAGGTTCATCAGCTGGTGATCTATTTCCACATGAGAATCAACACAAATAATGTGAATGCATTTACAGTCCGAGTCACTCACAAAATTATTAAAATAAAAAAAAATGTCAAGGTTTAAAGTTAAGTGAAAAAATACTCGAGATATATGGGCTAGCATCTCATATTTGAAAATGGTTTGAAGTTTCTCAAATAATAAAGAAAAACTCCTGAGAAAGTTAACACTGTATTACATTGCTCTCATCCCAATAATCATGATGGATTTATCAAAATGTTTTTCCCCCATCTTTCAGCCTGCAGCCAATATAAGACTACTCAAAACAATTTAGGGAACACCAGATTTTTAACATCAAATAGGTTTGAAATGTTCCATGAACCAGGATTTTCATTTGCAACCCCCTCTCTCTTTCAGTAGTCATGTCATGAAATGTGTAATCACTACATGCATCCTTTATCATCTGTTTCATTGTTTCTCATCAATTCTGTGAAACATTGTGTTTATCTGAAATAAATGATCTTGCTTTAACTGAGATTATTCCGAGTAGTATATATATTGGTAGAATAACATTTAAATAATAAAACTGTCCCCAAACCAATTCACCATAACCAAATGCAATAAACTCTTTTGAAAAAGCCATTCAAATTAAATATTTACGACATGTGTGTTTTACAGCTTTGTGATATTACTAAAAATAAGCAGCATTTTAACAAAAGATAACTGACAATCCACCATATGTCAGCCCTCAATTCGCACAATTATCTCCCATCCTCACTCCCAAAGAAAGTTGTCATAGTTTATTAGGTGGTGTTAAGAAAACTGCAGTATAGCCTAAATATTGATTTGGCTTCGTCTACAGGAACAGGAACATATGGGGAAAGATATTACCATGACATCTGCACTAAGAAATTGTTTCCATAAAAAAAGGAAAAAAAATCACATTTTATATGCTGAAATAGCCCACACAGAGCCTCCTGAATGTACATGGCGACTCGAGTCCGAGTCACACTAGTCTGCCTCAACATCTGGATATATTGCTAGCAAATTTATTCATACATCTGATTGATTTTAGAATTGAATGAAACTCACATGTACAATGGATGTTTATTTATTTTTTTTATATATAAATTTTTGCCCTACACCGACGTGTGTATAGCACTGCATACTCGATGCTTTCCGAGTGTCTGTGAAAAAAAACTTCACAGGCAACTCGGGCGGGATACTGCGATATTTATAGGTTGATTAAATTCTCATGTCGGGTGATCAACAATTGAATTTTTTAAAGACATGTACATTGTATGTTATCAAACTCAATGACTATCTGTAGGTCCCTATTAATATTCTACATTGGAGAGAGAGGCAGTTTATGGTAAAAACCAAATCATGGCCATCAAAACACAATTCCGATGTGCTAAACCACTTGGCGGCACCACTTCGCTCTACCGTTTGTGAAATTATCAGTCACACTTTTACACATGATTGTGTCTGGCAAAACCCTAAACTTGGACCCGATTTTCAAAAGTGAAATTTTGGTATAGTTTGATATCGGATTTATAGAAATCTGAAGAAAAAAATGGTATCAAATGAAAGGAAAATTTTGAAAATTGGGTCCAAGTTTAGGTTTTTGCCAGAGCCAGTCAATTTATTTTTGTGTTATAAATAAGTAACAATATTTACAGTGCAACACCATTATAACAAAACATATGGCTTGACCAAACATGAACCTTGGCTCTCATTTTAAAGGGACAATATATAGTGAACATTTCGTCGGGTCAGAGCAGAAAGGACTTATAAGGCCTATATATTATGTACAATTTCATTATGTTAAGAAAATTTAATTATTTGGATTTGTTTTATTTAACAATGGGAGTACTCACAATTTATATTTAGCACTCAAGACCCATTATCTTGTACGTAATTAGGTAATTACACTTAATTAATCTTATAAGACCTTTTGTCATTAAACAGATAAAATCGTCGTCAAGTGCGTATAAGTCCTTACTGCTCTGAGCAGACGATTTAAATGTGGAACCCAGGATGTTCATTAACAGTGGTGTTCCACCATTCAAAAATTTAAGAAACTATGTACATGTAATCACATTTTAATTCTCCATTTATTAATTAATATAAACTTTGTTATGACAAGAATAAAAGGCATACATATTAACACAGTCTATGAAATGTACACGTATTCACCACACAAATATATATATACATGTTTCTGATTACAAATGATGTAATTTTTCTGATGGCTATATAGATGATGATCGAGTTTGAAATTCCCTCAATTATTTGTTACTGATGAAATAAACCGATTGTCACGTGTATCTGCATTCTTTCTGTGTATTGTGACATTAAGGGGACAATGTCATCAAAATCAGAGTAGACATTCAACAGGACATGGAATCGGTGTGCTATCATTGAGTGAAACAATATTTGTGACCCACTCGTGTGAAAATGAGTCACAAGTCGCAAATTTGAAAAACAGATTTCAAACTGGCTTTAATATTTTATTGATTGAAATTGACGTCAATTTCAATCAATAAAAATCAATGATTTTTTGTGAGTAAGTTGTTTCATTTCGGTCATCTGTTTTCCTTTTGAACGCTCGTTTTCCTAAGAATTATGCAAATTATTGATTATTAAAAATGGCATATCCCCATAATGCAATACGTCACACACCTCTAACATAATCATACCAAATTAAAGCTGATGATGTACTCTTTCCAGCCACATAGAAATCTCAATTTTTCAAATTTGCGACTCATTTTCACAGAGCGGATCACATTTATGTATCAGCCAATCACACACTTGTGAGGGCTGATTTTAGTTAAAACCCGATATGACTATAGTTTCCCGCTTGGTAAGATTTGTAGCTTTGCATGGTGAAAAGGATAAGTAAAGACTGTCTGCAGTGACACCATGTGAAAATTTTCTTTTGAGTAATAATTAGTTTTGAAAAGAACTGGTGGTTACGACGTTTCTTCAGGAGAATATTTTCCCTTTAAACTCTGTTGAGGGCACCCTACACATCACCTGGCAATTTCAATATATCACTGGTTAGCACACAAATTAAATTCAAGTATTATTGGTTACGAGGGAATAATGTAATGTTCAGTTTCCCAGGCCTCAGAGACTGGGTGCATTTTCACCAATAGAGGGCCAGGATGTGCACAGAGTAGATTACACTATTACTGAAGATCATTACAAGCTTAATGTTTGAGAAATCCTATTAAACTTTTCAGCACAGAGGCAAAAAACATCTTGTACATGTTATGGAAAAATGAATTTCCTTGAGTTTTGTCAATGTTGGTTGGTCCTCAACAAGTCTGAACATCAGTATGTACATGCAGTCATAATTTCCTTTTGCCAAAGGTATATTTCATGCCTTAAAAGGGAAGGAACAACATTTTATCCACCATGTTAGAAAAGGGTTCTTTCAAAGGGGTCATGCCTATGTTCCCTCAGCCCTATGTTCCCTCAATGCCTAACATTTTTTAAAAATCCAAATTAGGCCCTATGTTCCCTCAACCCTATGTTCCCTCAACCCTATGTTCCTCATCCCAAAATAGACCCTATGTTCCCTCAGCGAACATAGGGCTGAGGGAACATAGGGTCTATTTTGGGCTGAGGGAACATAAGGCTGAGGGAACTTGAGTACGGTCCCCTTTCAAAATTATTTCCAGGGAAGAATTATACCACTGTCCGCTTCACAGCATGCTTTTTATCCACCTCAAATTCCAGGTTAGAAAAAAAGTACTCTATCAAAGTTATTTCTAGGGACAATTGATACCATCATCAGCTTTATACCAAGTAAGATTTACATGAAAACTCAACCATTTTATCACTTTTAAATTACCAATTGAACAAGTTTAAATAAGGTTCAGCACATTACATTGTGTCTTTAACAAGGTGACAGTAAAAACCCATTCATAGATTTTGATTGTCGAACACCAACTTCATACTCGCCAACACCATTCCAATAATGGAATTCACCTTACTACAAGGGTCAAAATATTGATATACTTGCCAAGGTATATCTCGTGCACTTAAAAGTCAAACATTGTCAAACCTTACATGTAGTAAATACATTTACACGTCGAAATGAGTCAACTGTTTTTGAATGGTAAATTGTTCAGGGTGGTCAAAAATGCCTCTGTGTGCACATTTGGGTCAACAGTCAAAACAGGCAGTTGACTGGTTTTGACCTCTAGCTACTTGTCACTAAAGTGCAGCTATATAGGAGGAAAGTTAAAGGGACAATATCGTCACTAAGCACTTTCAACAGGGCATAGAATCAGTGTCTGAAAATTACCGACTCATTTATGCAGCAGCAACGGTAATATGACCTCATTGTGTGGGGTATTATTTTCACATTTGACAGATTAGTTGTTCAATAATAATGTGGACTTATATAGCGTACGTATCCACCAAACTAGTGCTCAAGGCGCATTACATTATTACCCCTGCTCATCAGGCTCATAAATCATTCCTGAAACCATCTCAGCTCGCTGGGGAGTATGCAGCTCAATTGCTGTCATTTTGGCGCATATAAGGGCTAATCAAACACAATAACCAACTCTGCCCTCACAGGTACCCATTTACCCCTGGGTGGAGAGAAGCAATTATGGTAAAGTGTCTTGCTCAAGGACACAAGCACCATGGTCGCGGTTGGGATTCGAACCCACATTCTGACGACTCGGCCATCAGAACACAAATCCGATGCACTAAATCGCTCGACCATGGGACTCCATGTGTATAGATCTGGATTCAAAATGAGTGAGCATACTGATAGAAGCATAATGGTAACCAATGTTATATCTTAGGGGTAGACCAACAACTAATAATGAGCGGCCATTTATATCAAACATTTTTATGTGGGGGGATCCATATTTTTTAAATACAACAGCATTTCTCAGACAGAAACATTAAATTAAGTTTAGTTTACATAATTATTCACAATACAAAACAATTATGTGCTATACATATATTTGCATATATTGGCATATATATGCACATTTACATATATAATAAAAAATATTAGATATACACTTTTGCATCAAAATATGATATTTATATTGCACAACTTTATCGAGATGGCACATACAGTCAGACCTGGTACCTGCATAATGTGGCCAGGTTGTATAAACATACATATGCTTCACTTTACAAATCTAAACTATTACGGCATCTTATACAGCATTCATTGAGCAGCCACTCTACTAAGTGTTTTTACCCCGATTACCATGTATATCGTACAGGGTGTCCCCATAAAAAGTATACCGAGATAAAAATTACTGTAATGGCAAAACTACTTTATATATGGGAAAGAGAAATATATCTCTAGAAAGGGCAGAATGTCCTCTTTGCAATGGTATACAGCTTGTGATGTTATTGACACAGATGAGTGAACAAACTAGACAGATGTTAAGGGTACTGAAAGCAGGACTGTGACAAGTTTGCATATTTGAATAACATAGCTCAACCATGCAAGTGTGCAGAATACCAAATGCCTTTGCTTTTTCAACACATTCTTGAAAACAAGGAATGTACCTAAAACAATGTAATCTGCTTTGTTTTCGCTACTTACCTCAAAAGTTTAATGTGCAGGTTTTTGAAAATGTTTTTTGGACCTTTGTTATTCAAATATGCAAACTTGTCACAGTCCTGCTTTCAGTACCCTTCTCGGTATACTTTTTATGGGGACACCCTGTATATACAACTGTTCAATAATATTTCTTTTTTTTGTTGTTAAGAATTTCCACCAATCATGTACATACTTTCAGAAGTCGTATATGTTGGTGAAGGAAAATATGAAACAAACTGGAGAGATCTGTTTAGATCAACATGAATAGGCAGGGACGTAGCGAGCAGATCAACATGAATAGGCAGGGACGTAGCGAGCAGATCAACATGAATAGGCAGGGACGTAGCGAGCAGATCAACATGAATAGGCAGGGACGTAGCGAGCGGATCAACATGAATAGGCAGGGACGTAGCGAGCAGATCAACATGAATAGGCAGGGACGTAGCGAGCAGATCAACATGAATAGGCAGGGACGTAGCGAGCAGATCAACATGAATAGGCAGGGACGTAGCGAGCAGATCAACATGAATAGGCAGGGACGTAGCGAGCAGATCAACATGAATAGGCAGGGACGTAGCGAGCAGATCAACATGAATAGGCAGGGACGTAGCGAGCGGATCAACATGAATAGGCAGGGACGTAGCGAGCTGATCAACATGAATAGGCAGGGACGTAGCGAGCGGATCAACATGAATAGGCAGGGACGTAGCGAGCAGATCAACATGAATAGGCAGGGACGTAGCGAGCAGATCAACATGAATAGGCAGGGACGTAGCGAGCGGATCAACATGAATAGGCAGGGACGTAGCGAGCGGATCAACATGAATAGGCAGGGACGTAGCGAGCAGATCAACATGAATAGGCAGGGACGTAGCGAGCAGATCAACATGAATAGGCAGGGACGTAGCGAGCAGATCAACATGAATAGGCAGGGACGTAGCGAGCAGATCAACATGAATAGGCAGGGACGTAGCGAGCAGATCAACATGAATAGGCAGGGACGTAGCGAGCGGATCAACATGAATAGGCAGGGACGTAGCGAGCAGATCAACATGAATAGGCAGGGACGTAGCGAGCAGATCAACATGAATAGGCAGGGACGTAGCGAGCAGATCAACATGAATAGGCAGGGACGTAGCGAGCGGATCAACATGAATAGGCAGGGACGTAGCGAGCAGATCAACATGAATAGGCAGGGACGTAGCGAGCGGATCAACATGAATAGGCAGGGACGTAGCGAGCAGATCAACATGAATAGGCAGGGACGTAGCGAGCAGATCAACATGAATAGGCAGGGGACGTGAGCAGATCAACATGAATAGGCAGGGACGTAGCGAGCGGATCAACATGAATAGGCAGGGACGTAGCGAGCAGATCAACATGAATAGGCAGGGACGTAGCGAGCAGATCAACATGAATAGGCAGGGACGTAGCGAGCAGATCAACATGAATAGGCAGGGACGTAGCGAGCAGATCAACATGAATAGGCAGGGACGTAGCGAGCGGGGAAAAAAAACAAGTAAATTTGTCTGGTCATATTAGTGTGTCGGTACCAACAAAACATATTTGTGCCCCTAACTCTGATGTCAGTTGGCAAATTGGCTTCCACACCCCCCCAAAGAAAATGCCTTTGCTACGCCCCCTGTGAATAGGGTCATATACTTGGCGCCAAATTCACTTGGATTCTTTGCAGACTCTGTTAAAGAAAATAAAGCACTGTTTACTATATAATAACAATAATAATGTGGACTTATATGGTGCACGTATCCACCCAACTGGTGCTCAAGGCGCATTATATTATTACCCCTGCTCATCAGGCGCATAAATCATTCCTCAAACCATCTCAGCTCCCTGGGGAGTATACAGCTCAATTGTTTGCCATTGCAGCGCTAATCAAACACAACAACCAATTCTGCCCTCACAGGTTACCCATTTACCCCTGGGTGGAGAGAAGCAATTATGGTAAAGTGTCTTGCTCAAGGACACAAGCACCACGGTTGCGGTCCAAGGATTCGAACCCACATTCTGACGACTCGGCCATCAGAACACAAATCCGATGCACTAAACCGCTCGACCATGGCACTCCATGTATGTGTTAATACCACACAATTTGACAGCATGTATATTCTTATTTTGAGGACCACCAAGTTTGTCTATGCAATGCCGCACAATGACGTGCGACACTAACTCCACATCACCCAATTTCAGCTTAATTTGGGAACTGCGCAGGAGAATATGCCCTATTACAGAATGCAATTGGATTTACAGCTAACGGAAAAGCGTCTGCATATTTACATGCATCTAGAGAAAAAAAAACAGGAGGAAAAATAAAGTAATTTCCATTGTAACTCTCGTGAAGGAGCACGCAGGCAAAGCAGAGAACATTTGCTGAAATCACAAACGAGCTTTCCCCCCCCCCCCAAAAAAAAAACACTTCGAAGGAGTTGCTTCTCTTCAGATAATGAAAAGCACAGATACAATATTCACACAAGAAAGAACTTGTAGGTAATTCAACAACATGGCAATATTGTGAAAATACAGTGCAAAATTACATTCACATTTTATAAACGCTTTACATCAAGTGCAAAAAACCTTTTTTTAAAGTCATGGTCTGACTCTTGTAATGTCTCATTTACTATAATTACAAGATGTCTATTACCTACATGAAGTGTGCCAGCCTGCTGTAATCCATACCATAGCATTGTACTCCAAATGTGCACACTACTAACTAGAGGCTAATGTACAACATAGTTAATGTGGCCTTGTATCAGAAGTCCATTACCTACATGAAGTGTGCCAGCCTGCTCTAATCCATACCACGGCACTGTACTCCAAATGCGCACAACGAGCTTGGTTATGACCTTTGCTCCTAATGCCTGGCAAGAGATAGGCATTTCCACACGAAGCTAGAGAACTGAACGCAATCTCAAACTGGACGCAATCTCAAACTGGACAGTCGAAACCATCTGTGTGGTGAACAATGGGCGTGTTCAGTAAACGCTAAGGTGCGCGTGCACGAGATACAGTTCTCTCACATGCTGGGTAAGTCTCCCAGACTGCACTGCTTCTTTTTGAGATCTTGTGCGTCAGTTTGTGGAACAAAACGTCACGAATGGTCCAAATCCATTGTTCTTGGAGTACTATGCCGTGGACTAGGTTCATAGTACATGAATGGCACACTTCATGTAGGTAATAGACTTCCGATATTACCAATTCAAATATTTTATTAAAAATAATAAAAAATTCTTCCTCTGAATGGCTGTAACAGCAATATGGATATTCAATAACAATAATAATTGGATAAAGTGCACATATCCACTAAGAATGCAGTCAAACGCTAATACTTGTTTTGTGATGTCCCGTCACAAATTATGCTGCATTTCTGCATTTCTGCATTTATACAATTCTTTTTAATACTTCCAAGCATTCCCGGTTTAAAGACACTTCCTGACTGCAGTTTCATACTCAACGCAAACGGAATGCAAAGAAATGATTTAACGTGTGTTTCTAATAATGAAATCGTACTATTTCAACCGATGCCGACATAAAAAAAAATTAGCTTTGCTTTTTTCATTCTCGTGAAGCATGAATCTGCTCAGGTCTGGTATGCTTTTCAATGCTAAGGTCCTAAGTGCATGGAGTGTAACACTGAAACAAGTCCTCTACTCCCGGCTGAGTCAATGATCACAAACTCGCAGAGGTCAAATGAGATGCTATAAGAACCCCCCCCCCCCCCCCACACCTCCCATCCACCCCTCAAGGCATCTCTTATGTAAGTGTAAAATTGACCCTGAATCTTCAGAGGAACAAAGCCCCTGAACCGATCCCTACAGAAACAACTCTTGCGAACAGACTGCACTCAGAAAGCACATAGTATATATACAATGTTTCCTACACATGTCAGTGTTGGGCAAAAAAAAAAAAATCAAATCAACAGACCCCACTGATTTTGAAGTGGGAAACGATCTTGCCTGGGAAGCAGAGAAATAACTGAAGACAGGAGATGGGAAAAGAGTAACACATGCCATGGTCAAACCTTCCCCATGTCCTAGCACAAGGAACGAGTCCCTGATGGAAATTGACAAAAGAGGTACCATAGACTCCACCTCAAACTAAAATCTAGCCCTAATTGGGAATTCTTCCAAGTACCAAACCAAAGTACCAGTGAAGTCCTCCCAATGAGGATACCAACTTGAGCCAATCTGTAACCAATTTCCGAGTACCAAACCAAAGTACCAATTTTCAGTGATGAGGTCCTCCCATTGAGGATACAAAAAATCTCCACTCTGGAATACTTTCCAAGTACCAAACAAAAGTACCAGTGCACAGCGGAGAAGTCCTCCCAATGAGGATACTAAAACAGGCCCCAAATTAGAATCCTCCCAAATACCAAACAAATGTACCAGTGCACACAGTGGAGAAGTCCTTCCAATAGGATACTAAAACAGGACCTAACTTGGAATCCGACCAAAATACCAAACAAAAGTACCAGTGCACAGTGGACAAGTCCTTCCAATGAGGATACTAAAACAGGCCCCGACTTGGAATCCTCCCAAAATACCAAACAAAAGTACCAGTGCACAGTGGAGAAGTCCTCCAAATGAGGATACTAAAACAGGCCCCAACTTGGAATCCTCCCAAAATACCAAACAAAAGTACCAGTGCACACAGTGGAGAAGTCCTTCCAATGAGGATACTAAAACAGGCCCCGACTTGGAACCCTTCCAAGTAGCAAACCTAAAAGTACCAGAGTAAATTGCTGAATTCTTCCCTACTAGGACAGCTCAAAGCCAGTGTTGCTGGTGATGGCGTAGCGTAGTTTCTCCTTGAGGGTACTCTTCTTCTGGTAGTTGGGCAGCTTGAGCAGGTTGAAGCAGGTGGAGGAGGTGGGTAGCCGACCCACTGGGTCCCTCTTCTGGATACGCAGGAAGCCGCGTAGGACACTGCCAACCGTGTCACCTGTATCCTGAAGGAAGTTCAACAAAATATAGATAGGCTTAAAGCTCTTGTACATTTTTGATAAAAAGAAAATCTATATAAATGCATCTATACTTTAGGCCAAATAAAAATCTTGTTTCTGGTCATCGGTCGGCTTCAAAATCTGTGCGGTGATGATTTTTTTTTTTTTTTTTTTTTTTTTTTTGCACGGCAAAATTTCAATTGATCCAGCGATTTGTGATGACACCATGTGAAATTCTCAAATTGAGTAGTAAGTGGTTCTGAAAAGAACCAGTAAGTTCACAACGCGACGTTTCGATCAGTATGCTCTGATCGTCTTCAGGAGAATGCCGGACTCTGGGAGATGCTGCTGCTTAAGTAGACTACTGGAGGATTCATGCAAAGACTGGATACAAAAGCATCAGATAATGGTCGAGGACTGAACTGTTCAAAGCAAATATGTATTATATTTGCGGGAGTATGCAGCAGCTAGCTTATGAAACGGCAGCTGAGGCAACCAATGTTTATTAAGTCAGGCAGGGGTAGCAGGCCTGGGTCTCCCTTTGGTCTAGAGGACAAAGCACCTTGAACCTCCTGGATGTTTAATTGTGGAGGATTTACAGACTCTCCACATCCCCACAAACAAGAAACTCGAGGTTTGGACACAATACAGGCTACTTCTCTTCTTTCAAGAAAAGTATGAGGCAAAGGGAGATTTGTTTTTAAAAAAAAGTCATGAGAAATCACAGGCCTGTAAGTTTACTTCAGTACCAACCTGGTCATCGCTGACTTCAACACATCGTATTGAGAATGGTGGCTCCAGATGTGCAAAGCCTAGCAATGGTGGCTTGGAACAACTCGTTACAAACTGTGGACGAAAAGTAAAAGTAAAGAAACAATATGTTATACACTGTGGACCAATAATATTAGGAAGGTACAACATTGGTGTTTTGGTAGCATATGTTCATCTTAACTAACCCGTGAAAATTTCATCACAGTAGGTTTTTCAGGTTGTTGAAAAAAAACGGATGAAAACTGGGGTTAGAGACATCATGAAGGCAGTAAACAGGGGTGTGATTGGACAATTTTCAAAAATCCACGTAAATTATGCTAGGGGTATTGGGGCCACCGTTGTGAACAGCGCTGGGGTGAAATCTATAGTTCTGAGCATTTGCTTTGCTTTCCTTTATTGCTTAAATCTTTAAAATCCGGAGGATCACAACATTGCGATTTGTAAAAATCTGAAAATCCGGAAAAAAAAAAGAAAAAAAATCGGGACAAATCACACCCCTGAAGTTTATGTTTTTATGCTCTGCAACAAGTTGCTAGATGGCAACAGTTTTGTAAATTCAACATAATTCCTATTTTCTGTAAGATGAAAGCACTTCAGATAAAATCATTTCACAGGATGACAGATGTTTGTACCAACTTAACTCTAAGAAAGTTTTAGATAATTCATGAGACATTAGCAAGACAAACATTTGTAAAAAATTAACCCTAACCACCCCAAATCCTGCAAAATCCTCCAAGGGGCACTTTTGGGGAAAAATTCAGCACTGTTGGGAAAACTGATACTTTTCTGTATAAAACTGAAAACTGATACTCAAATGGGACAAAATTACTACCTGGCAAGAAGTACAGGCCATAAGTGCTGAATATGAAAGATCAACGAAAATGCATGGTGCATTTTTGAAGATGAGTGCATGTGGATTTTGGAGGATTCAGGAAAGGTTCCTAGCCAGAATACCTTGGGGGTTATGGTTAATAATAATTATAAAGATTAATTTGTCAAGTGCAAACAATTGCAGAAAACAATTCCCCCTGAAGGCGCTATGTACAGATTAAAAAATAAAATATGTTACACTGAAATATTACAAAAATACAAAATTAAACATTTAATTTATTACTAACCCAAAAAATAATACAATTTGGGGGAAAAATATTATCAATTCAAAATATTGTTATCACTACATTTCCAGAAACAAAACAAATACATGTACCATGAGAGGCATATTGCCCATTGGATATTATCAATTCACTATTTATACTGGGTGAAATCAGTCTAGTATACACCTCACAAAAAGAAAGTCCCCACCTGTATGTTTTAAAAATATTTTTAAATTTTAGAGACTTATGAGCATAAACATGATATGACGATTTAGCCTGATCATCGACACACATGTTGCAAGCAAGATTTGTGCGGATAACGTTGCGCATCATTGCACACAACTCGGTTGATTGTGTGGGGGTACCTGTTCATTTCTCACAACTTTGCATTGTGGCTCAAAATAACGCCCCTGAACTCAAGCAAAATGGGTTATCCCTTTTGTCATCAGCTTTATTTGTCTGTTACCTAGTGTCTTGGAGCACTTTTAAACTAAAGACCTCATTATTGGAATGTTCATTTGCCAAGTGGTCATACAGGTGGGGACTTTCTTTTTGTGAGGTGTTTAGATTAACATTTTCCACCGAGGCTCAGTCAAGCGCAGAATTATTAAATGTACATCCATTACAATATAAACAGCACAGATATAAACAATGATTTCAATGACATGGCAAGTACAAATTGAACATTAAACCATAGAAAACAAAACATGAAAAAAAATACAAAAATTGGTTAAAAATACAGAACATATTAACCCTCCTACTGTTTGACCATTTGAAAACATTCAAAATTTCCACTTACCAAAATGCCCATTGGTTTTGTACACACATGGTGATACCATTTGAACAGTGTTGGTAGCAAGCTTTACTACCATTCAAATCCATTCAAATGCATAGAGGGTCCATTGATTCACCACTTAGAAGTATCCAAACAAGGTTTTGTATTAGCTGTACTACCATTTGGAAAGATCCAAACAAGGTTTTGTATTTAGCTGACCTACTATTCAAAACCATTTGGGGGAATCAATACTGTACACAGTTATTTCACCATTCAAAACCACAAAAGCGAATGGTTTCAAATGGTGGATCAACTTGTATGAAAAAGGTACCAGAAGTAGGAGGGTTAAAAGTGTGATAAAATTGAATTGTGAGATAAATTAAATGCATATAAATAAATATGCAATAGATGCAAGTTTAGACGCAATACATTTTTAATGAAGTCGGCGAATGAAATTTAACTTGAATAAAATGAAATATACCTTGAGGAATAGCGCCCTCTCTGCTGATGTGAAGTCATGCTCAAGGACATCAAACAGCCAATTAACAACACGATGAGAGTTATGAAAGCCTCCATAGTACTGGGTATGCTTCCTACATCACAACAGGAGACATAATCATATTTGTTATTTGGCATAGCACATATTCCATAATGACGTCTATCTCAACATGAAAGGGTTGCTGAATTGAACAGTGCCGGGCGATTAGTGAAATATAAATCCTTATAAATCCCGACACAATGCAGGATTATTTTTTTGGACAATTTGAGAACACAATCTGGGAAGAATGTCTGAAACCTAATCAACGATTACATTTCAGACATTTTAATATTTGAAATCTTAGGTTTCAGACAGCTTAGGTTTTAGACATTAAAAAGTTTGAAGCCTAGCCTCCATCGTACAATAGCATTTCAGACATTTTAATATTTGAAATCTTAGGTTTCAGACAGCT
Organism: Zoroaster sp. YZ-2022; assembly: GCA_029582265.1. Classification (NCBI taxonomy): domain Eukaryota; kingdom Metazoa; phylum Echinodermata; class Asteroidea; order Forcipulatida; family Zoroasteridae; genus Zoroaster; species Zoroaster sp. YZ-2022. The sequence goes on from CM055818.1 coordinate 9,711,273, forward strand.
TAGGTTTCAGACAGCTTAGGTTTCAGACATTAGGTTTCAGACATTAGGTTTCAGACAGCTTAGGTTTCAGACAGCTTAGGTTTCAGACAGCTTAGGTTTCAGACATTAGGTTTCAGACAGCTTAGGTTTCAGACAGCTCAGGTTTCAGACATTAGGTTTCAGACAGCTTAGGTTTCAGACATTAGGTTTCAGACAGCTCAGGTTTCAGACAGCAGGTTTCAGACAGCAGGTTTCAGACAGCTCAGGTTTCAGACGCTCAGGTTTCAGACAGCTCAGGTTTCAGACATTAGGTTTCAGACAGCTCAGGTTTCAGACATTAGGTTTCAGACAGCTCAGGTTTCAGACAGCTCAGGTTTCAGACAGCTCAGGTTTCAGACAGCTCAGGTTTCAGACAGCTCAGGTTTCAGACATTAGGTTTCAGACATTAGGTTTCAGACATTAGGTTTCAGACAGCTTAGGTTTCAGACAGCTCAGGTTTCAGACAGCTCAGGTTTCAGACAGCTCAGGTTTCAGACATGAAAGTTTCAGACAGCTCAGGTTTCAGACAGCTCAGGTTTCAGACAGCTCAGGTTTCAGACAGCTCAGGTTTCAGACAGCTCAGTTTTCAGACAGCTCAGTTTTCAGACAGCTCAGGTTTCAGACAGCTCAGGTTTCAGACATTAGGTTTCAGACAGCTCAGGTTTCAGACAGCTCAGGTTTCAGACAGCTCAGGTTTCAGACAGCTCAGGTTTCAGACAGCTCAGGTTTCAGACAGCTCAGGTTTCAGACAGCTCAGGTTTCAGACAGCTCAGGTTTCAGACATGAAAGTTTCAGACAGCTCAGGTTTCAGACAGCTCAGGTTTCAGACAGCTCAGGTTTCAGACAGCTCAGGTTTCAGACAGCTCAGGTTTCAGACATTAGGTTTCAGACAGCTTAGGTTTCAGACAGCTCAGGTTTCAGACAGCTCAGGTTTCAGACAGCTCAGGTTTCAGACAGCTCAGGTTTCAGACAGCTTAGGTTTCAGACAGCTTAGGTTTCAGACAGCTCAGGTTTCAGACATTAGGTTTCAGACATTAGGTTTCAGACAGCTTAGGTTTCAGACAGCTCAGGTTTCAGACAGCTCAGGTTTCAGACAGCTCAGGTTTCAGACAGCTCAGGTTTCAGACAGCTCAGGTTTCAGACAGCTCAGGTTTCAGACAGCTCAGGGTTCAGACAGCTCAGGTTTCAGACAGCTCAGGTTTCAGACAGCTTAGGTTTCAGACATGAAAGTTTGAAGCCTAGCCTCCATTGTACAATAGCATTTCAGACATTTTCATCTTCACAGTGTTCTTTCCGATTAACCATCATTTCTCTCTACATTTCTTTCTTTGTTGTCATTTTTTTTTTATTACCCACCTGAGGTCCGAAAATTCAATCTCCGTGTTATCGCCCGAGATCAGCCGCTGAAGCTCGGGCCCGGAGAACCACGACAACCACTCTGGGTTGATGATGGATCGGAAGCCTCTCTTGAACGCCTTAGTCTGGTCCCGAATCTGTTGGTAGAGCCTGTAGTGTGCCATCAGGTGGATATAGCTGATTCTGCCGATGGCAAAGGATTGAAACAATATTTTTTTTCTTTTCTTATTTGTGACTGGCTCTGGCAAAACCCTAAACTTGGAACCAACTTTAAAAAGTGACCTCCCAAATTTATCGTGAAAATTTACAATGTTCCCAACAACGTTTCAGGACTTTTCTTTTTCCATCAAAATCTAGAGAAAATAATGCTCTATATGGTGACATGAAAACTGGTCCCTCAAACTGGTCCCTGGGGTCAGTTTTTGACCTTTTCATGGCTGTTACGTATTATGGTAAATGCCGAGAAGTTACAATTTTGCCAGAGCGGGTCACAATTACTTATGAAATTCTTACGTTGTGGAACAAAAACAATTTGACTTAAAGGGGCACTATCGTCACAATCAGAGCAGACTTTCAACAGGGCATGGAAATCGGTGTCCTAGTTTAAGATGAACACAGTGACTGAAAATTACTGGCTCATGTATGCAGCAGAAACAGTAAAATGACCTTATCATGTTGGGTATTAATTTCAGTCACTGAGTTAATCTAAAACAAGCATTCCGATTCCATGCCCTGTTGATTATGACGGTATCGTCCCTTCAATAATATTAATGCGAGTCTTATATAACATCTTACTGAGGTCCCGATGCACTTTACATACCAAAACAAATGCAAACATAATATAGACGATGTGACCTGTGACATCACGCCTTAACCAAAACAGCACGTGTCTGCATGGCGGTTACGTGCACGCATCCCGTTTTGGTTAAGGCGTGACATCACAGGTCACATTGATCTCTATTATGGAGATCAATGGAGATCGATGTGACCTGTGACGTCATGTCTAAGCCAAAACGGGATGAGTGCACTCTCCTTGCCAGTCAGAAAACGTTACCGCATCAAAATTTTGGAAACAAAATGCACACACACACAATATGATTAACCCTAACTCCCTAGGTATTCTGGCTTGGAACCTTCCTGAATCCTCCAAATTCCATCAGTGCACCTTTGGAAACATGCCCTTATCTTCAAAATGCACCATGCGTTTTCGTTGATCTTTCATATTTCAGCACTTATGGCCTGTACTTCTTGTCAGGTGGTAATTTTGCCCCATTTGAAGATGTGAATGTACCAGTTTCCAACAGTGCCGATTTTTTTCCAAAAAAGTGCCCCTTGGAGCATTTTGGAGGATATGGGGTGCTTAGGGTTAATCAACATAAAAACAGAAGAGAAAAATAACTGAAACTAGATGGCAACCATTCATGTCACAAACTACAAGACAGACTAGGTCTGGTTTCTTACTTGTTCTCATTGGTGACGGCCATTGCCCGGCCTCCCGGAACCAGTTCATGGGTGTGCAACTTTCCCATGACATCCTCGTCGTACGAGAACACAAGATCAAGCTCAGAAATGTCGCCCTCGTAATGCTGAATCAAAAGAGAGAGAGAGAGAGAGAGAAAAAAAATGAACACAAACATTTATCATGATGTAACCATCTTGTTTCTTTCATCTATACAAATGTACGTGACCAAACTGAGGCTGGAAGGGAAAATAGTCTGGTACCCTTCAATCTCGGTGGTGTGACAGTGCACAGAAGGGTAACCATAGGAGGCCACTGGCAACAGCTTAATGGCTTGGAGTGGCCCGAGTGGGTCGTTTTAAAAATTGCACTGATTGTAGGAGGGTTAAAAAAAATTTGATATCGCCCAAGCCTAGTCTATTTACTTTTTTACTTTTCTTCTATTGTAGCCCTGTATCTTGAGTGGCTTTTAGCCTTGTTCAGAGCGAATATGCATAAAAAAATATATAAACATTTTTTTTTTAATTAATTTTTTTATTTTTTATTTTATTTTTTTAAAATCAGAGTGATAGCTGTGACATGATTAAGGGTCTGTCTGACCTTGACATAGGTGAGGTTCTTGTAGAGTTCTGGGTCCATAGAGGGTAGCTCATCGATGGGGCTGTATAGCTGGTTATGCTGCTGCTCTAAAATCTGACTCAGGAAGAATGAGGCAAAGGGAACTTCCACTACGATACTCTGGATTGAAACAGGACACAAGATAATCCGTCAGGCTACTTCAAATCATTTTTTTATTTCAAGGATATGTCAAATACGGACCTACGACAGGTATCTCATATTTGTAAAATATGTTTTCATTTCTTCGTTTTTATAACAAATAATAAGTTCCTGTTCCTGCAACTATATAGGGCTGATAAGCTCAGTTGGAAGAGTGCTGGAATGGCAAATCAGAGGTTACAGGTTAGAAATAAATAAATTCAAATAAACCAATGTTAACCCTGTCTAGTTTTAACCAGTTCGCTTCGGAGGCCGTGTATACACGCAATTTTTTTTTTGTACAGTGGATTGGAGAGCATCTAAACACGCATTCCGATTTTTGTGTGTGTTACCGGGAGACTTGTCAACACGCCACACGTGGCGTGCTGTCATGGCAGCTGACTTGTATACACGCAATCATTTCTCGGAGTCCATGGGGTCATGGTTCGGTGGCCCCGTCAAAATGCACTGCAAACACTGAACGAGTTCACTCTTTTGTTGATTTTTGCCTAATCCCTTTATCCAAGACCTGTTCCTTTGACGTACAAGCCAAGAATTTGTGAAGACGGATTTAATCCATTGTTTACGAGGCCTTCGATCTCTCTCCAGGTATGCCGTCTTTTCGACCGGGCGCTGGTCGCTAATAGGTCGTTGCTTCGGAGCTTGCCAACGGTCTAATTGTGCTGAACAAACACAACCGTAATTAAAAAACTAGCCATTTAAATCTCGAAATGTCAATGAGTAAAGGTGTTTATTTGGGTGTCCGAACTTAGTTTCATTGATAAAAAAAATTATTAATGGCTAGAAATTTTTTCAGATTTTTCACTGAAAATAAACCCGCACGGGGGACCGGAAAAAAATAAATATTCCCGACGTCAAATGGTTAATAAAACAAAACTCATAATTCTTTTAAATACTTTTTCAAACATTCAGCGTACCCTTTTAACTTTCTTTATTAGTTTAATTGCATCTGAATCTCTTTGTAATGTAATTATTAAATCATTAAACCTTCTGAAATTTTGTTCAATTTAAAACATTTTAAAGAACAAAATTGTATTATCTGATAAATAGATTTTTTTTAAACATTTATTTTAAATGGGTGTATGTTTTTTGATATAGTTTTCTTTAACCCTGACCACCCCAAATCCTGCAAAATCCTCCAAGTAGCACTTTTTGGGGAAAATTCAGCACCTGTTGGAAACTGGTACTTTCACCTCATCAAATTTACTACCTGGCAAGAAGTACAGGCCATAAGTGCTGAATATGAAAGATCAATGAAAATGCATGGTGCATTTTGAAGATAAGGGCATAATTCCTAAAGTACACTGATGGATTTTTGGAGGATTCAGGAAGGTTCCAGCCAGAATACCTAGGGGGGACGGGGTTAGGGTTAATTAAGCCTGCAACGGTTACACGGTTAACCGACCGTTCAAACGGTTACACGGTTACGTTTTTCCGGTTCGGTTAACCTTAATCTATTTTTTTTAAATCGACCCTTCCATTTTTGGAGCGTAGTACGCGAAGAAGACATCAATCAAGTTATGGCGAGCAAAAACAAATCCCGATCTTTTGAAGATTAGACCGAGAACGCGGGTGACAAAGTACCAGACGCTTGCTTTGTCTAGAATGCCGCGTGTTTGTAATTGCCCTTTCTCCTTGAATGGCGTCTTTGTAGTTGCATTTCTTAGAAGAAACTGTAGCGCGAGTGGCATTTTGTTACCGCTTAATTTGTCTTCAAACATCAAAGGGTGGACGGCGGAACCGGCATTGAATACCGCTGACCTAGATATAAACAGTCCAGGTGTGCATAAATACTGTGCATGCGCTGGACATGTGCATTCTATAAACAGGTACTAGACAGTACTAGACCACGGTTGTACATGACGGTATTTGTGAAATTTTCATTCCTGGTCCATTTAATATCACCCAGTGCCGTTCCTCAACAAAACTCGACCTAAAAATAATCGATCTGGGTCGTAAATAATAATACTAGACACAAAGCATTATTTTCCCACGTGCTCGGGCTTTCGCCAATCTTGACGCATCGTGAGTGGTTAGATTTGGGCATGGGCTAAACCACTTTGGCCAATGGGGTTTGGGCGGATGGATAAACAATGGATATCTTTCACGCGCTACACCTGTGCATCATGATTAGTTCTTTTTGGGCGCGGGCTGTCAACGATGTTGGCTGCGAGCCAATGGGGCTGGGGCTGGGTAATCTCCATACACAATACTTCCCACGTTCTCGTCTGGGCATCATGATTGGTTCTTTTGCGCGGGCTGTCAATGATGTTGGCTGAGAGCCAATGGGGCAGGGGCTAGGTAATCTCCGCACAATACTTCCCATACGCCGCCTGTTACGTGCCATCATCACGTACGTACTTCAGTCTTCAAGAGTGAATTTTGGCATCGTTTGTCGGCGTTGTATAGGGGCAGGGGAATGTTCTTCACCTGTTCTTGATACGTGTATATCATTTTTGTTTGCGATTACGATCTTTAAATTAGCGATGTTTGAACAATATCTGCCGTTCACGTGGTAACAAATAAGATTATGAACAAACTTCCCGAGACTTTTTTTTTCTTTGTTTTTCTTTGAACGTCGGTTACGGTTAACCGTAACCGCAAAACATACGGTTACACGGATAATTTTAAAACTGCAAACTTGCAGGCTTAGGGTTAATAAAGGAATGATTTAAAGAATAAAAATTTAAGAATTAGAATTAGGACCAACCTCGTAGACAGCTTTGGCGAGCATCTTGCCGACGAACTCAAAGAGACCGAGATGGTTCTCGTTGATGAAGGACGTGGGACTAGGGTACAATCGTTGCTCACTGGTAGTCTGCACAATCAACAATGGAAGAACAATGATATTGACAGTATGAGAGACCGCCACTCAAAGAGATGATTAAAGTGATGCATGTAACGCAACCCAGAACACTCATCGTGGAAGAGTAGGGGTTTACCCCAGTGTTTCTAGTTCACATAGCAAGCACCCTTGTTTACAGGTTTCCTCAGGCTTCCGAGCTACAGTGATGAAGTGTGCTTTTGAGGGATCCTTGGTTTCATTACCAGAAATATTTACCAAGTTGTTTACTGTTAGTATAAGTAAGACTTGTAGCTTTGCATGGTGAAAAGGATAAGTAAAGACTGTTTGCAGTGACACCATGTGAAATTCTCTTTTGAGTAGTAATTAGTTCTGAAAAGAACTGGTGGTTACAACTCAACGTTTTCATCAGCATACTAATTAATTTTTTCACATAGTCTTCACAAACTATCAGTATGTCTTCATTCCTTCTCTAGAGAAAGGATTTATGATTTTAACAACAATGTCTTTTTTTCTTCAGTCTCCTGACGACGACTAGAGCAGACTAGTCGAAACGTTGAGAACAAACCAACCGGCTCTTCTCAGAGCCATCACTTCTTCCAAGAAGAGATCATTACATGATGTCACTCGAAAGAACTCAATTATATCTATCTCCACCTCAGATCCTACAACAATGTCTTCTTCAAAGAAATGTTTTTCTGTCTCACCTTGAATAAGTTGAGCGTTGGGTTGAACACTGTTCTGATTATTTCTTCTAGGAATTCCTTGAAGACACCATCCTGGTCTATGCCAGCTTCATCTAAGCCCTGCCGAAAAAAACCCCACATAAGTAGAGGGTATTACAGTTCCAATGGCCAGGCTTATGAAAATAACCATACCTCGCTTTGACATCACACCTTGTCATGGAAAGTCCAGGGATAGCTTGTGTCCCTGAGCAAGACAGTTATCCATGAATTGCTTCTCTTCCCCCAGGAGTATAAAGGGGGGACCAGTGAGGGCGGAGATGATAATTGTGTTTGATTAGTTATTGCCTAGCAGACTGCCGGGGCTGTACACTTCCCAGGAAGTTGAGGATGATCCAGGAATGACTTACAGTAGCCCGATGACAAAATGCTGGACATCCAATCAAAGTGCATGGCCACACTCTTTATGTGAAACTTAGCTAAGACTTCTGTGCTATGGTACCTTCCTCAAACCATTCAATTCCATCACCATGCAGTAACATTACCACCCGACTATTGGACCCTTGATGGAATTGGTACACCTCGTGAAAAGTATCATTGGCTATGGGCTACACAGTACTGAAATCTATCAAAATTCCAAAGTGGAAAAAATATATATATCAAGTAACAATGTCTAAATTACCTGCATGTTGATGAACCTGACTCGGATAAGCCCCTTGAGCGTCTGGGGTTGGAGACCGGCTAGCTGTTGGTATCCATCCTGCAGGCAAGATATATTATTTTGTTTGATTTTGTCTGATTATATGCAAGAGTTTTTTAACCAAACGGACAAATGCAAAGTTGTCATGCATCAGTTGACACTGCAAGAAATACATTAACTGCATACCGTAGCAACAGTGAATAAAGGTTGTACCGAAAGATATGACCTCAGTGCCCCAGGATATGACCTCAGTATCCCATATACGACCTTGATGCAAACACAGATTTTGGTCAGAGCAAGAACACTATCATTCTACTAAGTTCCCGGATGTACACGCAAATACCTATGGAAATTATACATCACTGTTGCGCTCAATGGGACACTTTTGAGAAGTTGGTGGCAGCAGACTTACCGGTTCTTTTCCCCACTGTTTACGTAATTCTGAGCATGCATTCAATATTTAAAACAATGGAAAAGAACTAGTAAGTCTGTCACCATCTAGAGAGTCTCGGAAGTCTCCAATTGTCTGTATTCATGCAAATTTATGCACTTGTTATGCAAATTTATGCACTTGTTACACAAACAACATTAGTTGCATATTTCCACATTATCGGAAAACAGACTTTGTTGCGTTGACTCGATGATACATTTCAGAACACTGTAGTCATACAATACACACACACACAAAACCTTTTGGATTGGGTTTGTGGGATACCACTATTGTCCCATTGTGCCTTTTCTTTAGAATTTCTCTTGTGGGGTAACACGGAAACAAACACCAACTTGTGAGGTACCATTGTCCCCATTCAGAAAGTACCCCACAAGTGGCCTCCTGTACGCCCCCACACACCCATGTTTGTATCACATACCCTCTATGGACATTCTTTTGTTCTCGTGCAGTTAAGAAAAACACAATCGTCAAACCATTGGCATTTGTACTGAAGATTCCTTTTGGAGTAAATTTTGTCTCGGTCTTTGCCTTGAATAATCTACTCCATTTTGCGACAGATAACGACATATACTGAATTGCTTCCTTTTTTTTTAGAAAACCGAGATTTTCTAATTCGTGAAAATGTGCAGACGTGTGGTAAGTTCACATAACGTCTCAAGATCCTGCATAGTGTGCACATCCGTTGTTCTCAGGTCAACATAGAATATGCAACGCTTTTCCACAAACACACACACCCACACACCCCGTCGTGCATTTCAAGACATCAGAGGACCTCTATTGGATTTGTACATAACGTCTTCCGAGGACAACAAAGAACCGCCATCCGGGGATCTATTATTCCCTTTCTTATATGTCCTCGGATGGTTTGCAGTGCAAACCCACACACACACACACACACAAACCTACACAATATTGACTCACCTCTACCAGCCTGGACCTGTGTACTGTAACGAGTGTGGAGTGAGGTGAATAACTAGCTGTCTCTGTGAAGCCCAGGGCTTTCTTCTCTTCAGCAACTCGTTTGCGGAATAACATCACACGCTGGGAGAAAAAGACAACTTTTTTTTGTTTATTCCTTTACAACAACAGGCATGGAATTTCATTTTTTGAAGGAGCAAGGCTACTGTTCCTTGAGTCAAGGGCACTTCCATTAGATTATCAGAATGTCTACAGGAACATCTTTAAGGGGAACCAAGACTAGGGCAATGGAGGCCATGGACTCTGTGAAATTCAAGGCCTACATTGAGCCATATTGTGCTTCTAAGGTAAGGTAAAAGATTGGTAATTTAAAAAAATAACCATATGGTCAAATATTTAAGATAAATTTACGATTGTACTGAGCTGATGATGGTATTAATACATGAGTTAAAGGTTTTCATGGTGGTAAGTGATAATTAGAGTAAGTTTGTAGGTAAACACCATGTTATAGTCTCTCTTGAGTTGTGCAGTTCTGAGAAGAACCTGTGGGGTAAACTCGATGTTTCTTCCCGGGAAATATTGTCCGAGGTACTGTCATTCTTATATTCCACATTAGAATGGATACAAAATATATGTATATATTAACATTATGATTATGTGTATCGATTCAGTTTGTGGTAACACCACATGGTTTAAAATCTCAACTATCACTAAGTTAGATTGTGGTTCTGATAAGAACTGTATAGGTATTCTGTTTTGACTAGTGTGCTTTTTGGACTATCACTATTAGTTAGATTCATTGTTCTGATAAGAACTGCATAGGGTATTCTCTATGTTTTGACTAGTGTGCATTTCGACTATCACTATAGTTAGATTGTGGTTCTGATAAGAACCGCATACATGTAGGTATTCTCTACGTTTTGACTAGTGTGCTTTTTCGACTATCACTATAGTTAGATTGTGGTTCTGATAAGAACCTTCACTATTATCACTGTGTCTACTGCAGGCTTACCTCTCTGTGTGGGATGACGTGCGGCATCCTCTGCAAGATCAGCGTGGTCCTCTTACTCCCCTTCTCAAGCTCTGCCCTGAATGTAGCCAGCTTCAGGTCCTTGATGAGCCAATGATTGGCGGGAGCAAACTGGCGTCGGCAGTCCCTGTCATACAGCAGACTCAGCAGGGAATGCGTAGAGCTGAACAGGTTTGCTCTCTTCACCGTGCCGTCTGTTTTGACAATTTAAAAAAAATGTTGTTTAAACGTTTTTATACCTGATATATATATGTAACCTAGGCTGATGAAATTCTTGCGCTGGGTGATAATCTCATCAGAATTTCATCAACGTATACATATCACAGAACCCGCTGCTATATAGGATTCTAGCCGGCTAATCATCATCGGGCAAGCTCGGTGGTCGAGAGGTTAAGATGTCTGCATGGCAGGAGGTTGTGGGTTCGAATCCCGCCCGAGTTGCCTGTGAAGATTTTTCACAGACACTCGGAAAGCACCGAGTATGCAGTGCTATACACACGTCGGTGTAGGGCAAAATTAAATCAATATATGTAACCTGTTCCCACTTGTGCAACCTGTACCTCTTATGGTTGAGTATAGGGGCTTATTGACCTTCAGTTGACCTACCTATGCCATGCTCCCAAATCAGCTTGAAGACGAAGGCATTCAGGAAGGCTGTGACAGCAATGAGGTCATCCGTGTGGAATGGGGTTTGCTGGTCGTAGAATTCAACATCGTCCAAGATTCTGCAAAAGAGAATACCGAAGTTAGACTTACAAGATGCAAGTATCAAACCCCCGAGTCTGAGTTGTGAGGCCAGAGTCCCTCATGGCGAGTTTAAGTCTGAGTAACCACCGAGTTTTGAGTCCGAGTCACAAGTCTATTTTTAAGACCAAGTCAGAGTAAGTCTTTTTTTTCATTTTATATTGTGCCATAAAACAAAAATTCTCAAAGACGCATAACAAAATACTATAAATTTACTTTATATACATGTGTACTACCACAAATTTATTACCTACATGAAGTCTTCAGCCTGCTGTTATCCATACCACAGTATTGTATGCATACACAATAACGAGCATGGTTACAAGTTTTGCTACCCTGACTGGCCTGCCATAAGGCATCATGGGATTAGGCGCTTGACGCGGAAAGCTAGTTCCCAGTTCCTAGAACTAGACGCAATCTTAAACTAGACGTGGGCGAACCATTCTCTGTGGCAAATGTGATATACTATGCACGCGTGAGATATTGTTCTCTCACACGCCAGTTAAGTCTCCCAGACTGCACTGCTTCTTTTTGAGACCTTGCGCGTCAGTCTGTGGACCAATACATCATGAATGGGCCAAATCTATTGTTGTTGGAGTGCTATGCCGTGGACTAGGTTAGTACACGAGTGGCACACTTCATGTAGGTAATAGACTTCTGGTACTGTGCCGTGGACTAGGTTAGTACACGAGTGGCACACTTCATGTAGGTAACAGACTACTGGTACTGTGCCGTGGACTAGGTTAGTACACGAGTGGCACACTTCATGTAGGTAACAGACTACTGGTACTGTGCCGTGGACTAGGTTAGTACACGAGTGGCACACTTCATGTAGGTAACAGACTTCTGGTACTGTGCCGTGGACTAGGTTAGTACACGAGTGGCACACTTCATGTAGGTAACAGACTTCTGGTACTGTGCCGTGGACTAGGTTAGTACACGAGTGGCACACTTCATGTAGGTAACAGACTACTGGTACTGTGCCGTGGACTAGGTTAGTACACGAGTGGCACACTTCATGTAGGTAACAGACTTCTGGTACTGTGCCGTGGACTAGGTTAGTACACGAGTGGCACACTTCATGTAGGTAACAGACTTCTGGTACTGTGCCGTGGACTAGGTTAGTACACGAGTGTCGCACTTCATGTAGGTAATAGACTTCTGGTACTGTGCCGTGGACTAGGTTAGTACACGAGTGGCACACTTCATGTAGGTAACAGACTTCTGGTATTGTGCCGTGGACTAGGTTAGTACACGAGTGTCGCACTTCATGTAGGTAACAGACTTCTGGTACTGTGCCGTGGACTAGGTTAGTACACGAGTGGCACACTTCATGTAGGTAACAGACTTCTGGTACTGTGCCGTGGACTAGGTTAGGACACGAGTGGCACACTTCATGTAGGTAACAGACTTCTGGTACTGTGCCGTGGACTAGGTTAGTACACGAGTGTCGCACTTCATGTAGGTAATAGACTTCTGGTACTGTGCCGTGGACTAGGTTAGTACACGAGTGGCACACTTCATGTAGGTAACAGACTTCTGGTATTGTGCCGTGGACTAGGTTAGTACACGAGTGTCACACTTCATGTAGGTAACAGACTTCTGGTACTGTGCCGTGGACTAGGTTAGTACACGAGTGGCACACTTCATGTAGGTAACAGACTTCTGGTACTGTGCCGTGGACTAGGTTAGTACACAAGTGTCACACTTCATGTAGGTAACAGACTTCTGGTACTGTGCCGTGGACTAGGTTAGTACACGAGTGGCACACTTCATGTAGGTAACAGACTTCTGGTACTGTTGGTGGCTACTTCTCTTCTTTCAAGAAAATTATGAGGCAAAGGGAGATATGTAAAAAAAAAATTTAAAAAAAATCAAAACATGAAATCAGGAAAATTCCTGAGAAATCACAGTCTCGACTTTTTCAATATCTAAACCGGGGCTGCAAATAAATCATTTGATAACTGCTTACGGAATTAGGTAGGTAGCCACATCACAGAAGAGCACCAGCACAGACAGGATGTTATACGAGTCCATGGAGGTAGACAGACACTCTAGGAACAGCTTCAGACCTCCATGCGGGCCTAGCTCAGCGATGAATCGCCACAGTCTGGGCAGGAGAAGGTCACGATAGCTCAAACCTGCAACAAGAAACAACACATATATCTAGATGGAATATGCGTCCCGTTTATAACGGCCAGCTTTATTTGGTTGGGTTTGGGGGGCGGGGCGGGGGTAGGTCATGGGTCTTAATCCTACTGTGTCTCCCTTCCCCCAAACGTAACTAGAAATCACCACCACTAGCACATAGTAACATTATACAGTCAAGTGGTGTACTTTTCTTGTGAGGTGATCACCAAAATGGCCATGTCACAAGCATGCCGGTGATCTGTGACAAAGGTGCACAAGAACCTTTACCTGTGAGTATATCACGTCTGAGTTCAGTGAGGATATAGCTATGATACTCTTGTATATATCACAGACATAACACAGTGTCGACACAAATTAACAAACCATGAACGGACCTAAACACAGAACCTTTACCTGTGAGTATATCGCGTCTGAGTTCAGTGAGGATGTAGCTATGATACCCTTGTATATATCACAGACATGACACAGTGGCGACACAGATTAACAAACCATGAACGGACCTAAACACAAAACCTTTACCTGTGAGTATATCGCGTCTGAGTTCAGTGAGGATATAGCTATGATACTCTTGTATATATCACAGACATGACACAGTGGCGACACAGATTAACAAACCATGAACGGACCTAAACACAGAACCTTTACCTGTGAGTATATCGCGTCTGAGTTCAGTGAGGATATAGCTATGATACTCTTGTATATATCACAGACATGACACAGTGGCGACACAGATTAACAAACCATGAACGGACCTAAACACAAAACCTTTACCTGTGAGTATATCGCGTCTGAGTTCAGTGAGGATATAGCTATGATACTCTTGTATATATCACAGACATGACACAGTGGCGACACAGATTAACAAACCATGAACGGACCTAAACACAGAACCTTTACCTGTGAGTATATCGCGTCAGTTCAGTGAGGATATAATATGATACTCTTGTATATATCACAGACATGACACAGTGGCGACACAGATTAACAAACCATGAACGGACCTAAACACAGAACCTTTACCTGTGAGTATATCGCGTCTGAGTTCAGTGAGGATATATCTATGATACTCTTGTATATATCACAGACATGACACAGTGGCGACACAGATTAACAAACCATGAACGGACCTAAACACAGAACCTTTACCTGTGAGTATATCGCGTCTGAGTTCAGTGAGGATATAGCTATGATACTCTTGTATATATCACAGACATGACACAGTGGCGACACAGATTAACAAACCATGAACGGACCTAAACACAAAACCTTTACCTGTGAGTATATCGCGTCCGAGTTCAGTGAGGATATATCTATGATACTCTTGTATATATCACAGACATAACACAGTGGCGACACAGATTAACAAACCATGAACGGACCTAAACACAGAACCTTTACCTGTGAGTATATCGCGTCTGAGTTCAGTGAGGATATATCTATGATACTCTTGTATATATCACAGACATAACACAGTGGTGACACAGATTAACAAACCATGAATGGACCTAAACACAGAACCTTTACCTGTGAGTATATCGTGTCTGAGTTCAGTGAGGATATATCTATGATACTCTTGTATATATCACAGACATAACACAGTGGCGACACAGATTAACAAACCATGAACGGACCTAAACACAGAACCTTTACCTGTGAGTATATCGCGTCTGAGTTCAGTGAGGGTAGCGATGGCAGTCTGGTACATATCACACACATTACACACAGCGACTACCTCGGGTGACTGCAAACTCTTGCCTCCCTTCTGCGTACCCAGCTTGGAGGTGGTTCTCTGCAGGCGTTTCAGTATGCTTCCCCCTGCAATTATTATTGGCAAATATCGTCAAGCTTATTATCATGTCATGGTATTAGTCCAATAACTTTCACAATAGGACACCAATTTTATAATAATCTAAGCCCAGACGTCGGTAACATGACAAAAGCATTATCTGTTCTTGTAGGATGTCTTCTGTACACTAGTTTAAGTGAATTAACCGGCCCTCACGTCAACTACTTCCTCGCAGTGTGTGCCGGAAATGGGTAATGCCGGCTAAAGTTGACTACTCAATATCCTCTACGCGAAATTGCTAAGGAACGTTCCCAACATCTGATCAGCTCGTGCCCTCTCCTCGGAGCCCTCCACGGCACTGCTGGCATAGTGAACCTGGATAATAGAACAATCGAATGGTTGGAAAATATGGACGTTCCCATGTGACTAGATGTGATGTATCATACGAACGACGACGAGTGAATTAACCCTTCTGTGACTGCAAGGGTCAAAATGTTGATATACTTGCCAAGCTATATCTAGTGCACTTAAAAAGTCAAACACTGTCAAACCTTACATGCAGTAAGTACATTTACAGGTCAAAATGAGTGGACCATTTTTGACTGGTAAAAGCATTGTCTGGTATTGTACAGGGTGGTCAAAATGACAGTAAAAACCAGTCAGAAATGCCCCTGTGTGCACATTTGGGTCAACAGTCAAAAACAGGCAGTTGACTGGTTTTGACCTCTGCAGCCACTTGCCACTAAAGTGCAGCTCGAGAAGGAGGGCTAGTGCCAACCAGTACTGTTCAGTTCAGTTCAGTTCTCATTTAAGATAGTGCTAACTCACATTTTTGAGGGATTAAATTTATATTGTGCTTGGTACAGTGTACATTGTGCTTGGTACATTTCTTATCTCTTTTTCTTATCATTTGAGTCATTGATAGGAAAGGTAGAAGCAAAACATAAAACACAATCAATTAAAAACCCTCCTACTGTAGCTGAACTTTTGTGGCAAGTAGCTATTGTGGTTTTAAAAAAATCAGTCAACTGACTGTTTTTGGGCTGACTGTGCACAACAGGGGCATTGTTGACTGGTTTTTGACTGTCATTATGACCACTCAACAATACATGATAATGCTTTTACTAGTCAAAGACAGTCGACTCATTTTGACTTTATATGTATTACACATTAGGTTTGACAGTGGTCAACTTCTAAGTGCACTAGATCTGGGTCATTTCACCAGGTTGGGGCAAGCTTTGTGATCGGTGTCCCTTGTTACGTAGGTAGATGTGTCATTTATGATGACTCCTAATTAACATTATTGTAACTTCCTATTCAAGGCAAAGAGATTGATTTCATTCTAATTTGAAGAACTGAGAATGTGCACTCATAATAAGGATAATGAATGGCACATCTACCTACGTAACAAAGACACCATGTCACAAAGCTTGCCCCAACCTGGTGGAATGACCCAAGAATGTGCAGAAACTGTTTACAGAAACGAACCTCTGGACTGCCCCTTTGAAGAGGAAGAAGTGGGCGACTTTGCCGTCGATTCATGTTCAGGGGCCGCCTTCAGAACGTCGAGAAACACTGCCTGCAGAATCTGCTGGCCCCATAACATGTTCAACTGCCGTACCACAAAGTTCATTGCCTCATGTAATCTACAATTCGGGGTTTGGCAGGAGGGGGGGGGTGAGAAAACAGTATATAGATTAAATTTTGGTTTTATAAAAAAATAAAAATAAATTATTTGCCCATTTATGTATAATATTGTGTGCCCGGAAGAAGGTCATAAGGCTCTACAACCTTCTTCCGGGCACACAAAGTACAACTTTTTGTCCCAGCAGAAGGTCGTAAGAAATAAAATGGCTCCTTTGTTGCTAGAATTACTCCCAAGACATGTTTTTCCATTCCCATGCGGAATTTAACTTTCCTACAATAACTTATAAATGGCAGAAAAACGACCAAACTTTCACACTCGGTATTCTCAAAACACAATTTTGCACATTAATTGCTTACGACCCTTTGCCGGTCACACTTTCGTTACGTCCTTCCGGGCACACAACGAAATATAGACAGCCAGTATGGTGAATTTATAAAGATGCGACTCTAAAAATTTACCAATTAAAACTCTCCTACACATGGAGGCCACTCCGATCCACTAAATTCTGTTCTTTAGCAACCTTCAGTACATACATGTACAAGCCTGCTGTCCTTTCCAAGTAATCTTACAAAATCAACTGTGTGCCACCCAAGTGCACTGTAAATGTTTGAACATATTAGTATGGCCTGCAATGTATCAATGGGAGACCACCTTACCCTGCAATCTCAGTGGTGTGACAGTGCACAGAAGGGTAACCATAGGAGGCCACTGGCAACAGCCTAATGGCTTGGAGTGGCCTGAATGGGTTGTTTCAAAAATTGCACCGATTGTAGAAGGATTAATAATTATAATGAAAATGTCAATTATATAGCCTTTTTTTAGCAAAGGTTTCAAAGGTTTCAAATTTTGCCCCTTCTCTTTCAGGCCAAGTGTCCTGGGTTCTTTTACGTGCACTACTCAAAACACGGGACCTACAGCTTTACGTCCCATCCAAAGGACGCAGACCCTGACGACATAGGGCCCTACCATGGCCCTAGACTAGCCACGCAACCGCGAACCATACATTGAATGGTCTCCCATCCTACATGATTAACGTTGCTTTAACTACGGCCATCATGCCATTGGCTCTTCTGTTTAGCCAACTGTCTAGGCCAGTTACCTGTGGTCAGTGGGTTGCGAGAACCACCCCAGGACAGGGTGCCACTGGGTTGTGTGAGACTTTTTCTTTCCGACGTAGCCTTGGCAATGGGTTAACAGGGAAATGGTGACTCGCTGGAAAATTAAACGCACACAAATTGTTAAATGGTCACAGTGTACACAAGAAAAGTGTGTGGAGGATGGGGGGTACAAATCAACCTATCTCATGCATTGGGCCGAGCCTTTTCAAGATATTCCTAGCCGTCTATCACGTGACCAACCCAGTGAGGGTCACAAGTGGCCCAACAAGGTCCAAAGGGTTCCGACGCAATGTAGCAAGCAGCTTTGTTTTTTTATCCCCTTTTTTTTCAACTGTTTAACCCTCCTATTTTTGGTACCTTTTTCATACAAGTTGATGCACCATTTGAAACAATTCGCTTTTGTGGTTTTGAATGGTGAAATAACTGTACAGTATTGATTCCCCCTAATGGTTTTGAATGGTAGGTCAGCTAATACAAAACCTTGTTTGTATCTTTCCAAATGGTAGTATAGCTAATACAAAACCTTGTTTGGATACTTCTAAGTGGTGAATCAATGGACCCTCTATGCATTTGAATGGATTTGAATGGTAGTAAAGCTTGCAACCAACACTGTTCAAATGGTATCACCATGTGTGTACAAAACCAATGGGCATTTTTGAAAGTGGAAATTTTGAATTGTTTCAAATGGTCTAATCAGTAGGAGGGTTAATGTATCAGTGCAGTTTTAGTGTTTTTATGAAATAATGTAAGTGGCGTAAGTAGGGTCCAATTTTCAGGGGGACACTAGTGGGTGCACCACTTTTTCTAGGGGGGGCATGTCAATACTTGAATTCTGCAGTCTCAAATGGGGACCTATTTTTTCAAAATTCTGAATGGGGCACCAATGGGGCACCCAGGGGGGGCATGTTCCCCCACCTCCGTGGGGACGTCCCCCCACCCCCATAGTTATGCCACTGTTTATGTACAATTTGGCCACAAGATAAAAATACAGTAATAAAATTCAATTCAATTCTAGATTACTCAGTAAATAATGTAAGTTATGTACAGTGGCGTAAGTAGGGTCCAATTTTCTGGGGGGAACACTAGGGGTGCACCACTAGGGGTGCACCACTTTTTCTAGGGGGCCATGTCAATACTTGAATTCTGCAGTCTCAAATGGGGACCTATTTTTTCAAAATTCTGAATGGGGCACCAATGGGGCACCCAGGGGAGCATGTTCCCCCACCCCCGTGGGGCCCCCCCATAGTTACGCCACTGTTTATGTACAATTTGGCCACAAGATGTACAGTAATAAAATTCAATTCAATATTACTCAGTAAGTTCCAGTATTTGATTCATATATCCCATTCATTACAGAGTGACAGCTGATGGACAGTGGACGAGTGAAGACAAGTACGCATGAGAAACAGCACAGTAGATAAAAATTCACTATTTAATGCTGTTATTTTTATAGAGAGGGGCCGAGGGTGGGGGGGGGGGGGCACACTGGGCCATTCAATAGGGTGACTCGGGTGATTTGGGCTTACCGTGAAAATTTGAACATTGCCGGAGAGAACCTGAGTAAAAAATGAAAAATAGAAGAAAAATAACTTTTAGTATCAACTGTTTGAAACTTAGCAGTACAAATGTAATGAGAAGAGTCCATATAATTGAATAATTCGTGTGCCTGGAAGAAGGTCGTAAGCAATAAAATGGCTCCTTTGAAAAAAAGTAGGGCATAACTTGCATATTTGTTGCTAGAATTACTCCCAAGACAGGTTTCCCCATTCCCATGCTACAATGACTTACAAATAGCAGAAAAACGACCAAACTTTCACACTCAGTTTTCTTGAAACACAATTTTGCACAATATTGCTTACGTCCTTCCGGGCACACAACAAATTATTTGTCTTCTTAGCAAAGATTCCAACAAAGTTACCTGTTGTTCCAGCTGGCCCATGTGTATGAGGTTTGCTGTGGGTTGTAACAAGAAAGGGCAATTCCCATCACATAAAGGTAACAGGAAAATTTGTAATTTATACTTATTACCAATATCGGGTTCAAAGAGCTTATACAATTGTAGAAATATCGGAAATGTTTTCGAAAAACACAAAATATTGAATACAATTTTAATCTGTATAGTAGGGGAAGCATACAGAAAATTTTAAAACACAATAATTAAGTTTTCCAAAGTTTTTGTTCAACATTTGAATAATATTAACCCTAAACCCCTAGGTATTCTGGCTAGGAACCTTCCTGAATCATCCAAAATCCATCAGTGCACTTTTGGAAACATGCCCTTATCTTCTAAATGCACCATACATCTGTCATATTTAGCACTTATGGCCTGTACTTCTTGCCAGGTGGTAATTTTGGCCATTTGAAGAGGTGAAAGTACCAGTTTCCAACAGTGCTGAATTTTCCCCCAAAAAGTGCCCCTTGGAGGATTTTGCTGTGGTTTGGGGTGGTTAGGGTTGAAGAACTGTAGGAAAGAAATGAAAACTGCTGGTTCTTACCCAGTAAGCACAGTGCATAATTACCCTCCAGGGTGTTGAAGATAATCCTCATGTTCTGCTCCTTGGTGAGAAAGTCTAGGCTCTGCTTGAAGAAATTGTGGGTCTTTATGGACGCCAGACACTGAAAATAGTTTAGTTCAGTTCAGTTAATTTTTCACTTGATCAATACACAAAACCACATATTGGTAATGAAATAAGATGCGGGTAAGTAACTGGTGGAGGTCTCCTAAAAGCAAGCTTGTCTAGTGTACAGGGGGTGTGATTTGATGAAAGTAAAAAATCCTGAAAAATGGGTAGCGGGCCTGGATGGTCTAGAGGACAAAGCCCCCCTGAACCTCCTGGATGTTGAATTTTGGAGGATTTACAGACTCTCCACATCCCAGAAACGAGGTTTGGAAACAACGCAGGCCACTTATTTCTTTTCTTGGTGGCTACTTCTCTTCTTTTCAGTTAGATATTGATGCAAAGGGAGATTTGTAAAAAAAAAAATTAAAAAATTAAAAAATTAAAAACAAATCCTGAAATCAGGAAAAATTCTGAGAAATCACAGGCCTGAGTGTAGACCCACAAAAACTGGTGCCTTCTAATAGAGGTCGTTATCTAGGTATAACAAATTACTTAAATACACCTCAACTAAAACATAAATTAAGTTACACATGCAGAGACAAGGAACAAACACCAACACTACAAAGGGTCCAGGACTGCATCATTGGTCGGTGAAGCAATAGGAAAGAATATCGTATCCAACCGCCACTTTTTCAGGGTTTTTTTAAAAACATTTTTTGCAACCACTTACCAGTTAAAAAGGGATTTTATCGATTTTTGACGGTACAGAAAAGCGAAATCTTTAAAACCCACTTTCACTTTTCGGACTTTATTTCCCTTCTTAAAAAAATATCCTCCCCTTTCATAAAATAGAAGAATGCTGCACATGTACGTTGACCATGTTGGTCACTAATTGGGAATAAGTAAGACTAATTGCGGTGACACCATGTGAAATGCTCAATTGAGTAGTAATTAGTTCTGAAAAGAACTGGAGGTACAACTCGACGTTTCGATCAGTATGCTCTGATCGTCCTCAGGAGACGATCAGAGCATACTGATTACTACTCAATTGTGCATTTCACATGGTGTCACCGCAATTAGTCTTACTTATCCTCCTCACCATGCAAAGCTACAAGTTTTACCTACTAATTGGGCAGTTGAAAAGATCAGACTGACATGACTGAGAAAGTCAATGTATACCAAAAATGCCTGATTTTTCATGAAATAAATATCCTGGAATAACTTACATTAGTTATAATGAAGGAGAAAAAGTGGCAGTTGGATACAACATTCTTCTCAAGCAATAATATTTCGTATACAAATTGATGCAGCTCAAAGCCAAATAAATCCAAGTTGCCTGTGAAGATGCCATCTATCGGGGAACTATCTATAGTTTACCTCTGGAGCAATAAGAGTGAGATGTAGGATGAGCGCTGGGACTGACAGTATGTACAGATGGAAGAGACTCGTCAGATTATCAGAAAATTTACTCGCAATCAAAGGCCTGCAGAAATACATTTAAAAAATGACAGAAATTATAGAAAAGATGGCCAAACATTTCAAGAGATACACCCATGTTTTTTTTCACTATTTACCCGCAATTTGTTTTCATGGGAATTTTTTTTTTTAAAGTTGGATAAACTGTAATAAAGTGCACCAAAATAATTAGTGAAGGGTCCCAATGCCACATACTTCTCGTATTTATGTTGAGAAATGTGCCATTTTAAGCATTTTTATTTTACTTTCTTCAAGTAAAAAAATAAATGTTCCAATGAAAAAGAAAATTGCAGTTAAAATACGGAAACATACAATTGACTAAGGGATAAGGGCCAAAGTTGTGGTACAGCCAAGCCTTTGAGAATCCCGGCCAGGCCCAGGCTACCTGGCCTCCTAATCTGTCTTTTGTGAGTCCTAAACAGTAACCTGCCAATCAACATAACCTGGGCTTCTGGAGGGCCTAGCCCAGCTCATTGTAATGGCTGTAGTTGCGAACAAAAGACAGCTGAGGTGTCAGTCAAGTCTGTGTTAACAATAAGAGCTCTCTGAGATCTAATCATTAGTAAAGAGTCCTTTGTGCTCAGATAGGGGATTATATATGCCCATAGGCCTGGGCAAGGCCTGGGCAAAGCCTGGGCCTGTCCAGGCTTCTCAAAGGCTTGGCTGTACCATAACTTTGGCCCTCCTCCCTAATACACATATTTAATAAAAACTGTATTTTGTACACAGTGCCACATAGACAAACAGTGTCCTTTGGGCAAATTGTCAGGTGTCATGGTACAATCCTCGCTTCAGATCAAATGTCCCATTTCTTTTCATTACAATAGGTCTCCCCTTTTCTGTCAATTGCTGATATCAAATCCTTAATTAAAACGTACCGTAAAGCGACGGTGAAGAGTGCAGACAGCATGGCATGTGACAATGAAGGCTTTTTCCGTGCCAGTCCCTGTACAAGTAACTGCTGCAGCATGGGGAAGAGTCCTCTGCCATTCAGATGACCCATCACGTTGGAGCACAGCTGGTTGAGGCTGGGCTTCAAAGCTTCCGCTGAGATAAAGATTTTAAAAAAATCATAAAAAAGGGTCAGGAAAATGGTCACAAAAACTACACCTCATTTGATTATGGTCTAGTAGAAGTCTATTACCTACATGAAGTGTGCCAGCCTGCTGTAATCCATACCACGGCATTGTACTCCAAATGCGCGCACTACTAACTAGAGGCTAATGTACAACATAGTTAATGTGGCCTTACTTGTATCAGAAGTCTATTACCTACATGAAGTGTGCCAGCCTGCTGTAATCCATACCATGGCATTGTACTCCAAATGCACACACTACTAACTAGAGGCTAATGTACAACATAGTTAATGTGGCCTTACTTGTATCAGAAGTCTATTACCTACATGAAGTGTGCCAGCCTGCTGTAATCCATACCATGCCATTGTACTCCAAATGCGTACACTACTAACTAGAGGCTAATGTACAACATAGTTAATGTGGCCTTACTTGTATCAGAAGTCTATTACCTACATGAAGTGTGCCAGCCTGTTGTAATCCATACCATGGCATTGTACTCCAAATGCGCACACTACTAACTAGAGGCTAATGTACAACATAGTTAATGTGGCCTTACTTGTATCAGAAGTCTATTACCTACATGAAGTGTGCCAGCCTGTTGTAATCCATACCACAGCATTGTACTCAAAATGCGCGCACACACAACATGGTTATGCGTTTTGCTTCCCTACCCAGCCTGCCGTAAGGCATTATGGGACAGGCAATAGATGCGGGCGAACTGTCAGCTGTGGGGAGAACACGCAAGCATTAAGGTGTGCACACGAGATAGTTTTCTCACACACCAGGTTAGTCTCCCAGACTGCACCGCTTTCTGAAACCATGCGCGTCAGTCTGTGGAACAATACGTCATGAATGGCCCAAATCCATTGTTCTTGGAGTACTATGCCACGGACTAGGATATTACATGACTGGAGGGGGGGGTACTTACCTCCTTGCACTTTTAGAATCTTCCATGTTGTGGTATCGGTGAATGTCACCATCATGTGGAGGTAGAGCGTTATGATCTTGGCATCAACTGGGGATTCAGGCTGCAGAGGATTGAAATAAATGAAGAGATGTTGGATTGGTGCAGTGCTGGTTGTGGTAGCACCATGTAGGGGTTATATCTCTAGCGAGATTGTGGCTCCGATCAGAAACGAATGGTCTTCTCTATGATTTAAACAGTATGATCTAGTTGTTTGTTTGTCAATAGACTGACAAGCCTCAATATGAAAAGTAGGCACATAGTTGGCTCCTGCTGTATTTAGGCGATTGCTAATTGGTGTTCGTTCATAGTCGCAGCCGTCTGAAGCTAATGTTTGACAATGCATAACAATTATTGGTCGAATAATAGACAAGATAAATGTATTAGAATTGACAATCTAGAGAGCCTACATGGTGATACCGCGAATGGGAATAGTAAGGGTACAGATGGGAATAAAAGGGTACAGATGGAAATAAAAGGGTACAGATGGAAATAAAAGGGTACAGATGGAAATAAAAGGGTACAGATGGAAATAAAAGGGTACAGATGGAAATAAAAGGGTACAGATGGAAATAAAAGGATGGGAATAAAATAGGTACAGATGGGAATACATGTAGTAAGGGTACAGATGGGAATAGTAAGGGTACAGATGGGAATAGTAAGGGTACAGATGGGAATAGTAAGGGTACAGATGGGAATAGTCAGGGTACAGATGGGAATATAAAGTGTACAGATGGGAATATAAAGGGTACAACAAAATACAAGCACGTACATATACAATACGGTATAATATAACAGTAAGATAAGATAAACCTTGCATACATTCTTTACAGATTCTTCTCCAAGTCTAAAGCATGCAAAATAGGTAAACGGTGATTTATAAATACAACCATATTAAATGTTCATGTAGGTAGATACATGTTAGTACATTGCAGCCTATAGCACAATATACATGCATGAGAGAATGGGTTACAAAGACACAAATCTGACAGGAAAACAAATCCATACAATGCAAAATACATGTAGATATGAAAGGGTACAATTTCGATTCAAATACAGTTTACATATGTACAGGTAAAAACGGGATACAACTTGGTAAAATGAAATATATAGTGTACAAGGGAAGACTGAACAAAAAGTACAAAAGGGTGTTCAAGAGAACACAAATTTAAATATATGGTATGAACAATAGATTTGTACAAATAGGTTAAATGGTAAATGGGATTAAAAAGGTATAAAATGGAAATAATGGTTTAGAATAAAGGATTCTCTAATGCACGCAAAACGGGTACATTATCAACAAAAGGTACAAAATGATTAAAATTCATGGAAGAATATACTGTACAATTTCTAAAAAAGGGTTAAAAGGGTACATACAAGGGCGGGGGACAGGTACAACTGTGTAGAAAAGGGTACAAAATGGGTATACTCGTACTAGAAATGGGTATACTCTTACAAGAAATGGGTATACTCTTACAAGGACTGAATTGTTCATACTATTTACAGGGATAACTGGCAGTACCTTGAGTTGCTTGAGATATAGAAAAGGGTACAAAATGGGTATACTCATACAAGAAACGGGTATACACGTACAAGAAATGGGTATACACGTACAAGAAACGGGTATACACGTACAAGAAACGGGTATACACGTACAAGAAATGGGTATACACGTACAAGAAACGGGTATACACGTACAAGAAACGGGTATACACGTACAAGAAATGGGTACACACGTACAAGAAATGGGTACACATGTACTAGAAATGGGTATACTCTTACAAGAAATGGGTATACTCTTACAAGAAATGGGTATACTCTTACAAAGTCTGAATTGTTCAAACTATTTACAGGGATAACTGGCAGTACCTTGAGTTGCTTGAGATATTTACAGCACAGATCAAGTAGAGATTTCAGCTGAGTGATCCATGCTAACACGAGCTCCTTGGACAGCGCCAGCGACACGTACCACACCTGCCAGCGAATTTAACAGGAGTTTAAGGCCAGGGGGCCAATCTCACGGAGCTGCTAAGCAGACAAAAAACTGCTTACCAGAAAAATTTGCGTAGCAAATGTCCTTGGTTAACCAGTCAAACTTTCATACAAAATGTATGCATTTTGGCTGGTAGTCTGTTTTATATTGCTCAGGAAAAATATTTGCTTAGCAAAATTCTCTGCTTAGCGGCTCTATGAAATTGGCCGCATGTGACACATGCATTTTTTTGTTAAACAAGCGCGTGCATACAATATCAATTAGGGTTGTGAATTTTCGGTTATTTCGGTAACCGGATACACAACAGGATCACAACATTGTGATTTGTAAAAATCTGAAAATCCGGACAAATCACACCCCCGATATATATAAAAAAATAAATAAATAAAAACCTATGACATAAAACAATACAGGGGGCCACTTTTCTACTGTCACGTTTGCAGATGTTCTAATGGTTGTTTTTATAAAAAAAAATTAATATCTGAAAGAATTTCAATATTTGAATAGACATGCATGCTTATCCTAAAGATAATTTGAGTTGATTATTACTATTATTTTTTTAATTACCCTAAACTTTCCATCAACAAATGGACGGAAAATTGAGGTAACTTTTTCCGTCCAATGTTTATGGAAATTTGAGGGTAAAAAAATTTAAAAAAAATAATAAATCAACTCAAATTAGTTCTAGTATAAGCCTGCATGTCCATTCACATGTTGAAACACTTTTTGGTCGGTTTCAGGTACTTAAAAATAAATAACAACCATTGGAAAAACTGCTAACGTGACGGATGCAAAGTGGCCCCCTTTATTGTGTTTTATGTCTTATACATGGGATACAAGCGAAATGGGAGACATTTGAGACACTAGAGGGCAGCACACTTATCGTTCTCAATATTGTGCGCATGCTCAGAATTATATAAACAATGGGGAAAAGGACCTGTAAGTCTGCCACCATCGTCTCAGAAGTCTCCCCGTGTTCACCGGCAATAGATCCGTCATGAACACACAACTACGTTTTATTTACCTTAGGGTCGCCTTCTCTGTCCATGCCTGCCAGTATGTAGCGACAAAGATTCTCCAACCTCTGCAGATGATAGGAACAGGGATATAAGTTTGTTATGACACATGTGCACGATTAGCCCTGATAGGACCCTATCTGCAGTGCAAAGTACACTTCCGACCAAGAGTTCTTCCCATTCGTATGCCTGTAATGTTTGCACTGAATTTTCTCCTGTTTTTTTTTACCCGTCTTCATTGGCTGAGCCGAGGAAATGCAGACACTAACTTCTTAACTGCCTCTTGGAGAAACAATTTTTGCTGAAAGATGTCTCAAAAAGGAGGATTTCCCTGACATTTCTCAGAGCAACGGCCAATCCGTGTACAAACTTTTCATGCCGTTCACTGAACCAGGCTGACGTGAGCACCAAATTTGGTGCTAGCACCAAATTCAGTGCTGGTACCAAATTTCAAAATACCGCCAGAGGCCGTCAATATTCGTCATCGTCTTATCCAATAAACCTCAAGGTAAACTGACTAGGTCCACAAATTTTATTTTCGAGTGGACAAAGAAAAATTTACTGGAGGGAACTTGTGCTTTCAAAAGCCACTCCCCCTTCCCAAGGCTCTAATCAGCTTCACTTCACGGGCCTCTAGGCACCCGCACCTCCACCTTTGCTAGGCAAAGAAATATCATAGATAAACACATATTATCTTTCTCTAAAAAAAATAATAAATAACCCCCCAGTTTTTGTCAGTTTTCGGAAAGAATGTCGAACCCAACTGCCACATCATTTACACAAACAGTCAAAAGATTTTTTTTGTTTTTTTTTTAAATGGGTTTAACTTACGGTTGATGGTCTATCATCCGACTTGTCTCCTCTCAGGCAAAGCTTGCCTTGGAAACCACTCTGATAAAGATTGGTATTCAGCAACAACTAACAAGCCTGAATGCTTGCTAAAAAAATGTATCAAGAGCCTAAATAATAATCTGATTCAATTGTATAAAATATTGCAGCAGCAGAGCAGAGTGTAAGTCAATCCTCCTGGATTGAGGTCCAGGAGACAACTCCCTTCACATTCCTTCAAAACCTACCTTTTTCACCCTATACATCATTTACATCTCATTTACATCTCATTTACATCTTCTCATTCAATCTTCAACCTTCACTCACCTTTCACCTCTGATTCTTTTCAAACCCAAACTAACACCTCATTGATATTCAAATTAAACCCATGGAGGATTCCAACTCAGAAATTTCTAACCAGTGCTACGTGCTGTAAACCTATTGTTATTTCATTGTACTATGTTAGTCAACCACGGCATTGTTGGTTTGGGCACTGGCCCAACTTATACATATTCATATACAAGGTTAAAAATCCACTAATTATTCAGACTAGCCACTACATATTCACATCAAGGAGGGTATGAAGGTTTCTCTGTGACAATGTTTATGCATGTGTTTTCAGCAGACCACAACAAAATGGCCAACATCTCGCTGCATGTGCATACATTCGTTACTTAAAATCTCCCCAAAAATCATCTCCAATCCTTACTTGACTGTACTTTTCCTCTCCTTAAGTGTGTCCTATATCATCTTTTAAAGAAAAATTTGTGATATTTTGTCAAATTTGGACGGAAAAGTGGCGGTTGTATTCGACATTCTTTCCGATGTTTTAAGCCTTTCATCAGTATGCAATGCCCCTAAACCAGACTCCACCCTAGATCTAAACCACCCACCTTTCTATCCATGTTGTCTCTGTACACCATCAGAAATTTTTGGACGGCTTGGAAGACATCTCGTGCTGTGGAGGAAAAGATGACTTTTAATTAAAGGGGCAATATCATCATAATCGACAGGGCATGGAATCGGAGTGCTAGCTTCAGGTTAACTCAGTGACAATAATACCCCACATGATAAGTTCATATTTAATAGCGCTGCTGCTGCTGCATAAACGAGCAAGTAATTTTCAGTCACTGTGTTCATCTTAAACTACGACACCGATTCCACGCCCTGTTGAAAGTCTGCTCTGATCGTGAGTATACTGTCCCTTTAATGTAAAATGCTGTCACCGTCAGGGTTGTAGCTACGCCGGTCGGCGCCGGTCGGGTCTAACCAGCACTCCCGCTGGCCGACCGGCACCAAACGCAAATTGATGTCTTACCGACCGGCACAAAAATTGTGTGAATATTTCATTAACCCTAACCACCCCACATCACACAAAATGCTCTATGAGGTATTGGAGCATTTTGTGTGATTGAGGAAGGATGCTATATATTTTCTGTGTTATTTTGGGTGATTGTGGAAGGATGCTATATCTGTTCTGTGTTATTTTGTGTGATTGAGGAAGGATGCTAGATATATGTGCTGGGTGATTTTGGGTGATTGAGGAAGGTGCTACATGTACATGTGTGCTGTGTGATTTTGTGGAGGATTGAGATACATGTAGGATGGCCATGTGCTGTGTGATTTTGTGGAGGATTGAGATAGGATGGCTGTGGTTGAATAGCTCCATGCTGTAATGCATCGGAAAGGTAAGATATTCCATGGAACTACTTGTATTGTTTCAACTCATACAACTGTACTTGGCCAGCAAACAGACTATTCAATTTATACTGAGGTAAGTTTTATGCACTGGTAATAATAAAATGGCATTATTTGCATACATTTCACACCATGTATCAATTTAGGAATACAATACCAGGTGAGTTACTTTTCATATTCAAATAAGATAACATAACTTTTTGTTAAACTTTCCTATAAATGTGAGTACAAACTGCTGCACATTCCCAGTTCACATTTTTTGTTCATAATAAAGGGATAAAGGCAAAGGGTACAGGTATGTGTGATTTTGTGTGATTGAGGCAGTGGGCACACTACACACGAAATACAGCATAATATATTGGGTGATTTTGGAGTATTCAGGAACCTTCCATATTTTATGAAGACATTTTGTAGCATTTTGTGTGATTGAGGATGCATCCTACCTAAAAGGGCCAGGGGGTTAGGGTTAAACGGTAATAAAAGTAAAAAAAAGTTCATGTATTCTTCATTTCTTTGAGTTATTTGCCACTATTTTGAGGACTTTAGTCTATAGATCAATTAAAACATCGTACGATATTATAAAATAAATCTCAGTTTGTAGCGGTACAAACAAATACACTAATTAGCATTTATTTATGACGTCAGGGAAAAGACCTGGGAATCCCCATTATGATTGGTTGTTTGCGCCTGCACGATGAGCTACTGCCACTAGTCTCTACCGCGTGTAAATGATGCGACGTGCCGCGTAATGTCGATGTACGTAAATTTCAGGTTGGTTAAGCGTGACTTAAACGCTAGCTTTCCCCACGATGTGCTCAGCAAAGGAAAATTATTCACGTGCGTCCGCCGCCCATTCATGAAAAGTTTTGTGAACGTTTTTGGAAGTGTTTTGATCAAAATAATTATGTCGCACTCGCAGAAAAGTATCACCAGCTTTTTCTCTTCGGCCACTAAACGCAAGGGGCCGGCAGTGATAGACACGGCAGCCGGGTCAAGCGAGAAGCCAGCAAATTCGAGACATTCTTCTGCGACCACATCTTCGTGTTCGAGTACAACTGACCTGGGAACTGATCACGCTACCGAGTCTTCGGCCACTGTGGATTTAGGCCAAAAACTCGGAGCTGCTATGCCTGACGGCCCCGGTTGCTCAAGTGTTACCTCATCAAAAAAAAACAGAAGCAGGAATCTAAGTTTAATAGCGAAAAGTGGACACCTGGTAGGCCATACAGAAGTTTCAGTTTTTCTGAGCCAACAT
This sequence comes from Zoroaster sp. YZ-2022, assembly GCA_029582265.1. Classification (NCBI taxonomy): domain Eukaryota; kingdom Metazoa; phylum Echinodermata; class Asteroidea; order Forcipulatida; family Zoroasteridae; genus Zoroaster; species Zoroaster sp. YZ-2022. Next base: position 9,741,782 of record CM055818.1, read on the forward strand.
TGTTGTCAATTGGAGAGGGCACTCCTTCACATCATAAATTCTTGTATAATACTATGAAAATATCATACTATTATACAACAAATTATGTGAAAGGTGAGCCCTCCAAATCTATTCATAAAAGCTAAAACCCAGGAGCTTCGGGGTGCTTCGCCCCCTCGACCCCCACCGGCGTTGCCCTGGACCCCACCAGGGGCCCTTAAGCGGGCCCCTGGACCCCCAGCCGTGAGGAGCTGCGCTCCGTTCGCTCCGCTCACTACGCTCGCAATTGACAAAATTAGCCGGCACTCAATTTGGTCTGGTGACAAGCCTGGTCACCGTCATGTCCTTATTAACTCTCCTACTATTGCTACACTTTAGCGGGAAGTACATGTTGCTATAGAGGTCAAAACCAGTCAACTGCCTGTTTTGACTGTTGACCCAAATGTGCACACAGGGGCATTTTTGACTGGTTTTTACTGTCATTTTGACCACCCTCAACAATATCAGACAATGCTTTTACCAGTCAAAAACGGTCGACTCATTTTGACCTGTAAATATACTTATATTACTACACGTAAGGTTTGACAGTGTTCGACTTTTAAGTGCACGAGATATATCTTGGCAAGTATATCAACATTTTGACTGATTTTGACCCTTGTAGTAGTAGGAGAGTTAAAGTGGGTATACTGTCGAATCTACCGTGTACCTGGTTTGAGATGTAGTTTGTTATTGGCTGGAGACTGGGGAGATTGCGGAGACTGTACCAATGATGCATTGGGGGAAACGCTGTATATCTCCAGAAGTGATTCCAGACTGCGAAGCATGCATCGTCTATGTCTCCTCCTGCTCAGAAACCCTCGCACAATTGCCTGAAAAATGTAATTAACTTATGTTGTGGAAAGAATGTTGTATCCAACCGCCACTTTTTAAGGGTTTTCTGTGATTTTTTTTGTAACCACTCACCAGTTAAAAAATTATTCGATTTTTGGGGGTACAGAAAGTGAAAATTATTGTTAAAATACATTTTTATGATGGTTTTCGGACTTTATTTCCCTTCTAAAAAAATCCTCCCCTTCAGAAAATAGAAGAATCCTATTATAGTTGCCACTGCGCATGTACAATGAGAGTTGACAAGATCAGACTGACATGTCATCGTATACCAAAAATGCCTGATTTTTCATGAAATAAATATCCTGGAATAATTTGATGTTTCTATGTCCATCATCATCCATATGTTCTCCACCTTACTGGGTAGGTAAGATTACATTATTGGTTATATCGAATGAGAAAAAGTGGCGGTCGGATACGACATTCTACCCTATGTTATGACTACATCATTTCACCAGTCCCCCAGTGAGGTGAAATGCAATACATAATATTATATATTTTAGCCCCATTCTAGGGTCAATACACTGGACATCTCTCCGTATTCTTGGCCCTCGGCCCTCGGCCCTCGGCCCTCTAGGATCATTCACTGTCTTGAAATTATCAAAGAATTCTTGGGATGCTGCATAATTCTTTGATAATTTTACGAAAGTGAATATCCTACAACAATAGTGGATTTGAAGGCAAAGTTGTCTGCTTGGTCGGATTAGATTACCTCTTCACCAAGTTGCATTGTGCCGTAAGTAGCAGATAAAAAGTTCAAAAAGTTTCACTTTTTTGTACAAGCCCGAGGATACGGTGTAACAGTTCATGTCCAGTGTATTGGCCCCTAGAAATGATAAGATGGCTAGATATATTTGTGCATGCATTACTGGGTCTGTTTGTCATCCAAGCCTTGTACATACATTTGCATTTTATAATATCATTTATAACCTGTCAAGAAGGAAAGGTTGTTGACAAAATATTTAATAAATTACGATAGACTGTAGACTGTAGTAAAGTACGAAGCTCTCCTAGTACCAGTGCTAAGGAGCGTTCGAGTAGCTTCCCCAGGTCAACCCAGGACATGTTGATCATTAACGTTAACGTAAGTTCCAATAGACCTTATGCGTTGACGTCATCACGCCACCATCTTAAAGGAAAACGATGATGAAACAATGGAAAACGCACATCTAATGATCTATACACACGCGCACACAGATTGGGCCAATGAGCAACCTTCTTTTGACCTCTAGCCGAGGGCGCCCTACTCAAATGACATCATGTGCATAAGGTCTATATAGGCCTAACCAGGAAATAATTAGGCCTAACATTATAGCCTATGTATTTTTGATCGTTTTGTTGTACATATTTTGTTTACAAAGTCCATGCGATCTTTGACATTCCTCACATCGATAGAGACCATAAGAGGGGGAATGTTCGACGGGATGCTCGTTCGAGTAGCTCGTGCTCGGGGCTCACCCGTGTAACTGACTTGGGTTACTTTTTCCTTCCTCCATGGGTTACTACGAGGAAGCTACTCGAAGTCGAACGCACCCAAGTCAAGACGTGTAACTTGTATTGTATTAATATTTAACTTAAGTTAGACCATGGAGGTACCTCCATGGTTAGGCCAAAAAAATAAATATGTTGAGTTGCCCTCCACCGGCGACCGACCCAAAAGTGCTGAAATCTCGGGTCGGGTTTTTTTTTTTTTTTTCCCCTGTCATTCATACTCATAGGCCTATTTATTAATGAAACTTACCAATTTTCTTTGTATAAAACATAATACGTTTGATTTGTGAAATTTTCCACTTTTTTTACCGGTAAATTTACCGGTACCCAAGACTCAATCTACATGTTTTCAAATCGAATGGCCCCGGCCCTCACATGGTGCACTGCCTTCGCACACACTGTGTGCCAACGATTGCGACTCAAATCTACGTTTTCCAATCGAATGGCCCCTCACATGTTTTCCACTGGCTTCGTGCACTGTTTTGTATGTCAATGATTGCGACTCAATCACACGTTTTCAAATCGAATGGCCACTCACATGTTGCATGTTGAGCATTGCATGCAATATGGATGAATTTGCTGTGTCAATCACAGCGAAAAGTACAACAAAAATGCTTGGGATACTTTTATTCTGAAGCAAAATTCCTTGCTGATAGGTATACAAATGAAAAACATGGTATGTGGTTTCAGTTCCAATGCATTTCAATCTTAAAATGACAGTCAAGGAGAAAAAAAAAAAATTCCCGACCGACCGACCCCTTCAAATATTTTCACTGGAGGGCAACTCAACAAATTTTTTTTGTTGGCCTTAGACCTAGGGCCTACCTGGATTTTGATGACAGCCTGTTCTCGTTGCTTTTGTAAAGCCCTTTCATTCCGAGAAGCTTTGGCCTTTTCAAGGAGATCATTCTTTTTTGAGATCTCTGCTTTACTAAACATTGTAGTCAATGATAGAGTCTATTATTATTAAAAGTAAGAAAACTTCAGCCGAAAAACATTTCTGTGCTCGAGTTCAGCGTAGAAACTAATGTTGATTTTGTTCTGATGGTTGGTCTGATGTTACCTCCAGAGGGCTCACTTTTTCAATTCCTACGGAAGCCTTTATCGAACAAATTGTGTTGTGTAGCCACACAAGTACAAATAATTATAATTCAAACCATAATTGAATAGTATTTTTGGAAAAAAATAATATTTGTTTTGGGCTCGAAAGATATGAATATGGCAGTTAACTCCTTTTGATAAGGCGGTGTATGCGTAATCATAATGCGAGTTAATTTAATATTATGTGAAATTGAAAGTACTTGAAATGCGCACATGGTGGCGCTATTTAAAGCAAGTGGTTAGTCGCGGCGGTAGCGATTTTATTTCTGCAAACAAGAATTGCCATCCCGCGATATTTCAGCCAATCAGATGTCTTATACATATTCATGACCTATTCTATCTGTCTCAAAACACTTAAATCTCTGGCTAGCCCAACATACCAATGAGCTACCAAAATAAAGTCCCTAGGCAGACCAGAGACTCTGCCAGAAACTTGGAATGTAAACAAACCCACCCAAGGCCATACCTTGGCTGATGATAGTGAAGTAATCATATAATCAGTTATACTGTACAAGGCATGAATAGACAATATACACACTGTGCGTTTGCAATACAGTATCGATAAAATCGATAGTGAATTTAATAATAATACTACCAGTGCTAACAATTGATAATTATGGAAACTAAGAAAACTGCAGTTTCACTCAGCTGAAGGCATAAGTCAAGATGGTCTTAACATCTGGAATACTTGAAACCAGTGATACAGTGAATTTAGGGTTTCTAATTCTCACACTCAGTGACTGAACAATGGTGAGCTATGAATTTACAAATAACGCGGAAATAATTTCTTTATAACAATGTTTACAACAAAATGATTAGTGGAAACTAGGTGAATTCTGAAACCTCCATTCATTACATTACAATAAAAGTGTAAGAAAATTGATCTAAATGAATCAGCAACAATACAAATGTGGGAAATGCAATTAAGTAAAATGATAAGAATTAATAGCCAGAAAGAAAGTAAAATAATCCAGTCCGAATTAACTGAATCAACTGTAGGTCAACATCCAGTATAAAAATGTACGTCTCAACTAAATCAGAAAAACAGATGGAAAGTAACAGAAAATAATATTAAAAAAATGTTTTTCGAGTTACAACTGGTCATCAACTTAAAATGAACTATATTTATTACACAAGATTATAGCAGACACGTATTCCTCAAACCTTGAGTCATTTTATATGGTGATTGAAGTCAAAGTTACAATGAAAGTCGATTACACTTTTCAGAAAATATATACAAAAAAAAGGTTTTTCGAATTTTACCAGGATTTCCAGGTTAACAATTATAAGACTTAATTTTAGCTTTGAACTCATGAACTGTAAGAAAGTCTTTTCTGAAGTAAAAAACATTTTGTTAGGAATGTATTTTTGATGCATAACTCCAGCCTATGAAAGCTGTCAGCAATAGTGAAAATACTGTAAGCTGACATCTTGTATATTTTACACTAAGGGCCACTGACCACATGTGGGTCATAAATAATTTCCCCATCTCCAGACTGACATCCCCTAGACCCATTTAATTATCACTTAGACGTCCCCTTAATTATAATATAAACAAAATAAAAAACCTGTTAACATCAAATACACCTTAAAAATTTTTATAAAAAAATTTGAAAACGTTCGTAAACGACATAAAAAACCTGTTAACATGAAATACACGGTAAAAATTTAAAACCTGTTAACATCAAATACACCTTAAAAATTTAAAAAAATAACATGAAATACACGTTAAAAATTTAAAACATGTTAACATTAAATACACCTTAAATTAAAAAAAAATAACATGAAATCAAATACACCTTAAAAATTAAAAAATAACATGAAATACACGTTAAAAATTAAAAACCCTTAACATGATTTCGTCGACATTTTCGACCGTGTAGTTGATGTCGACATTTTCGAACGTGTAGTTGATGTCGAAAACGTTCAAAAACCTGTTAACATCAAATACACCTTAAAAATTAAAAAAATAACATGAAATCAAATACACCTTAAAAATTAAAAAAAATAACATGAAATACACATTAAAAATTAAAAACCCTTAACATGATTTCGTCGACATTTTCGAACGTGTAGTTGATGTCGAAAACGACATCAAAAACCTGTTAACATGAAATATACGTTAAAAATTAAAAACCTGTTAACATCAAATAATAATAATAATAATAATAGTGTGTGGACTTATATAGCACACGTATCCACCAACTAAGTGGTACGGGCTCAAGGCGCATTCTTTTACGTGCATTACACCTTAAAAATAAAAATAAAATAACATGAAATCAAATACAGCTTAAAATAAAAAAATAACATGAAATACACATTAAAAATTAAAAACCCTTAACATGATTTCGTCGACATTTTCGAACGTGTAGTTGATGTCGAAAACGTTCGTAAAAACACACTAAAAATAAAAATAAAAACATGAAATCAAATACACCATAAAAATGAAAAAATAACATGAAATACACGTTAAAAATTAAAAACACTTAACATGATTTCGTCGACATTTTCGAACGTGTAGTTGATGTCGAAAACGTTCGTAAACGACATCAAAACCTGTTAACATGAAATACACGTTAAAAATTTTAAACCTGTTAACATCAAATACACCTTAAATTTTTTTTTTTAAATAACATGAAATCAAATACACCTTAAAATTTAAACAAAATAACATGAAATACACGTTAAAAATTAAAAACCTGTTAACATCAAATACAACTTAAATTTTTTTTTACAAATGTCGAAAACGTTCGTAAACGACAGCAAAAACCTGTTAACATGAAATACACGTTAAAAATTAAAAACCCTTAACATTGATTTCGTCGTTTTATGTTGGATGGGAACCTAGAATAGATTCAGTTATTTGTGACTGGATTATTTTAATTTCTTTCTGATTATTGTTTAATTCTTATCATTTTACTTTATTGCATCCCACTTTTGTATTGTTGCTGATTCAGTTAGATCAGTTTGCATACACTTTTACTGTAATGGGAGGTTTTAGAAATTATCTAGTTTCCACTAATCATTTTGTTGTAAACCTTGTTGTTAAAGATGAATATTTCCGAGTTGTTTGTAAATTCATAGCTCACCATTGTTCAGTCACTGTGAGAAACCCTAAATTCACTGTATCATCCTGGTTACAAGTAGACCACGAGATGTTAAGACCATTTAGGCTTATGCCTTCAGCTGAGTGAAATTGCAATTTTCGTCGTTTCCATATCAATTGTTACTACCGATAGTTATACCATTGTTAAATCCACTATTGATTTTATTGATACTGTATTGCAAACGCACAGTGTGTATATTTTGTCTATTCAGGCCATAGTATAATTGATATGTGAACACTTCACATCATCAACCAAGGTATATAGTCCTGGGTGGGTTTGTTGACATTCCAAGTTTCTGGTAAAGTCATCAACTCCAGGTCTGCGGGCTGTAGGGACTTTGTTTTGGTAGCTGATTAGTATTTTAGGGCTCAGTAGCCAGAGATTTAAGTGTTTTTGGACTGATAGAAGAGGCTTAATGTGATTAATAAATCATCCCACTTGAAGAAGAAACTTATATGTCACACAAGTAAATCCTCCATGTGTTCATTTTAGGGGTATTATATTTAAAGTTGTTATTTGTGTACAACTTATTTAACTTAATATCTGGGTTACTCACAAAAAATCACAAGTAATTTTGTTTAATTTGAACATGGCTCATGATACCCTTACAGTGGTTGTTTAGTTTTTATAAATTTGAAATAAAAATGGGATCCTTGTCATTTGGTAAGTGGAACACACATCACGTGTCATCCTTTTTCCCATATAGGACAAATCTTCCAATATTTTGTCATCCACTTAGCAAAATATTTCACTCAGTGAAATATTCTGCTACATTTTTGCTCAAATGCATCCAATGTTTTTTAATTTTGTATATTAAAATCCAAACAACATAATAAATGTTCACATTGGATGCACAAACAATTTAAATAACTTTAATGATTTTACTTTTAAAAAACAAGGCTGTGTCAAATACATGTACATGTACCATGGAATAGCTGATAATCTGGGGTAGGCCACAATCAGCAGGCATTGTATTTCCTTTTTTTTCAGTGAGTTTTCCCTATGGAAGTACAATTAGTTGACTCGAGACACATTATGGAGCACTGGCCGCCGCGATCTTGGTACAATGGAAGGTAATATGCTGTCGCGCGATTATGAATTCATGAATATGTATGAGACGCCTGATTGGCTGAAATATCGTGGGATGGCAATTCTCGTTTGCAGAAAAAAAAATCGCATTCGGGCCACAGACGTCCTTACTCCTCGATCTCCCTCCCGTGCCTCATCCCCATGATAATACGACACTAATGAGACCAATTCAAAGCAAATTCACAGCCCTCCTCCGTGACAAAACGTTCAATCCGATATTAATTTGTTCACGAACAAAAACGTTCGCTCATTACAATTCCAGTATAAAAATCATCCCTTTGCGGGTAGCAGAATCAACGACAGAGAAGTACAAAAGTATTTTCAACAGTCTTAATGTTTTAATTTTTATCATTTGTTTTACTTGGAAGAATGTTGTGTTGAAAATATTTTTATGGAGGATGAAAAGAGGACAAGGAGAATACGCGATAATGAGGCTCGGCGTACGATGCCTCAAAGAGCGCCCTCTCCCATTCCATGGACGTGTAAATAAAAATTTCACGTCATGATGTCTTATTGGGGACACCGTCGTTTCCATGTGCAAAACATTTTTCCCATCATTCACCACACACTGCTTATAATTACCCGGCCTGAGTGTACTGTGTGTGTGGAGAGGTGTGTGTCAAAATTAATATCTCTCTTACTTAACGTTAGTCTTACAGTCGATAATGATTTTCTGTAAAGTCACTTTACTACAGCCAAATGAACATATTCATTCGATGTAGGCGAACGACTGTGACGTCAAGAACACCTTGATTGAAGAATGCCTCTCTTCAAGAAGAAATCGGGTGAGCGTTCTAGAATCTAACGTAGGCCTATACGAAATACATGTATTTCCTTCCTCCATGATGATGATTATACATAATAGCCTAGGCTACATGTATAACAAAAAATTAAAAAGGTCGATATTTTTTTTCATTTTGGACATTATCACTGATCAGAATGAGCATGAACAGGATGATGGATTGTTCAGTTGTTGTTTACAAAAAAAAATGCAAAATTGAAGTCGGTGTACACTTCTGTCATGTTTCTGTTAAAATGTTAGGGCCCTAATGCTTTTTAAATAGGCTACAAAATGTTTTTTTTTTTAAAGTAAGGGTTAGCCTTGCCCCACCAGTGTGTCACAGACTTTAGCCACACGTTGTCATTGGTTACATTACCGCTAACACACAGTGGGATTTTGTAAATTCGTAGCGCTCAAATTAATGACATTTGCAACTATTTTGACACACTAGATACGTTCCTTACATCCCAGCACCCCCCAAAAATGGTGATTTTACTTAGTTACATTTATATTTGGCACAGGCATATTTACGCCGCCGTAAATGATCTCTGAGTCTGAGCGCTATATTTACACCATTTCTCTAGCGCATGCGCACTTCATGTGATGACGGACTTGGGTTGAATGTGAAACCGCCTTTCTACCACCGTGCTTGCATGCATAGTCGATATCAGAAAACTTCATTTCATTAGGGTTTTCAGTTTGTACGTGCTTGACCGAAGCCCTCCACACGCACAGCGCATCGCCCGCAACAAAAAACATCAAAATTTTAAATCAAAAAATTCTATTACTTTTACCTGTCAAAATCTTACATGTAATAGCTCATTGGAAAGCTTATATATAGTCTCAGCTAGCTGTGGTGACCGCAGCCCTACTACCTGACTTTTACAACTTCTGTCATTAACGGACGGTAGTAGGGCTGCGGTGAATGCCCATGGTAGTCCTGTATGGACAAGTATCGATATCGAGCAGGCAATGTTCTGTACCCCAAAAAGGTGTCCCAAACATGAGAAATGCTCTTCAAACTCACCTCCAAGATTCTATACCACCTACAGATGCCTCTTCTGAAGTTTAAAACCATGCAACTTGCATTGGCGAAATTTTATGGACATTTTAAGTTTGGAAAAATGCAAGATTGAACTAGTAAACATGGAAACTGCTGGATTTCCCAACAATGCATTGCGCGCATACACAATGACCCTCCTGCTACCGGTAAAAAACGAAAAACAGGCAGTATAGCGCCACCTAGTGTAGTTGGTATGCTAAAAATCGCTAGGTGGCGCTATACTGCCTGTTTTTCGTTTTTTACCGGTAGCAGGAGGGTCATTGTGTATGCGCGCAATGCATTGTTGGGAAATCCAGCAGTTTCCATGTTTACTAGTTCAATCTTGCATTTTTCCAAACTTAAAATGTCCATAAAATTTCGCCAATGCAAGTTGCATGGTTTTAAACTTCAGAAGAGGCATCTGTAGGTGGTATAGAATCTTGGAGGTGAGTTTGAAGAGCATTTCTCATGTTTGGGACACCTTTTTGGGGTACAGAACATTGCCTGCTCGATATCGATACTTGTCCATACAGGACTACCATGGGCATTCACCGCAGCCCTACTACCGTCCGTTAATGACAGAAGTTGTAAAAGTCAGGTAGTAGGGCTGCGGTCACCACAGCTAAGTCTCAGCTATCCAACAATGTACATAAAATAGCAATCGGAAGTATGTGCGAAAGGCTAGGTTTTTATGAATGAACCACTCTCGTCCTGCCCAGCCTTTCGCGAAGTGTTCGAGAGATCGCGCATTCGGCCCGTAAAATTTGCCGCGCTCTGCTGAGGGCATCCAATTTGGAGCTGTCTCCGCGCCCAAGTACATTGTGATTGACAAGAAAACGGATTTCCATATTAAGTCAAAGGGCTCCTTTACATATCCATGCTTGCTCAATCTCCACAGGTACTCTACAACCGAAGTTATGAAGAGATAACAAATTAAACACCGTTTTTCGAGGTGAAATTTTTAAGTTGAAAGATAAGAGCGATGGCTGAATGAATTTTACACCTCTTTTCTATCATACGTGAAAGTTTTGAGCCGTAATTGTGTTTAGTTTTGAGCGGAGAGTGTATTTTTTACACCCTTTCAAAAGCTCTTATGAGGGAAACGAGCACGAACGCTGTGCGTTTGTATCACGGTGTGTGTAGGCTGATTCAACGGTTTTGTTGCCATTAGGGATGTACACAGTGTATGGACAGTCGGGCTTCATCGAATGCTGTATACTTGATTAAATAAAACAGGATTCCTCAAAAACTACTCGTCCGATTTTCTTGATTTAAAAAACCATTGTATTTCTTTCATCAAGACCTTTAATTTGATATAAATATTGAGCATATTGGTTTAGGAAAAATTTTTCACCTGAAAACCCTAATTTCATTGTAAAAAATGCATTTTGGAGCGCGACGTCGTCCAACTTAAACTGTTCTGCTGCCTCTTACATAAACGTTGCAGAAGTTCTCTTTTTCATATTGAGCAACAGCACGCTCAAGTTCTTCATAACAAGAAAATTCTTCACCAAATTTCGCAAAAACTGCCATTTTTCCACGCCATTACAGACTATCGGAAAAGCTGCTTTGCACATGTGCTAGAGAAATGGCGTAAATATTGCGCTCAGAGATCGTTTACGGCGGCGTAAATATAGCCTGTTTGTTTATATTTCGCGAAATATCAGCCCGAAAATATTACCTGATATTACAAATTGCGTGCGCAACAATTTTACGACGGCTGTTATGTTAATCGGATAAAACTGCTCGATGTTAGTCTCTTATCTCTAACGGCAACATCACATGGTTCTATAGCGCTAATAAAATACAGCAAGTGTGTGCACACATAAAACAGCTTTAACCTTTACATAAATGTCATCTTCAATTATCAGCCATTACTTTAAGGTTAATTGTTCACTACTTTCAAAAATTATTTTATCAGGTACTTTATGCTCACCAAATGTCAGCATCTTCAACATGTTTTGGTACACACCTTCAGTGGCAATGTCACCATTTTCAAATCGGTTGCCGAGTTCTCACGAGTGACATCATAATACATGCATTTATGCAATGACATTGTACAATGAATATGCAATTCACATGGACCGTGCTAAATTATTTGTGTAAAGTTTATTTATAAATAGCGTGCAAGCACCGACATTGCATAAATGCATGCATTATGATGTCACTTGTGAGAACTCAGCAACCGATTTTAAAATGGCGCTACCACAGAGAGAAAAAAATACTGCAATAATACAGATTGCCGGTAGTAATAGGAAAGTTATATTCCAACATATTCATAATTTTGCATTATAATTTCAAGTTAAATAATTTGTAATATTGCATACATCTCGGTACGGAACCACCACTTTCTAAGTGTTTTTTGAGGGGAATTTTTTTGCAACCACTATAAACAAGTTAAAAAGTGATTTTTATCGATTTTTGAGGGTACAGAAAGAGATAACTACCTTTAAAATCCACTTTTTTGATGGTTTTCGGACTTTATTTCCCTTCTAAAAATATCTTCCCCTTCAGAAAATAGAAGAATCCTATTATAGTTGCCACTGCGCATGTACAATGACCATGTCAATACATGTTGGTCACTAACGGGGGAGTTGACAAGATCAAACTGACATGACTGAGGAAGTATACCAAAAATGCCTGATTTTTCATTAAACAAAATATCCTGGAATAATTTGAAGTGTACATCATCATCTATATGTTTTCCACCTTGCTGGGTAGGTAAGATTACATTATTAGTTATAATGAACGAGAAAAAGTGGTGGTTAGATGACATTCTTCCTCCAGTAAACAAACAGAATTATTGTAATAATCAAATTAATTAAATCAATTAAATTTTCTTTGTGCAGAAAAGAGGCAGTCCCCAGCCAGAGCACCGCAGCTCCCGCACACTGCCTCTGTTCCCCCATCGGCCACCTCCAAGCCCCCACCTCATCCAACCCAAAGAAGACCGGTGGAAACTGGCACGAGTCTACCCAATGGGGGCGCTTTAGCTCAGATCAGAAGTGACCAGCCGGCTGAGCAGAGGAAAGGGAGCCTGGAGAAGGAGCCTAGTCTGAAGCGAGAGTATAGCGATGAGGACAGCAAGTACGGCGACCTTGGAGCAGGTAATGGTCTTGGTTCAAAACTGTGTTTGTGTGTTTTTGATACACGATCCGACGGCGCTACACGAATGCTACAATCACGATCCTTGACAATCACGAACCGTGACAATCACGAATCGCTACCACACACAAACCGCTATGAAACACAGTCTTGGGAATTTCGTAGAATCTCCCCCCGAAAACGGGTGGGAAACCACTACGCATGCGTCAATTTGAAATGCTAGCGCGACCCACATTTTTGGTGCGCCCGCGCGTAAACAACAACGGACTGCCGTGACGTTGTCGATCGTGTATCAAAAAGTAATGGTAATGAAGTCAGTTATGAATATATGTGGGTTGCAAAATCGCTTGACAGACTTGTAAGCCTGTGATTTCTCAGGATTTTCCTGATTTCCAGATTTTTTTTACAAATCTTCCTTTGCCACAAAGTTTCCTTGAAAGAAGCAAAGTAGCCACCAAGGAAAGTAAGAAGTAACCCGTATTGTGTCCAAAAACCTCTAGTTTCTTGTTTGTGGGGATGCGGAGAGTCTGTAAATCCTCCAGAATTTAACACCCATGAGGTTCATGGAGCTTTGTCCTCTAGACCATTAAGGAGACTGGGGTCTGCTATCCGTTTTTTGGCAGGATTGTTTATTTTGTCAAACCACACCCCTGATCTTGGGACAACCAAAACATCTTGTTGGACAACTGAGACGTTCTTGTTGCGAGCCCAACAGGCAACCACTGTCTTGTCTGTAAACAAACCTTATATCTTACTAAAGTTTAATTTATCAACGATGTCGAGGGGATAAAATGAGATTGCGGCAATAAATAAATTACTAAATTCTCACATTATGGACGCCAACCATTTTAAAGATGCGCAGCGTTTTTATGCGTAAATCATACCCTCTGTTGACACATTTTTTTCTGTTTGAGGATATTGTTGAGCTGGAAATTAATTTGGGTAAAATTTATAGACGGGCAACTGAACCTGATTTTCAGGCAACCAGATTTACCAACTGCCAATGCCAAGTGACTTTGTGATTCTTGGTGGTCATCAACTGGCCTATAAAGTGTGGAAGAGTAATCTAGAGAGATAACTTATTTCGCAGTAATTTCACTTAAAAAAAAAAAATGCAAAATAGGCCTTCTGTTTCGAAGCTTGCAGGTTCTTTCTCAAAGGCAAAATGAGACAGGAAAAAAAAACACTGTAAGAGAGGAAGTTAGTCAGGTGTGAAATGAACACAAAAGAAGATGATACATTATATCTTCTTTATCTTCCTCTTTTGTGTTCAGTTCACACCTGACGATAAACTTCCACTCTTACATTATGTTTATGTATATGTACCTTGTTTTTTCCTGTCTCATTTTTCCTTTGAGAAAGAACCTGCTAGCTTCGAAACGTAAGGCCAGTAACCATTATTTTGCATTTATACTACAGGTCCTTCAGGTTGGTAAGCAGTTTGCAACAGCTAATTCTCTATTTTACTTTTTTCTGAAAATGACAGCATCTCAGATAAAAGCAATTCTAGGGAAGATTGATACCATCATCAAGTTAATATGTTTTACATTAAAATTAGACCATTACCAATTTAGTACCTTACCTTTCATTGTTTCAGTCAGTTCAGCTTCCATCGTGAGTGTAGGGATTACTTTACTCAAGACTCAAATGTTTATAATTGAACCATCGATGTATTATTGATAACGTAGGTGCCAAGCAAGTGGTCAACACAGAGCTTGAGACCAAATCCCGGCTATGTCGGACCCTACCGGAGGTTCTCCATGACAACGGCGCCCTCCCGTACTTCATCCAGTTCATGCAGGCCCAGAACGTGGCCCACCTCGTCCAGTTCTGGCTGTCCACTGAGAGTTTCACCACGGCGTCCTGGTCGCGGCTGCGCAGCGAGTCACTCACCAAGGCCAGCAAGAGCATCTCCGAGCAGAAGCCCCGGGCTGACTCCAGGGGTCTCAACGATAACCTCCCGCCGGCTGTGGAAAGCCACTTTGGCAGTGCATCCGAGGATGTGAACTCTCCTGAATCCAGTCCAAATGTAAACCTCAGAAATCGGGATGGCGCCGCCGACACCGGACAAAATAACAACAGTAGAACTGAGAGCAAAGAACTAGATTTGCAGACGGCAGGGACGTCGGTTAAAACACACTCGAGGGCAAAGTCGGACTCCGCTGCTGGCTTAGGCACAGCAAAGTCTGCAGTCAGTTCAACAGAGCCAGGTCACAGGAGAAATAACTCATGGAAAGGCATCGATCCCAGAACAGGTACTGAAGCATCAGGAATTACCTCGAATTTACCCAATACAGTACATTGCCGCTATCTGCTCTGTGGTGCACATCTTAGCCTTCTCGCGTTGAATTTGCACCCAGTGTCTTGATGATAGCCACATTGGCGTCAAGTGAGCACTGTGCGTGCACTTTATGCCCGTATGTTATGGTACTATACTATACTTGTATTTCTGCCAGCCAATGACCACTAGAGATATTCCGCGCATACGCACATCAACTGCAAAATACGGCAAATGCAACACACTATCGCTGCCCCATCGATCATGCACGGAGCAAATAATAAATACCACTGTAATGAATTTGTTAATATACCTAACATGACTCTTGGCTCTCTTGGTTAAGCATTGCAACTATGAATAAGGCCAAAAAAAAAGGTCCAATTTCTGGTCTCCATGCGCATCGTCTCAGACCCGCACGTCGGCATTTTAAATTTTAAATTTGTTTTTTTGCTATGAAATGATGTCCAATTGCAGCCAAAAATTGCTGGATCCATTAGAATTCTGCCGTGCTATGCTTTAAACAACTTTGTCACATACATGTAGGGGTATGAACATTTGCCCGATTTGTGAGGCCTCTCTTAGCCGCGATACTTTGGCAAAAATAAAAAATGGCTCAAAAAAAAATAATAAAATAAAAAAAGCGCATCACCGCACTGATTTTGAAGCTGACTGATGACCAGAAACCAGAGACTTTTTTGGGGGGCCTAAAGAATGCCAATTTTAGAGAACATTTGTTATTGACCCCATGGCTATTTTGGCTAAGAACCTTCCTGAATCCGCCAAACTCCAACACCATGTAGAAACACTACCACCCGACTGTGACTTAGATGAAATTGGGACACCCAGCCCCATGCAAAGTATTCCTGTCTGGGCTATACAGTACTGAGTCCATCAAAATACATGACCATGCACAAACACTACCACCCAATTGTTGGACTTAGCTGGAATTAGGACACCTGGCCCCATGTAAAGTATCCTTGTCTGGGCTGAGTCCATCCTAGTCCAACTAGCCCAGCTGTTGGAGTTTGAAAGGTTTGGAGTGGTTAGGGTTAAACGGGCATTCCACTCAAATAAATGTTTAAGAATTAAACCAAAGACAAAAACAACAGAATAAATGTCCTGCATGATCATCGAATATCACAAATTTTCTTTTAAAAGTATCAACAATTCTTCTGACTTTTCCCAATCTTGTATTCTGCTTGCCATTTTTCCAAACACTCCCCCCCCCCCCTTTACAGCTGTTGAGAGAGATGCCTCCAACATCTTCACCAGGTATCTATGCAAAGATGCCCTGTTGCCGGTTGGGATCACCGACGAAATTAGATTAGAAGTCATTGGTAAAGTATATCCCTTCATTCTGTTTGCACGTTGACAGACTTTTACATGGGTTAACTGTGCCCAATGGCAAATTTCTGTGCTGGCGGTACACTTAACTAACTAATTCTATTTATCATGAAGACGGACATTTCTTAAAGCTGAGAACCGCAGTTCTTCCAAGCAAGGTGTCAGCCAGGATTCAGAATTAATGTCCAAATTTGCTGGAAATTTCAAAACGGGGAGTCCAAATTGTTCCTTTACAATACGTTTACATGTAAATGACAGATGAAATAGAGTGTCCAAAATTGAAACAGGGTGTCCAAAAGACACCCAGACACCCCTCTGGTCTAATACTATGTTTCCAACAAGAGACTTTTACACATGGTGTTACCCAGAAACCTTATTGTTCTTTTTCCTAACCTATCTGGCCTTTTGAAATTAATTCTCACCCATCGGACCAGTTTGTCGGTCTGACCTGTCCAACCAGTCTGACCTGTCGGACCAGTCTAACCTGTCTGATCTATCTGACCTATCTGAACTGTCTGACCTGTTTGACCTGTTTGACCTGTTTGACCTGTTTGACCTGTTTGACTTATCCGACCAGTCTGACTTATCCGACCAGTCTGACTTATCCGACCAGTCTGACCTGTCAAACTTATCTGACCAATCTGACCCATCTAACCAGTACGACCTTTCTGACCTTTCTGACCTGTCTAACCTGTACGACCTTTCTGAACTGTCTGACCAGTCTGACCAGTGTAATCAGTTTGACCTGTCGGACCTGTTTGACCAGTTTTACTTGTCTGACCTCTTTGACTTATTTGACCTGTCTTAACCTCTTTGACTGATTTGACCTGTCTGACCTCTGTGACTTATCTGACCATTCTGACCTCTTTGTCCTGATTAACTAGTCGGATTTTTCTTGCATTCCATTTCAATTAGTTTTATTCTATTCCATTTCAGCAAAAATGTGTCCACAAGAGGGCTGGCTAAATCCTGACTGCTTCAAGGTTGCACAAAACTACGTATTTGAATCCATGGAATCACAGTGAGTATGAAACTGATATCTGTCCAAAGTTGTGGATGTATTTCATGAGTGCACAAAACCATAGATAAGGGGGAGGGGGGCTACTTTTGGAAGGTTGATCTTGGCCATGGCTGAGTGGTTTAGTGGATCAGACTTGTGTTCCGAAGCCGGATTTGAATCATGGCCAAGATTGTGGTCCAGTCAGCAAGACACACATTTCCATAATTGCTTCTCTCCACCCAGTCGTTTAACTGGGTACATGTGAGGGTAGAGATTGTTATGTAAGAAAGGTGTAGAGATTGTTATTTTTTGTTTTAAAAATAGCCGCTGAGCACGGAGGCAGCTCGGAGAAGTTAGGAGGGTTAATATTCCGTGTATTAAATGTTGCTTGGATATTTTATTGCTCTCTTTATGTCTTCTTGCACAGCTTTTTCCAGCCATTCCTGAGGAGTGAATTTCACTGTAAATATCAGATTGATGTACTAACCACAGGAAAGGGTTACCTTGCCGACATTCTTTATAATGACACTGCAACGTTCTACTTCATGGAGGTACGTTGACTAGACACCCTGCTCAATGCAACAACATCCATCAGTTGTCCAAGCGTGAAGCTGCCCTAACCCCCTGCAATAACTGGCTAGACACCCTGCTCAATGCAACAACATCCATCAGTTGTCCAAGCGTGAAGCTGCCCTAACCCCCTTCAATAACTGGCTAGACACCCTGCTCAATGCAACAACATCCATCAGTTGTCCTAGTGTGAAGCTGCCCTAACCCCCTTCAATAACTGGCTAGACACCCTGCTCAATGCAACAACATCCATCAGTTGTCCTAGTGTGAAGCTGCCCTAACCCCCTTCAATAACTGGCTAGACACCCTGCTCAATGCAACAACATCCATCAGTTGTCCTAGTGTGAAGCTGCCCTAACCCCCTTCAATAACTGGCTAGACACCCTGCTCAATGCAACAACATCCATCAGTTGTCCAAGCGTGAAGCTGCCCTAACCCCCTTCAATAACTGGCTAGACACCCTGCTCAATGCAACAACATCCATCAGTTGTCCCAAGAGTGAAGCTGCCCTAACCCCTTCAATAACTGGCTAGACACCCTGCTCAATGCAACAACATCCATCAGTTGTCCAAGCATGAAGCTGCCCTAACCCCCTGCAATAACTGGCTAGACACCCTGCTCAATGCAACAACATCCATCAGTTGTCCAAGTGTGAAGCTGCCCTAACCCCCTTCAATAACTGGCTAGACACCCCGCTCAATACAGCGACATCCATCGGTTGTCCAAGCATGAAGCTGCCCTAACCCCCTTCAATAACTGGCTAGACACCCCGCTCAATACAGCGACATCCATCGGTTGTCCAAGCATGAAGCTGCCCTAACCCCCTTCAATAACTGGCTAGACACCCTGCTCAATGCAACAACATCCATCAGTTGTCCAAGCATGAAGCTGCCCTAACCCCCTTCAATAACTGGCTAGACAACCTGCTCAATACAACAACATCCATCAGTTGTCCAAGCGTGAAGCTGCCCTAACCCCCTGCAATAACTGGCTAGACACCCTGCTCAATGCAACAACATCCATCAGTTGTCCAAGCGTGAAGCTGCCCTAACCCCCTTCAATAACTGGCTAGACACCCTGCTCAATGCAACAACATCCATCAGTTGTCCAAGTGTGAAGCTGCCCTAACCCCCTTCAATAACTGGCTAGACACCCTGCTCAATGCAACAACATCCATCAGTTGTCCAAGCGTGAAGCTGCCCTAACCCCCTTCAATAACTGGCTAGACACCCTGCTCAATGCAACAACATCCATCAGTTGTCCAAGTGTGAAGCTGCCCTAACCCCCTTCAATAACTGGCTAGACAACCTGCTCAATGCAACAACATCCATCAGTTGTCCAAGCGTGAAGCTGCCCTAACCCCCTGCAATAACTGGCTAGACACCCTGCTCAATGCAACAACATCCATCAGTTGTCCAAGTGTGAAGCTGCCCTAACCCCCTTCAACTATCAGCCATCCTGAGAAATGTTCCTTCTTTTTTTGTTTTTAGCTAAGAGAAAGAAGAAATTGCTATGTCAAATCCGGCAACTTTTTGTAAAACATAATCACAACGAATTATGTAGAAGTTTGTGGTTGTTTTTCAAAAACATGAGCACTTTTTGTTAAGAATTTTCAAAAGGTTGGGTTTCTGATATTTTATTGTTGAAATCCACTTGTCCAAATACCAATGTTTCACTCTCCTTTAGTCAAATCCCAAAAGCAATGCCATCAATTCATTCAGGATATGCCTTATCTAATCTAACCCTTGTCTTACCTTAACTCCCTAGGCCCATTTGCTTACACATAACCTGAATCCTCCCTAACTCCCTAGGCCCATTTGCTTACACATAACCTGAATCCTCCAAAATCCTTCAGTATTAAGCAAGCACATGACATGTATGCACACATGTGTTTCTAATTTGTGATACATGTACATGGCCAGGGACCCTCCCTGCATGCATGGAGCAATAAACAGTGTCCACTGACCCAAGCACTGACCTTGCAATCGCTACAACAAACATGGATGTACATGTACCCATGGAAAGGCAAGTATGCCTAATAACCTCAATCCTCCAAAATCCTTCACTTTAACAAAGAGCATGTAGCACGTAACTTCAATCCTCCAAAATCCTTCACTTTAGCAAAGAGCACGTAGCACGTAACCTCAATCCTCCAAAATCCTTCACTTTGACAAAGAGCACGTAGCATGTAACCTCAATCCTTCAAAATCCTTCACTTTAGCAAAGAGCATGTAGCATGTAACCTAAATCCTTCAAAATCCTTCACTTTGGCAAAGAGGATTTTGGAGGATTTGGGAAGGTTAGGGCTAATCTAATCAAATCTCCACCATCATAAATCTATTCCGTCTCCCCTTAATACAGTACATGGAACAGGAGGACGCCATGCATCTCTTACAGTTCTGGATCGCTGCAGAGAATTTCCAGAAGCATCTGCTGTCACAGCAGGGACAATATGACAGTGCAGAGGCCCAAAGCGATGCAATGGTGCTATATGATCAGTGAGTCGGACACGGTTGTACTCGACCCTTTTTTTTGGTCAATCTCCTTTTTCTCGAGTCCGCGATCCTGAACTGGGCTCAAACTCGTGGCATTTTTTTGTAAAATATAAAAACAGAAATAACATGTAAGACATGCATCAGTGTAGGGCAAAATCAAATTCAAATCAACTGTTTGTCATCTGGTGCAAGAATTTCATAAATTGTTTCTTGAAAACTAGAGGGTTGAAATGCATGTAAGTTAGCAAATAACCAATGTTGTTCATGTATTGCCTGTAACCCTACCGTACTTCACATGGAGGCCACTCCAAGGCCACTGTAAATAAGACCATCTCCGATTACATACTCAACACACACACACTGAAGGCCATTACATGGTTTTTGTAGAGGTGTGTTTACAGTCAAAACACATGGTCAGGTTTACAGCTGGTTGTAGCTGGTTGTTTGAACATATTAGTATGGCCTGCAATGTATCTAAAACATTTGGGTTCTAAAACATTTTAAAAAAGGTAGTGTATATTACTTTCTGACATTCTCAATAAGCATGTTCACAGTTTGACATAAAACTTGCTTGGTGTATAAATGGTATCAAGCATCCCTTGAAATGCATGTCTGAATGTTGGCGACAAACTTCTATTAACCCTCCTACACAATGGAGGCCACTCCAATCCACTAAATTATGTTCTTTAGCAACCTTCAGTACATACATGTACAAACCTGCTGTCCTTTCCAAGTAATCTTACAAAATCAACTGTGTGCCACCCATTGCCACTGTAAATGTTTGAACATAATTATTAGTATGGCCTGCAATATATCAATGGGAGACCACTTTACCCTGCAATCTCAGTGGTGTAACAGTGCACAGAAGGGTAACCATAGGAGGCAACTGGCAACAGCTAATGGCTTGGAGTAATCTTGGAATGGGTTGTTTCAACAATTGCACTGATTGTAGGACACGGCTGTTTTCCTTTAAAAAAAAGTACCCCCTCTGTTGTCGAAAGTTAAACAGTATGCAAATGAGGCGTTTGAACCGTCATTCATACATCGCGCGCGTCAGGGGAACGTGTGTGGTTCAAATCTATATTTGGTTTGTTTACATTTTGCTTTCTTGTGATTGGTTTTCAAGTTAAATATGCAATTTTTTTATGAATATATAAAGTTTATTTAATAAACAGTCACATGATAGCTTTTCCCGCGAAATTGAGGCTGTTTACATTGTGGAATTGCCGGTGAAAGTCTACGTAGTGGAAGGCAGCCATTTAAATGTCGTCGTTGCCTTGAACATTTAAAGACGTTTTTCTAGCTGTCGTCATGGATACGTCCGAATTTTTGATAAGCACAATCGACATAGTAAATCAACGATGATGGCATCTACTTTTATTTCATCCACAAAGTAAGTCTGGGACAAGGTTATTTCCTTTAAAAAACTGTCCCCCAAAAATCAGTTTATGCGGTTGGTTTTAACCATTATTGTGTACAAAGTAATGGCGTTTAACGTACATACATGTTTAGTGTATCCATCGTAACGCGTTCCGTGTTTACGTACACGATCGCCGTGTGTATTCTGAATGCCATTTTTACAGAAACAGTTGTGTACGGTTACTGTGAATTCATGCAAAAAGACATGTACTGCATCAAATGAACATTCAGCCTGATCCCTGACAATGAATACATTTGGCCTCGCAGTCTTTAAGTTTTATTAAAACACACAGTTGCGTAAGTAATAAATGACACATGAATGATAGGCAAACTTTTTCGTTGTTAATAATAATAAATAATAAAGTGAAACTTATTTCAACAATGTTTGTTTTTACATGTATTGAATTCAGTAGTTCAATAGATAGGCCTAACATGCCTAACGTTATGAATGTGAATGTAACTTCACACTGTACATTCATTGTACAGTTACGGTAGACTGCATTTTCATCTGCATGTCAACTTTGCACTACATTTACATGCTTGGAAATATAATGGTGTTGAAGATATCCATGAGAACGGTCTGGATGAGTAGTGTTAATTTTTAATGTTTTCATATAATTATGTAAGCGTTACTATTATTTTATTATCATTTCTTTCAGCCAGGAATTGAAAACAGTTTACAACATTGGCTGTTGGCTCCTATTAATTTAGGACATCTACGACAACAGGTAATTTAACTTGAAATAGTATTCAGTCTAATTCTTATTTACATGTAGGCTACTTGTTATCAGACGATTTCTGCTTTTCAATTTATTTGTATTTCCTCCATTTGTCCTTCATGTCCTCTGTTGTTATTCTCCTATGATAGTTCAAAGCAATTTGTCCATTCTCATTTTTGTCATTTCAATTTTGTTTGTTACATAAAGGCCTATGTACCTTATTTATAAATTATATACATTGTAAATGCTCCCCTTCCAGTTTTCTCTAAAGTTCTTTTGAGTATTCACCACTGGTCCTTATAAATGATAAGTGCAAAACTTATTTTTTTTTAAATATTTTTTCTTGTGTTTCAGGCTCTGTATAGCTTGTTCAATGGCAACTGTAATTGGATCTCCAGGTTACTGCTTAAAGGACTGCTTTTTGAGAAGGTTGGCAGCTTTCAAGATGTCACCAGACTAGATTCATCAAAAGTTGTACTAGGCATAGGTCTGTCTTGAGATGTTTTCTTAGGGCATACATGGGCAGATAATTGATGCACTTTTCCAAGTGGAAGACACGATGACCAGACAACCACCACATTTTTTTAAGTTGAACATGCAGTATTCTAGGACTTTTGAAGATTTTATTTTGAATTTCTTTGGTCGTCCTGGTTATGCCTGTTTGTTAAACTGTTCACAAACTTGGTAGTTGTCTACCCTCTCATGTTTATACCAGTTAGGCGTGACTGATTGTCAGTGCCTTAATTTTCAAGCGCAAGTATACATTTACCTGTATTATATTTTGATTTATATGGATGTCACATTGTTTTGATTTATGCAATATATAATAATAATAATAATAATAATAATGTGTGGATTTATATAGCGCACGTATCCACCAACTAAGTGGTGCTCAAGGCGCATTATATTATTATCCCTGCTCATAAGGCTCATAAGGCTCATAAATCATTCCTGAAACCATCTCAGCTCCCTGGGGAGTATACAGCTCAATTGCTGCCATTTCTAGCGCATATAGAAGCAAACCAACTCTGCCTTCACAGGTATCCATTTAACCCCTGGGTGGAGAGAAGCAATTATGATTAAGTGTCTTGCTCAAGAACACAAGTGTCACGGCCGTGATTCGAACCCACATTATGTTGCTAACACCAGAACTTGAATCCGGTAAGCTAGACCGCTCTGCCACGACTTATTATTAATCAATTATTAATCAATTATTAATCATATTGCATATAAATTTATATTTATTACTTTTATAATTGCTTCAAATGATTAACTTCGTCGTCAGCTTTCTTTCATGTTCCATTTTAAGATTCAATTAATAAGTTTTCGAGTCACAGCATAATAAATTCACTTTTATCAATCTTGACCATCTTAGAATGGTTGTTTTTTGTCTATATCCATCTGGTTGTTGTCTACATTGCCTTTATTTGTGACTGTTTATTATTCCTTGGTTATAACATTTTTTGAATTTATGTTGTTACACACCCCCTTCTCTCCTGACCCAATCCCTTTGTTCAACTTGTATACCCTGTTATGTTTATAGAACGTTCATATAAAATTACAATGTTCATTTCTCTTGTAGTGTTTGTAAGATTGTTGCATTTTTGGCCAAATAAATAATGACAATAAAATAATTAATAGATGTTGATCAGAAATGTCGTCCCATATACTGCAACCAAACACATCTTTTGAAAAAAGGCCTTGCTGCAATCTGAATAGTTAAAAAAAAATTGTGCTGCTTATCTTGGCCCAGTCATGTTTAACGTTTATATATAATTACATTGTTCATTTCTCATTTATTCTTTGTATGATTGTTGCATTTTGACCGAATAAATAATAATAATAATAATAATAATAGAATATTTGATGGTGTTGCTTAGAATTGTGGTCCCATGTTCTCCCACCAAATAATTATAGAAAATGCCTTTCTGAAGTCTGAACACCTGCTCATCTTAGCCATTTACATGTAGCTTTAATCAGTCTATTACCATAATTCTTCATAACTTTGTCAGAGCATTTTTTTTAAATGAAAATCAAAACTCATCTCCAGATAAACAGGAATGTGGAAAACAAAGTAACATACTCGGTGATTTCCC
The DNA here is from genome assembly GCA_029582265.1 of Zoroaster sp. YZ-2022. Lineage (NCBI taxonomy): Eukaryota > Metazoa > Echinodermata > Asteroidea > Forcipulatida > Zoroasteridae > Zoroaster > Zoroaster sp. YZ-2022. Next base: position 9,766,286 of record CM055818.1, read on the forward strand.
ATAACTTTTCACAATGTCCACCGCGGGTCGCTCACATGCACACATACAAATGGTAGCGCGGCGTCGTAGACGTCCGTGTATATACACTATATAATCCCTTTGCGTCTCACGCGCTGTATGTAAATTCCTATTTGTTTGTGCACGTCACAAAGACTTCAAACCCCGCGTAAACACCGACACTCAACTTAAACAAAACCTTATAAAAACTTGTAAAAAGTTTTGTCCCAGGAATAATATTTGGAAAAATACTTGTAAAAACATTTAATCTCACTAATGGAAATGTAGAAATATGAATGAAAAATTCTGCTGATGTTATAAAAGTGCATATTTGAAGGGTATAATTTCAACATGAACGTTAAGTAGGCAGACAATGAAAATCGTTTTTTTTTTTTTTAAGTGTATTTCTTTTAGTCCCAACAAATACAACATTTGAAAGAAAATTTCATATGAGTGAGAAAACATGTTTCATTTTACTTCAAATACGATCATAACATTTTCAAAGTGGGTCAATTCATGATTCATTCATGTAAACTTTATGGACTATAGAGGCTGACATGTTTATGCATGACGTCATGGTATTCCACTGGAGTAATGAAAAACAAACATGCGTTTGTTGTAACTTAATTATGCACAACACACGGTAATGAGACAGCCGTGAGGAGGGTTGAAATGGAGTGAGTACTCGAGACTTGAGAGAGAACGTTTTCATTTTTGTCTTCTTCTACTTGTCCATTTAATCTACAACAGATACTTCTCACTTCAAGCCACGTGTCCAATAGGCTTTGATGACAGCATGCGGCTGGAGGTGGAGACTAACATATGTAGGGAAGGCGGGCCCCTACCAGACTGCTTTGCCACAGCCATGAGGAAAGCCTACACTACTCTGGAAACCGTAAGTTTGAAATTGTATGCCTCTCTTATTTTTGAAACTTTTCCCCCTAATTTTAGCAGCAATTTACTTCTTAACCCTGACTCCCTCGGCCCATTTGCTTACACATAACCTGAATCCTCCAAAATCCTTCAGAAGTAAAGCAAGCACATGACATGTATGCACACATGTGTTTCTAATCTGTGATACATGTACATGGCCAGGGATCGTCCCTACATGCATGGAGCAATAAACAGTGTCCACTGACCCAAGCACTGACCTTGCAATCACTACAACAAACATGGATGTACATGTACCATGGAAAGGCAAGTATGCCTAATAACCTCAATCCTCCAAAATCTTTCACTTTAGCAAAGAGCATGTAGCATGTAACCTCAATCCTTCAAAATCCTTCACTTTGGCAAAGAGGATTTTGGAGGATTTGGGGTTAAAACTATTATAAATACAAATAGAAAAATGCAGATAATTACAGTCAAGATACATATGGAAGAGTCACATCAAAATAGAGCATAAATTTAAAAAAGCACAACAGAATGTAATGTACTTTGCACTGGGTTGATATTTGAAGAAACAACATATTTATCAAATTCAGATTCAAATATTGCATTTAAGAATGTACAGAATGTATAATGTTGTGTGTTTGGAACAAAAGATTAGCCAGGATTTAGAAATAGGGTGTAAAAATTTGCTGGAAATTTCAAAACAGGGTGTCCAAGTTGTTTACTTACAATACTTTTACATGTAAATGACAGATGAAATAGGGTGTCCAAAATTGAAACAGGGTGCCCGAAAGACACCCAGACACCCCTCTGGCTGACACGATGTGGTTTGGAAATAAATGCAAATATCACCCTTCTATCCAGGTGTACTTTCCCGGCTTTATACAAAGTGAGCTGTACTACCGTTTCCTGACGGAGCTTATTAACACCATCAAGAGCGAGCACACGTCACTCCACCCCGCGGATGCGTCAGTCGGCGGCAGCCAAGCGAGCCTCGGCTCGGAGGACAAGCCCAAGTCCCGCAACACCCTGCTGGCCGAGGGCAACATCAAGAAGATGTTCGAGGAGAGCGAGATGAACATAGAGAGTCTGGACTCCAACCCGGATCTGCTGTGGCAGAGACCAGACCCAGGGTAAGGAGACGAATAGGCCGTTGGATGTTGATTACCCCCTCCCCCCCCCTTTTCTGTCTGTCATGGAGACTTTTCAACATCCATAAATGGTCTCAAGCAATCATAGCCCATTCCCACCCAACCCCAATTTCTAAGTAGACATCGACCCACTTACCCCCCACCCCATCCCCACTTCTATTAACCCTAACCACCCCATATTCTGCAAAATCCTCCAAGGGGCACTTTTTTGGAAAAAATTCAGCACTATTGGAAATTAATACTTTCACCTCTTCAAATGCGACAAAATTACAGGAAGTACAGGCCATAAGTGCTGAATATGAAAGATCAACGAAAATGCATGGTACATTTTGAAGATAAGAGCATGTTTCCAAAAGTGCGCTGATGGATTTTAGAGGATTCAGGAAGGTTCTTAGCCAGAATACCTAAAGGGGGTTAGGGTTCAGGAAGGTTTCTAGCCAGAATACCTATAGGGGGTTAGGGTTCAGGAAGGTTCCTAGCCAGAATACCTATAGGGGATTAGGGTTCAGGAAGGTTCCTAGCCTGAATACCTATAGGGGGTTAGGGTTCAGGAAGGTTCCTAGCCAGAATACCTATAGGGGGTTAGGGTTCAGGAAGGTTCCTAGCCAGAATACCTAAGGGGTTAGGGTTAAAGCAGAGATCAAGCTATATTATAAGGTAGGCACAGCATTTTGCCCATCCAGTAAGGGCTAGGGCATGTCATGCCATGTGTCCTTAATATCATCACCCATGTAAATTAATGATAGATTCTCTACTGAAAGTCTTTTATTTCCTTAATGTTAACACCATTTTCTGTTCCATTTCAGTTGTATTTATTTATTCATTGTACAAGTGACTTTATTGTTAAATTATTTTAAGTCAAATGATTACTTTTGTTTATCATAATATTTTCATGTACATATATTATACATTGCTGGGGATGCCAGTCAACTCGCCTCCCTCACAAACTCGCCCCATACAAAGTTGCACCCCCCCCCCCCCAAACTCGCCCTCGGCAAACTCGCCCCCCATATTTTTTTTACGTATTTCACGCTATTGAGACTAGTTTAATATAAGAGTAATTAAAACATTATTATAATAAAAACAGGAGGCGGGTTTGCCGGGGGGGTGCGAGTTTGCCGAGTTTGCCGGGGTGCGACTTTGTGAGGGACGAGTTTGTCAGGGGGAAGTTTTGCATTGTTATTGTTTTCTAGGATGATGACGTTTGGTAAGGTGAATCACTTGGGACAGTTTGTCCCCGAGTACGAGCCGGAGCCAGAGAAATCCTCAGGTCAGTTCTGTCTCGTATTTTCTAAGATTTGGAAAGCATCTTCACACTATCTTTAATGTGAGGGCGGTTATAGAGTTGTAAAGTAGTGTTGATTCTGAGAAGAACCTGTGGTGAGATCGAAATGTCCATCAGTATACTCGGATCAACGTCAGGAGAATATTGTATTCATTTCACCTGCAGATGATATTAATAATGTTGGAGTTACATATATCACAAAATCAATCACGATGTGATTATCTAAGCGTTTTACATTGTTACCACCGGTCATTGGGCCAATACTAATCCTTAAAACTTTCTCAGCTCCCAGGGGAGTGCAGTGCTGCTGTACTCAAACCCAACATCCATCTCTCACCCTAACATGGTACCCAATTATACTCGTGGGTGTAAGAGAAGCAAGTATGGGATAGTGTTCTTGCTCAAGAGCACAAGTATCACCGTTGCCGCCAGGATGCGAACCCACATTCTGACAACTCGGCCATCTGAACGAAATGTTCGAAAATGTTGAGCTATCTCACCACCACTTCTTTTTCTCACCAGCAACAATTATTATAACACTTTGAGAGATTGTTGACATGGTTCTACCGCAAACCGTACTCCTACTGTACTTCCATCATGCAAAGCTTCCAGTCCTACTGATTAGTGTTTTGTTGTTTTTAAAATTAACATTAGGAATTTGTCTTGGCGTCACTGTACGATTATTGGAGCAAGACACTTTATCATAATTGCTTCTCTCCACCCAGGGGTAAATGGGTACCTGTGAGGGCAGAGTTGGTTGTTGTGTTTGATTAGCCATATATGCGCTGTAATGGCAGCAATTGAGCTGTATGCTCCCCAGGGAGTTGAGATGGTTTCAGGAATGATTTATGAGCCTGATGGGCAGGGGTAATAATGTAATGTGCCTTGAGCACCAGTTTGGTGGATACGTGCGCTATATAAGTCGACATTATTATTATTATATTATTATTATTGTTATTATTACAATTAAATTTGGTGTTTTTTTTTGGTTTTTTTTTTTTTGCTCCACCAGGTTCAAAGTTTTCTTTCAAGAAACTAGTCAAAGGCGATCAAGATGCGGTATGTACAGTTTTATTTAGCAATGGGATTCCTCGCGTAATGCTCCCACGCATGATTACCATATTACAAAATGATTGCGTTATAATCGAACCACTAATACTTGTTGTGAAGTTGGTGATGGCCCCAAACATCCTGACAAATGATTCCGTCTGACAATTTGTCAAAAAACAAAATGTGAAATGTATTTACACGTTTGAAATGGATCACGGCCATGATCCATCTTTCGCAACAGTTAAGAATTGTGTTTGCGCGCAGCACGCATACATGAATGAGGGCACCCTTCAATTTATGAAGTCAGTGCATAAGATCTGTTATGAATGACAGATATGAAATATGAATTTTCGAAATGTTTTTACTTTTCACTGGTTTTCTGCAGACGAAAGAAGAGATGGCTCTGAAGATAGCCCAGATGATCATCAACGACGTGAACATGCAGACGGGTACATCAACTCCGCCCCCTTCCCCCTCCATCAGACCCAACCCCGCCCAGAGGCGCGTGTCGTCTGCACCGAGCATCCCCCACAGGAGCCCAAGGGTCAAGTTTAACGACCAGTCGTCGTCATGACAACACGTAGCACACCTTTAAACAAAGCCCCCCCCCCCTTTCAGGGCAGTCGGTTTGGCAAAGTGCTGACTCTCCGGACTGACAAAGGTCGTGGGATCAAGTTCAAATTCCCTGTCGGATGCTATAAATTCCAGGTTTGGAGAAGTCTTCGTTAATCAGTTTACAAATCGTGATACAAATTCATCAGGGAATGTTAAACTGGCTTTCTGACAGAACTGTTTAATCAATCAAACTTGTTTACATAAAACTTAAACAAGTTTCACTGAAAACAATTTCCTGATTTTTGATGTATTGGAAATGATGGTAGATTACAATGTGATGTAACTTCACGAACCACCAGACTTGTTGTACGAGTACTTTTTCATGAGTACAAGTACGAGTACAGAAAAATGCGCTCGAGTACGAGTACCCCAACTCTATCCACCGAGTGCGCATCGTAACCCTCTAGCGGTGAATTTGCACCCAGTGTCTCGATGATGGCCACTTTGGCGTCATGTGAGCACTTTATGCGCGTATGTTATGGTACTAAGTGTGGGTGTACTTCTGCCAGCCAATGATCGCTGGAGATATTCCACGCGTGCGCACATCAACTGCAAAATACGCCAAACGCGACGTACTACCGCTGCCCTTTCGCCCACAGTGATCTAACAATATGTGCGCTCAATGCACGCACGGTGCGAATAGCTGTAGTCGAGTACTTCTTCATGAGTACGAGTACAGAAAATTGTACTCGAGTCTTGAGTACGAGTACTGCAACTCTAGCAACTACAATATTGCCTCCTTGGTATAAGAAGTACCAACAATTTGAATAAGGAATGGAAATTAAAATAAAACTCAGCGGCATCCACAATAATACTTGAGTTTTTGCCAATCTTCTGGCTATGCCAGTGATTAGAAATGTGATTACAAAACGTGTGATTTGTATTCCTTTCACATACAACGTATAAAGTGTGCTATAATAAAAGCTGCAGCATTGCTTCAAACGCAACAAGTATTGCCACTCCAGGGTTCATCCCTATCCGTTCCCTGCCCCCACCACCCAAGGTCTCGCCAGGGGATTGGCTTTACAACGGGCCTGTGATTTCTCAGGATTTTTTCCTGATTTCAGGATTTTTTTAACAAATCTTCCTTTGCCTCATAATGTTCTTGAAAGATGAAAAGTTGCCACCAAGGAAAGAAAGAAGTAGCCTGTACTGTGTCCAAACATCTAGTTTCTTGTTTGTTGGTGATGTGGAGAGTCTGTAAATCCTCCAAAATTAAAACATCCAGGAGGTTCAGGGGGCTTTGTCCTCTAGACCACAGGGAGAACCCAGGCCCGCTAACCATTTTCAGGATTTGTTACTCTTGTCAAATCACACAAAATTAAAACCCAGGGTGTGTTTTTGGTCTTGTAAAAATCGCCTGTGCAGAGTTTTAACTGCGCTGTATGTCACCCTGTGTATTTTCCCCCGCATTATGTGGGGGATATGGTCATTTTATGAGCGACAATCCTCAGGGTAGATATGGGGGCGGTGTGGGAGGAAATGGGTGGGGACATGAGTTGATAGGTGCACTAGTGTCACTCACAAAAAGGTTACCGGCATCTGGACAAGGGCCACCTTTGCCATTTAAATATTTGATCGTTTTGGACTTCAAATATTAACCCTAACACCCTATGCATTTTGGCTAGAATCCATCCCAAATCCTCCAAAATCCATCAACATGCAGTAAAAATATAGGTTGATGAACCCGCTGCTACATAGGATTCTAGCCGGCCAACCGTCATCGGGCAAGCTCGGTGGTCGAGAAGTTAAGACATCTGCACTAGTAAGCAGGAAATTGCACGTTGGAATGAATACGAACAATCTGAAAGCATTTTCATTATTTTCTTGTAAACGACACACGTTGGTTGTATATCTTGATTCAAAGAGAGTAAGCATACTCATAGAAGCAGTTTTGCTAACATTACCAATGTTGTACCTTCCCTTCAATGTATATCTTGATTCAAAGAGAGTAAGCATACTCATAGAAGCAGTTTTGCTAACATTACCAATGTTGTACCTTACCTTTAAACTACTACTTGAAATAAGACTAGGAGTTGCTCATTGTTACCATGGTAACCATGGCTTCCATTGTTACTGGGCGCTGCCCCCCCAAAAAAAATATATATAATAAAACACATTTATTCATTCCTTCTGAAAGATTGCTTTAATTATTAAATGTTGTGACACTTGCCAAATTTATTCCAGTGTAATTATAAAACAAACAATTTAAATTTAAATAAAATTCAAATAAAAAATAAAAACATAAACATGTCTACAATGTAGTTTTATGAAATAAATTATTGATAATTGTTTTGTGGTAAAAAAAAAAAAAATATTATTATTATTTATACGATTTAATACAAGAAAATACACCGACCAAAGTGTAGTGAGTTAATAATTTTACTGTTTTTTAAAAATCCAGACAGGTTAAAAGGTCATATGAAAAGTGAATGGAAATACATACACGTGTACAGTATTTGACGTATTGTACTTGGTTTTTGTCTGGGTCACAAATCACAATTGCTTTTCATTCATTATTTGTGATTAAGTTTAAATATGATAGTTGTACATGTATGATTGATTGCTTGCTTGCGAGCAAGCAAGCAGCACATTTGAACACATGCAAATAATGTAATTTTAAATATATCTCTGTGCGAGTCGTAATCATCCTCAATGCAAATTAAATGGTCCCCGTATAATACATGTATATATATATATTTGTTGCAATGTTTTACCAATAGTGAAAACTGGCTTTTAGGAATTATTATTTTAAAGTACATGTTACCAATTAAAGGGATAATATCATCACGATCAGAAGCAAACTTTCAACAGGGCATGGAATCGGTGTCCTAGTTTTTTAGATGAACACGGTGACTGAAAATTACTGTCTCATTTATGCAGCAGAAACGGTAATATGACCTTATCATGTGGGGTATTATTTTCAGTCAATGAGTTGATCTAAAACTGGAAGTCCGATTCCATGCCCTCCAATTCCATGCCCTGATGATCGTAACGATATTGCCCCTTTAAAACAGGTAATTATTATATTTGATTCAATACCAACTGAGGATCTCTCCAATTCATGAAAACTTTTTTTAGGAGTCGGGGAGGGAGGGGGAAATGATATCCTTGTAGATTCAGGCAGGATGAGCTTAGTGTTCTTCGGCAAAGACCCTTCACACCATAATTGCTTCTCTCCACCCATTAGTACATGAATGTTCCAACCCATAGCAGGGAGTAATCTGCCATGGGATGTGATTTTTCCTGATTTTAGGATTTTTTTTTTTTTTTTTACAAATCTCCCTTTGCCTCAAAATTTTCTTGAAAGAAAGAAGTAGCCTGTATTGTTTCCAAAACTCTAGTTTCTTGTTTGTAGGGATGTGGAGAGTCTGTAAATCCTCCAAAATTAAACATCCAGGAGGTTCAGGGGGCTTTGTCCTTGAGACTAAAGGGAGACCCAGGCCTGATACCCATTTTTCAGGATTTTTGACTTGTGTCAAATCACGCCCCTGGCCATCCTATCCAGGTGGAATTGAAATATTCAGGCAGTATAAATTTCAAAATGACAATGGTTGAAATGTCGCATATAATAATCGGTTCTTTTTAGAACCCTGCTCGAGGGAGAAGACAATTCATCATTGTCACCATGCACAGACTGGCCCTCTGTAGAGGGCTCCATGCATTGTCACCACTAGCTTACTTCTACTTCGTTTAAAGGATCAACAGGGCATGGAATCGGACTGCTAGTTTCAGATTAACTCAGTGACTGAAAGTAAATACCCCACATGAAAATTTCATATTACCGTCGCTGCTACATAAACGAGCCAGTAATTTTCAGTCGCTGTGTTCATCTTATACTGGGACACCGATTCCATGCCCTGTTGAAAGCTTGCTTTGATCGTGATGACACTGTCCCTTTAATGTATGTCTTGCTACAAAGGATGTAAGCATACTGGTAGGGGCAGTTTAGCCAACCAACATAACCAGTGTTATGAGGAAGTTTGTGGTGGAGTTGTTATAGTTTAGGGTTTCAAGTAAAACCAGTGGTTTGACAACGCGATGTTTCGATCAGTACCAATGCGGTACTTTCATTTTCATGTTCATTTTAAACTAGGACACTGATTCCATGCCCTGTTGAAAGTCTGCTCTGATTGTGACTACAAAGTCTCTTTAACTACTTCAAATGTACTGTATTATGTATAAATTAGTGTGCAACCCATTCAAGTTTTTTTTTTTAAATATACTACTCAAAACAATTTAGGGAACACCGGATTTTTAACATCAAATAGGTTTGAAATGGTCCATGAACCAGGATTTTCATTTACAACCCCCTCTCTCTTTCAGTAGTCATGTCATGAAATGTGTAATCACTACATGCATCTGTTTCATTGTGCAGTTGTTTCTCATCAATTCTGTGAAACATTGTGTTTATCTGAAATAAATGATCTTGCTTTAACTGAGATTATTCCGGTGTTCCCTAAATTGTTTTGAGTAGTATATATATTAATATGATCCATTCAGATGAAGATAAATTACTGTGATCCATAATATGCATTATTTTCAACCATTATATGTATATGCAATGTACTTCCTCTGTGTTGTTGCCTGCCCAGTTCACCAGTGTGTTTGACGGATGGTGATCAGCGATCAGCCCATTATGAAATGGTTTTGTACATGTACAGTATAGATAGATCAGATGAATATATGATATTAAAAACGAAATGTATACCCTGAATAAAAACACAAAGAATTATGTGATCAGTTCTTCTCGACTTGTGTTTATTTCCTTCAGAGTGTGGTGAGAAATACATGTAAATGCATCATCTTGGTTTCATCTAGACACCTCTCCCCAAGACGGGTACAAATCGGTTTTGGACAGGTTGGGACTATGTATAGACTCTACCTGCCAAGCCTACCTGTCCAGGACAGTCGAGTGTCCATTATTTTTAGTTTTAGCTTCAGCTTCAATATCAACTTAGTAGTTTTTTACCATTGCCCCAATCCCCTGGGCAGCACCTGCCTACAATATTGGTTATTGTCCTCTGATTCCAAATAAATAAATTTATAAATTAAAAGTCAATGACACCACTGCACTGATTTGTGACAGTTAACCCTCCTACTACAAGGGTCAAAATTTTGATATACTTGCCAAGGTATATCTAGTGCACTTATAAAGTCAAACACTGTCAAACCTTTACGTGTAGTCGGTACATTTACAGGTCAAAATGAGTTGACTGTTTTTGACTGGTAAAAGCATTGTCTCTGGTATTGTTCAGGGTGGTCAAAATGACAGTAAAAACCAATCAAAAATGCCCCTGTGTGCACATTTGGTTCAACAGTCAAAACAGGCAGTTGACTGGTTTTGACCTCGAAAGTGCATCAATAGTAGGGTTAAAGGGGCAGTATCGTCACGATCAACAGGTCATGGAATCGGAATGCTAGTTTTAGATTAACTCGGTGACTGCCATAATACCCCCACATGATAAGGTCATGATATTACCATTGCTGCTGCATAAATGAGCCAGTAATTTTCAGTCACTGTGTTTTATCTTAAACTAGGACATCGATTCTATGCCCTGTCGAAAGTCTGCTGTGATCATGACGATACTGCCCCTTTAACATGTTCATGTAAGCCTGTTTTTAGAGTCTACAATTGAAGCCAAACCTATATTTGTGGTAAGTCCTTAACCAGTTCGCGTCGGGAATAAAAAAGTTTTTCTGGGCCCCTGTGCGGGTTTCTTTTTCCCACACACACGTTAATGGAAGCTTCCACAGCGCGTGGCCACGTCTTCCGAGCATGTCACCGTACACGTGTGGCTCAACCGAGCATGCATACAAATATTCCGGAGTTTCCTATGGCGTGTTTAGACGCTCTCCGATCCGTGGTGCAAAAGAAAATTGCGTGTATACACGGCCTCCAACGCGAACTGGTTAATAATGTTGAAGCTAGAAAAGCCTGAGATTGCACCAGAGAGAATCTAATCCAAATCTTTTCAGGGTTCCTAAAGCAGGGACCAAAATATCCCTAACAATTGATGCTTTGCACTCACAATTTGTCACCAGATAGTTTAATTTTGGACAGGCAGTTTTCAAATCCTAAATGAAACCCTGTGCATCATACCTTTTGGGTTCTAAAACATTTTTAAAAAGGTAGTGTATATTACTTTCTGACATTCTCAATAAGCATGTTCACAGTTTGACATAAAACTTGCTTGGTGTATAAATGGTATCAAGCATCCATTGAAATGCATGTCTGAATGTTGACGACAAACTTCTATTAACCCTCCTACACAATGGAGGCCACTCCGATCCACTAAATTCTGTTCTTTAGCAACCTTCAGTACATACATGTACAAGCCTGCTGTCCTTTCCAAGTAATCTTACAAAATCAACTGTGCGCCACCCAAGGCCACTGTAAATGTTTGAACATAATTATTAGTATGGCCTGCAATGTATCGATGGGAGACCACTTTACCCTGTAATCTCAGTGGTGTGACAGTGCACAGAAGGGTAACCATAGGAGGCCACTGGCAACAGCTAATGGCTTGGAGTGGCCTGAATGGGTTGTTTCAAAAATTGCACTGATTGTAGGATGGTTAAAGATTCCACGTTATTCGTTGCCTTGGGTATCCCTTGATAAATGTTCCCATAGACATTCTGATATTCTAATGGAAGTGCCCTTTACTCAGGAAATGTGGCCCTGCCCCTACAAAAAAAAATTAAATTTCCGGGCTGCAAACTGATAATGGGCATGTGAAATGGAGGGGGAGGGGGAGGGGGGGGGGGTTGATGTTCCCTGTATGGTTTTTATAGTTTTCCTGTGTAGTGTACCACCATATCTGTGGGAAACCAAACAATACAATCAGAGATGTCTGTAGTTGTGCACAACTTGTTCCAAACCGGCAAAGCAGTCTATAAATTCATCTTCTGTCATGCCGTGTCGCGTGTACCAATGAACATATGCCCTCATGGCAAACATGTTCCAGGCTTTACTCAGCACTCGGTCCAGGGGCCCCACGGGCGTCTGGCAGTTGCTCAGGAGGCCTGCCGTCTTCTCCAGGCCGCCAAACGGGCGCTCTTGTGACTGCATGGCAAAAGCAGCCGATGCTGGCACCCAGTCGGCATAGAGGGCGCTGTTCTTAAACTCTGCGGGCTCCGCCTGGCTTGATTCCTTCCCTCGCACGGTTAGCATGGCTGCGAGAGATTTGTTGTGTTCGCTTGACGTAGACGGTTTGGATGGGAGTTTCATGTGCCAGTTGATGCCTAGAAGGAAAGTTTGAAAAGTGTTTAAATGATGATGCATTTGACAAACTATTCCTTAACCCTCCTACTATAGCTGCAATTTAGTGGGAAGTAGCTATACAGGTCAAAACCAGTCAACTGCCTGTTTTAACTGTTGACCCAAATGTGCACACAGGGGCATTTTTGACTGGTTTTGACTGTCATTTTGACCACCCTGAATAATACCAGACAATGCTTTTACCATTGACCTGTAAATGTACTTACTACACAGAAGGTTTGACAGTGTTTGACTTATAAGTGCACTACTAGATATAGCTTGGCAAATATATATAATTTTTGACTGATTTTGACCCTTGTAGTAGTAGGAGGATTAAATCCTGTTAAAATGTGCATGAAGTTACGGACAATACTGTTACCAAATCGACCATGATTGAGTGCTCATTTTCATCCTGTATAATTGGCTAGAACCAGAATTAAAAATATAACAAATTTGCAATTTTAGGAATATGCTTTGATGGATCACTGAGACAGTGGAACAAAAAATGCCAATGTCCTGGCTAAACGATGAAATCTGGGCAGCTAGGAAGACATCAAGATTATAATATATACCTTCTTCCAAAACGGAGCCAGTGATCAGCATCTGCCGGAGTCTGGTCAAAAGGCTGCGGTAGTTAAACGTGCTGAATGCCAGTGCGGCCTCCGAGACTTGTGGGACCCCGCGTAGCGTCAGGAGTTTGTAGTCTGGGTGTGGCACAAGATGCTCCAGCATCAGTCCGAACGAAGAGGGACGCTTGTGGTCTGCGGCGTCCGAGATGAGAGAAGCCGGCTGGAGAGCGATGCCCATCTGATGCGCGATGACCCTGTTCATGTCATGGAAGGAGATGTTCTGCTGGGAGGTGGCATACTGGCCGCAGATTGACCGCATGCTGTCATTGTGGGTGACGAGCACAGCGTCGGCGCACTGGTACAGATGCCCCAGAGAGAGAATGGCATTGTAATTCTGCAGGATCACCTCCCCGGTGCCGTGCGGCCATATGAGGTGGTTGAACAAAAACGCGTGGGGGTAGTTATCCCGGAGCATCTGGGTGATCCTGGTGCCGACGCCCGATCCCGTACCTCCGGCGACGCTCATTAGGGTCAGGAAGCCGGCGAACGCGTCGCACTTCTCCACCTCCCTCTGCACCCGTTCCAACACCTCCTCCTCAACCCGAGGACCCTGTCCGTGGAATCCATCTGCCCAGTTGTTGCCTGCCCCTTGTTTCCTTGAGAACATCTGCTGCCTGTCGTACTTCCACAATCCTGACTCCTGCGCTCGTGCGGCTACATTTTGTACGACTTTCCCTTCCATGTCAATTAACACTGCTCGGGCGGATGGGGAAACCTTAGCGATAGGACCTTCAGAACACATGAGATCATCCCGGGGGTCGTGGAAGAAACGTCTGAGGCTCTCGAATTGGTAATTAGAGCTGCGGCAAGGCTTCTTCTCATCTTGGCTGGTCACATCAGTTATGAGGGTCTGGAAGAACTGATGACCAACTTGATTGCCGCATTGCCCAAGCTGCACAGTAACAACAGACATTGTGAAGATCGCTTCATCAAGTTTCAAGTGACTAGATTTTGCTGTAAAAATAGAGAGAATAGAATATTATTAAACAAATAAATACAAAAAAGGGAAAGAATGTAGAATACAAACGCCAATATCTAATAATATATCAATTATCTAATACCTGACAAATATCACAGATTTTCCTTTAAAAGATGATAGAAGAGAGGAAAGAGAGTCATGCGAGGATTGGAAAAGATATGTTGGCAGATTTTGAGTAATGAATGTAAGCACATCCAGCGAGATATTGGCCATTTTGTCGTCTGCTAAAAACACATGCTTAGACAATATGCACATGTGGCGGGGAATAATGTCGTATCCGACCGCCACTTTTTAAGGGGTTTTTTAATTTTTTTTTGTAACCACTAACCAGTTAAAAAATGATTCCATCGATTTTTGGGGGTACAGAAAGCGAAAACTATCTTTAAAATCCACTTTTATGATGGTTTTCGGACTTGATTTCCCTTCTAAAAATCCTCTCCTTCAGAAAATAGAAGGATCCTATTACAGTTGCCACTGCGCATGTACAATGACCATGTTCACTTATGTTATGGGGGAGTTGACAAGATCAGCTATGGAGCTACCAATCTCTCTCAGGACAAATTGACAATATCACCATCTGATAAGCACCCTAGACAGCACAAACACCCTAGACAGCACAAACACCCTAGACAGCACAAACACCCTAGACAGCACAAACACCCTAGACAGCACAAACACCCTAGACAGCACAAACACCCTAGACAGCACAAACACCCTAGACAGCACAAACACCCTAGACAGCACAAACACAGAGCACACATGGAATTGCAACCCACCCTCTCCAGGACAGCAGCAATGATTTTAGGAGAGTACACCAATACAAGTGACATGACTGAGGAAGTCATCGTATACCAAAAATGCCTGATTTTTCATGAAATAAATATCCTGGATCTGGAATAATTTGAAGTATATGTCCATCATCATCCATATGTTCTCCACCTTAGGTAGGTAAGATTACATTATTGGTTATAAAATGTCAATGAGAAAACGTGGCGGTCGGATACGACATTCTACCTGTGGCGGTTGGGCTTGACATTCTTTCCATATAATTAAACAAACAAATAAAAACAAATTAAGGAATGCTAAACAACGGTGAAAATTATTCATAAAATCGGACAACTACACTGTACATTGTATGGCTGTGCAATGTTCATTACATCGATAATGAGTGGATGTCACCGATGCTGTTAACGTCCGGAACCTGGGCAAAAAACAAATCTCTGTCAAGCCGACCAGTAAATATTTTCTTACTTATGTACACTGATTTTTCGAACCTGTTTTACATGGTGAATTGTGCAGTCAGTTGAAAGGTTGATGTAAACATGGTTTCCTCTGAGTTCAATGTATTTATCGGCCAGATAAAAATCAAGATTCCCGCTTGATGGCATTAACTGTTTTATTATTCGGCACACTGTTTATCTGAGTCAGTTTGTTTATTTGTTATAGCGCCCTCTGTTGTCGAATTTGATACAGTCTCGATCTCTTGCCATGCTGTCGTCGTGCCCAAACAAAAAGAAATTATAAATAGCCGAGCTGCATATAATAGATTGGCAAAATAAGAATAACTCAAACGAAAATAAACAAACACTACACTCAGTTTTTATAAGTCACTCCGTCGGACCTTGGTAAAGTAAATAGATGAGTACGATTGAGTACAAAAAAAACAAACACGATTTCTTTTTGTGCACTTCAAATTAATAAAGAAGTGTTTTGTTGCAATCGCGATTTTGTAGTTTCAATGATAAAACGTTTAATTATATATATATATATATATATATATATATATATATATATATATATATATATATATATATATATATATATATATATATATATATATATATATATATACATACATATATATATATATATGTTAACATTAATTAAGGGCATTCTTACTCTCTTTGAATTAACAAACCAGGTTTTAGCCTCCGCTGTGTCATCAACAAGAAATTGGTGAATAGGCTATTTTTTATGCATTCAAAAGTGGAAAATTCTATAAACCTTATTTGCAATAATTTCACCTTTCTTGTTAAACTGATAGCACCTAAGAGAATTTTTAAATAGACAATTAAGATTGATACTACCCAGGTAGATTCAATTTGACAATTTCGGTCACCATATTAGTTCAACACGTTGTTTTTTAAAATCTAGATAAGGCAAAAAAGGTCTCCGGTTTCTGGTCTGCGCGCGCGTCGCCTCAGACCCACGTTGGCATATTTAATTTTATATTTTTTTTATGTATATATTTTTGGCTATAAAACAATGTCCAATTGCAGCCAAAATTGCTGGATCGATTGGAATTCTCCTGTGCTGTGTTTTAAACGACTTTTTTCACATAGGGGTATGAACATTTGCCCGATTTTTGAGGCCTCTCTTAGCCACCATACTTTGTATATGGGGAAATTTAGTCCCCGTGTATACAATGTATCACCAGAAAAAAGCGCGTCATCAGACCGATTTTGAAGCCGACCGATGACCAGAAACTGGGGACTTTTGGGGTGGGGGGTGGGGAGGGGATTAAAGAGTACTGTTGAGAATTACTATAACCATGGAGAATGTTTTCCTTCCTCCATGCTTTAACAAACTCTTACTGAAAAGAGTGTCTTCGACGATTTTAGCGTGGCGGCGATTTATTGTGACGACGCGATAGGAAAGGTATGAATCCCTACAACTGGCCATATTAATGCCTAACCGCGCCCCCACGATTGACGTGGATAATAGATTAATTTTGGAGTTTCGTTTTGTTTGACTTGTTTTGTTTTATGCTAATTTGGTTTTTGTTTTATTTTTTGAAGAAAAAAAATATGCCAAAATAATCCGCTAGAAGTACACTGTAAAAAATGGTGGTTAGAATTTAAACACCCACAAAATAAACGCGTTATAGGAATGCGTTTAAATGCTAAACGTCCATAATAATATAATGCGCCTTGAGCACCAGTTTGGTGGATACATGCGCTATATAAGTCCACATTATTATTATCATTATTATCCTCTGTATACGTCACAAAGCTGAGCTTTTTGACACCTGTTCATATGTTTTTAGCATTCAAACACACATCACAGAAAAAGCACAATCTAAACATGTTTTAGGCTAAACATGTGAAAAAGTGGGTACAATTAATTGTTTAGAATTGTGTTTAAATTCTAAACGCCATTTTACAGTGTAATTTGCTACACTTGTTTTTTTCTTCTTCAAACCTATACTAGGAGTTACATGGATGGCCAACCCGTCATGAAAATTGGGGTTGAGATCGCCATGCACCCGTATTGTTGCAGACTCACATATATTTTTAATAAGCCAATGTTGTGCCCCTCAACATATTGGATTTCTGGTGATCCCGTCCCCGACCTATAGTTCCAATTCATGGCTATATCGGCCTGGGGGAATTTACAAAAGTTTTTTTTTTTTTTTTGAAGGACTTTGAAAAGGAAGGTACAATAAAGCTGTTTCAACCTGAAACAAATCTGCTTAAATAACGATTTCCAGCTAACAGCATAATTGCCTGCTTCTGATTGTAACCATGGCGATGAATAGATAGAGTTAACACGAAACGACCAAAAATGTGCGTGCAGTCATTATCGATCGTGTGGTCAAGCAGTCTCGTACTAACCCTTGCTGTCAATCAGTATAAGAGCTTCACTTTTAGGATCAGACGTCCCATTAACTTATACGAGAAGTTTATAGCGGTTCTTTGTAAAAAAAAAAAAAGTCATAGTGATAATCACGTTAAATCCCTTTTAGCCGTTGTAAAGACACGCCCAATTAGGGCTTAATGCGGCGTTGTCACAGGCAGGTTATTGTTATGGCTCGTCAAGACTAGACTGTTAATTGATTGAGGGCATTGTGACAGACAGTTTATTGTCAAGTGGTTCAACTGGCAATACATGCGCTCAGACCACGTTGGGTCTTCTTTTTGTGTGTGTGGGGGGTGAGGGGGGGGGGAGGGGGTTGAGAAAGTAGAACGAAAGAAATGTAGGCATATATGATTTTGTACGGCAAATGAAATCGAGTCCGACGCAAATGCAGGCCTGACACTTTGACGAGCCGTCCAAAATTTGATTGAGAATTGAGAGAGTAGAACTTTTTGGGAAAAAATGGAGGCTCAAATTCGGCAGAGAGAAATGTATATCATTTTGTACGGCAAAAAAGTGGAACTACTTAGCGGGCCTGATCTATACTTTGACGAGCCGTCCAAAATTGTATGGAGCATGGCAAATATTGGTTTTCTCGAAAACTAACACCGTTCGTCCGGCAGTACTACGGTCTCGCTGCCCGCGATGAACTGTCGAGAACGGCCTGAATTCATCGCCATTTGACACATGAACTGCGCGAAATCTAGTATCAATATTTCCCCGGGGGAGAGCACTCCCTGCTTCCCCGTTGGCTTTGTGTCGTTCCCAGTGCGCCTGTCGCCAGGCTCTCCCGCCCGTTCCGATCGGATACATTTCTACCCCCACGCCAGAGTCATGATTTATCTACGCTGGCCACCCGAAATCCCACAGGAGATAAACATTACCCCGGGCTTGTAATCCTGGTAAATTTGAAAAGGGGCTTAAAAATAACCTCATTGTTGAGTAGAGCGAATCATGCAAATTGCAAGTTACAGAAGTGGTTCATGGGCCATCTACACATTATTTAACCACAGGGCCACTTTTGTTGTTGTTGTTGTTGTTGTTGTTGTTGTTTAAAATACACTCAGAAAACATGATTTCAATAATAACATTTATCGTTGCTTTATTAAGAATCATTGCCTTCAAAAGAAGGGCTGGGCTGAAATGTAAACAGACACACACACACACACACACACACACACACACACACACAAACAAAAACAAAAAACAGGTTCGGTTCAAAACGTAATGCCAATAACTACTTGCAAAAAATCAAAAACAATGACACCTCTTCTTCTGAAAAAAATTACCCGCATTTGAATGATGTGACACAAATAAACAAACAAAATTGATGTAAAAGACTAAATAATTATGTACTCTTTTTGGTTATTTATGTAAACATGTTTAGTATTCTGATCGAAAGGCTTCTATGTAAAAAAAAACACCGTATATTAAAACAAGTACTCGACCCGTGCCACAACACTGGAAAATTCTTATAAATAATTATTATGGGATCATGCCCGACCGAAACAAACTGAGCCAGCGCCAACCATCCTTTCACACGGGATGCCCCTTTGGCAGGGCCGGCTGACGCCCGAGGCTCGAAAAAATCCCACCCACTTCAGACAGGGGTACATTGATGTGTAATTAGGCATTAGCGCCCTGTCCAAATATTGCGTATCGAAATCAAGTTGAACTTTTACAATCGAGCAGCCCCCATTCCATTAGTCTCGGATTGTTCTATTAAATGACGAGGTGAAATTAATTCGCATGTGTCAATTCACGCGATTTTTTCTGTCTTAACATTTATATTTTTTATAGTACAGATACTTTTGATAATATTAAATACCTAATACAGAATGAACTTTGATAGTGTAAAATGTACATAACTTGTAACGATTTCCAAAAAAAGAGTGAATTGACATAAAGGACTTCCCTATACACTAATGGAAGACTCTGCTAACATTAAAAATTCATACATGCGCACGGCGTTTTGTGCACACACAATGGCCGGGCTGATTGCAGACGTTCGGTTCAGAATATACAAACGCATGCCAAAGTACGTACACTGTATATATAAGGTACTAATCGACTTGAATGCAACTTGGGGGAACTTTTCCATTAAGATTCGACTGATGGAATGCGAGATTTTCCTGCGGAAACAGTCGCTCATATATCGGCAAATTTCTTGAATGGTAATTAGAAGGTCATTTTCACGAAGCTTTTGCCGCCAGAATAGTCGCAAACCCACTGGAAAAAACCGGATAGGACTGAAACTTGTTGATGTGTGTGTGTGCACAAACCTGCTCGAGTGACTATCGACTTTCCGTGACATTCATTGTGCACGAACTCGTAACGATTGACCGTTTAGTGAACATAATTGACAGATCGGATATTTTGTATGCAGGCCCAGTGTTCATCGGTGCTTATGTCGCGTGGGACAGAATTTACTGGCACCTTCTCTCTAAAAACCTGCTAGAAAGTGTCTGAACGCGTCGTGTAAAAAGTTGAAAAGTAGATCAACCGTGAACAGTAGAATGTACCGGACGGATACATATGTTTAAATAATGTGACGATTCTTCATAACTTGATTGGAATCTCACAATGTTTGTAAGGAGAACTCGATCGCTGTGTTTAACCCGGCGTTTTGAACGCCGCGGTGTTGGACAATTATTTATCGCATCATGATCACACGAAAAGCTTCTTGAATTGTGGATAACAGCTTTAATCACCTGATTATTGTCGTGCAACACAAGCTCAAGTGTGAACTTCAGATTATAATGATTGCTTTATACAGTCGCTTGCATGTTGCCTAATGGGAATTTTATTACGGCAGATAAAGCTTTCGGAATTTCTGACAACCATGGCCAAGGGACATACGCTGCCAGTGATCGGCGCCGCGTGACGGCCCGTATGCGTGATGTTTGCACCGGATCACATGCAATCTGCTCTGCACGAACAGCAACACAGTACCGCGGCGGTGATGACCGGCAACCCAAGCATTGGCGGGGCAGACTACGGCGTGCGGTCGGTGACAGGCGCCGGAGGCTTCCAGCCCCGTGTTGCACAGGCATATCACGGGGGAGGCATGGACGCTGCAGCTATCGGCTTCAACTCATACGGTGGCAGTGGCAATACCGTGGACAGCATGAAAGGATTTGAGTGCAGTGATTTGGACAGTACCCTGCTGAGCTCCGCTGGGAATAATTCCACTGGTGGTGGAAACGATGGGCAAATGTACCTCACGCCGACCAGAACTATGAATACAAATTCTGCAAACATGGCTTACAGTGACTATGGACAAAATCATTCAAATGCAGAGGGCTTTGGAAGTCATATGGCGAGACAGCATGCATATAACGGCCAATACATGCCCAATGCCACATACAACAGACAGACTCGAGGAGTGCATGGGATTAACAGTTCAGCACATCAACATTCTGTAAACACGGATTATTCTGCTGATAGTAGTATGGCAAGACGAGTGTCAGTTCCTGCTGTAGAGAACAATGCATCAACACAGAACTATGCACGCTCGAATTCCTACCCTCCAGGAACACCGTATGAGAACTCTCTTAATCAGTATCCTTCGACGAGTCAGTCCTATTCCATGAGTGGCTACAACCAAACGGCCTATCCAGAATTGGACCCTGGTGTGCCATCAAACATGGCAGCAACTGGGCAAATGAATAGGAGGGGGCAAGTGAACAGTTACCAGCAATCTTATGCATCGAGTTCCATGAAAAAGACATCCTATCCAACATCGGCCATGGGTACCGGCAGTGAAAGCTGGGGAGATTCGGGTTACCCAGTACAGCAAAAGTTCCCGTCCCATTCTTCCATGTCAAAAGGTCTACATTCCGTTGATTCTAGGGAGAGCAGCAACATGTACCCGCAATTTCAGCATGGCACCCAAAATGCAGCAACCATGCAAGGAATGCATTACACCAATGCACGACAGCCGGGATACCCGTCTTCCAACACTGAAATGACTGCAAATCACTACTCGTCAGTGACCAACATGCCAGACATGTGCACACCCACCTCTGCTTCCATGCTTCCAAGTAATAAATTTTCGAAAACTTTTTCAGGAATGGGTCCAAACGCATCATATAACCAAATGCCAGCTGGTCATATGCGAACTGTTGGATACAAAAACGTCGCCGACTTGCAGGCAACTGCCATGGGTCAGGCAAGCGCTCCAGGGGGCACCCAGAGGCTCCGACACTATGGACCGATGCCAATCCCTAACCAAACTCAAAATGCACAGAATTTGCCTTACAGGGGCTATAATACTTCCGAGACTTCAGCAAATTGTAGCGAATCTGTGGCCAGTCACAACATGCATGGTCAGTACCAACAATTTGATCAATACAGTGGGGCTAACAGACATGATAGAATGCGATCTCTGGACGGTAGGTACATTAGCAGTGCCTCATCGGCACAGCAGACGACATTATCCATGCAAACCTCAAACCAAGGACCTTTTGATCCAGTAACTCATCAGCAAAGCACTGCTGGTCATTCGTCTGGTGGTAGTGCCAATCTGCCATACTATAATAACAGAACGAAACTGGATGCATTTAGCCCAACCTCCATGCAGGCAGCCACTGTCTGTCAAGAAAACTATAACCAGAGTTATCTCGATGGCCAACAGAGGTACAATAATTCAGTGAACAATTCCAATGTTATGAGTCATACAAATTGTCCCCCAGCATACCAACTTCAGCAGAGCGATCCCGTTCAGTCGGAGGCAGATATACGGAGAAATATGATCTTCAGCGCCGAGCTGGAGAAATTAGCGCGCCTTTCAAGGGATCCGATGGCCGATGATTTTCCTGATAGTGTCGGCACAGTGGGTGGAAATCCCCAACCTCAAGAAGCTGTGGCCAATCAGGGACAGCCTGTACGAAATCCCCACTTCCCAGCCACTGCTAGTGGTAGCGTTGGTCCGACCATGTTTACCAACCAAGGGCCAAACCCGTCTGAGAATAGTAAAGTAACAGCGGCAGGGAAAAATTACCAGTCCCAGCCAGCTAGTGCACAGTCTGGCAGTATCACCACAAACCATAATTCAAAGATGATGAGTGCACAGTCTTCAGTGGCAGAATCGTGTACGGCAGTTTTATCTGCACCGTCCACACCCAGTTCTAGTGCAGGTACTATACAACAGACATCCCCAGACTCGAACTCCACCCGACCAGTAAGAACATCTGCCCCGACCAATCCAAATCCAAGTACCCCGGCCACAGCGACTGCCTCCTCTCAGGATAAGGAGAAGGACTCGCAGAATGCTGTCCAGCAGCTCCAACGGTTGACGCAGTCTCTGAAGGAGAAAAAGGACGATGGAACAAAATCCTCTCATATGGAATACTTGAGTCACAATACCGAAAGCAGCTCATCTCTTGGCGGGCAAAACTGCATTGCTGCCTTGTCTGCCGCCTGTCGTAATATGATCGCTGATATGGACAATTCCGTTCCAAAGCTCACTCCTACTTCACACAGTCCCATAGGAATGAAACCTTTCATGGATAACACGGGGAGTGGCTTGGGACAGAAATATATTTCCACTGCACAGAGTCAAACATCATATGGTACTCAAATGTCTGACCAGATGTTTTCACCGCCCAGTGCAAATGGCCAGAACATATCCCCACCGCTACTTTCAATTGGTGGTGATTCGTTTAGTTCCCCTCCCTACAGTACGTCCAGTGTACCTTCGGACTACCAGACCCAGTTTAGTGATTTCCTGGAGCAGAGCGTGCCCATGCAGATGAACACCAGAAGACCAGAGGAAAAGCCCAGGAAAAAGGGCAAACGCAAAAAGTCTGATGAAGTCAATGACATCACAGCCAGTACTATTGGTCCCAAGAAAAGGCGCGGTAGGAAAAAATCCTCCCAGAACCCACTAAGTGTTGAGTCATTAGACCATCCCAATTCACTAGACAATCTAAGTGTTTCAACCCCAATGAGCGAAGGGCATTTGCCGTTAGTTGAGGAATCTCTTAACCGCTCGGCCACGCAAACCCCCAACATGATGTCAAACTCATGGAGGACCAGTGATACAAAATTATTAAGTTCTGAGTTAATGCCCGGTTTGTTAACCAGCCAACAACCTCCGTCTGTTGACAGTGATAGCGTTACACAAGACTTTTTAGACAGTGTATTTTCTCCTGATACCACTATGTCTATCACGAATCAAGAGCCTGTGGACTCTTTTAGCCAGCTTACGGGTGTAAACCAGTCCCATCACTCTCCAGCATCGTCGTTGACGTCGCAGCAGTCCATGAACGAAACGGCATCAACGGGATCTTACTCATCTCAAGGTGGACTAATCGCACGAACCAATCAGTGTTACCAAACCGACAACATAGACCAATCTAAATTAGCCACGTTCTCAAACCAACAAACAAAATCTGTGAAAACATCGCACAGTGCAGTGTCTTCTACGGGTGACTCGGTGTCCAACCCTGTGTCCACCTCGAGCGATACCACAGATGCCAACAGCGAGAAAAGCGCCGCTGAAGAAATCCACCCGCTGGAAATCCTGCAGGCCCAAATTCAATTGCAGAGACAACAATTCAATTTAAACGACTCGCGCCCGTTGCCTTTGAAAACTGCCTCCAAGAAAACCACAGGTCCCCACCCTGCCAAAAAGACCGGTCCGTCCGCGGTGCAGGGAGAAGTCGATGTGAACGTGTTGATGGCCGAGGAAGACTCGACGTGGTATTTGCCTAATGAACAACCCAAGGAACCGGAAGTGCCATGGGAGAACACCAGGAAGAACGCTAAAGGTAAGGACAGTTCGACTGTCTTTCCCTGGGACTGGTTTGCGTCATGACATCCAGTAACATGGCAAACAGCCCAAAATCAAGGAACAAACTTTGTCATGAATCCGGATAAATTTTTAATGTGATTTGACGATTGTGTATCTTTTTACACACACACACAAAAGGCTCCATGGAAATAATAACGTCGTCATGATGCAGACCAGTAATCAGTTCCTTTATTTTATGGGTTATGTGATGTTTTATTTCAGAACCCGGAGACATCATTACTGATTATTTCCGTTTTGTTTTGTTTACATCGAAACTGTGAAAAGAAACCTGTCAATTATACATGCTTTTTTCTGTGTATTTTACGACATTTGGTGAACCTGGAAACCATGTTTTGAAACATAAATCAATTTAAAAAAAAAAAACCAACAATTTAACATAAAAGTAGGCACTAGAGACTTTTCCTGGAGTGACCCTAAGGAAAAGTAACCAACCAAGTCTTTGATTTTGAGATTTTAGTTTTCAAAAACAATGTACACTGTGGTGTTAAGAGGCGAAAATTGCCCATGGCTGTCCAAGATGATGCGTGAAGGTTGTTCTTGTTCGATTTTATTTTGAACATTATTGTTGCATTAGGCCAACAAAAAAAAAGTCTCCGGTTTCTGGTCTCCATGCCTCAGACCCGCCTGTTGGCATTTTTTATTTTTTTTTGCTATGAAACAATGTCCAATTGCAACCAAAATTGCTGGATCGATTGGAATTCTTCCGTGCTGTGATTTAAACAACTTTTTCACATAGGGGTATGCCCGATTTGTGAGGCCTCTCTTAGCCACCATACTTTGTGGGAAATTTGGTCGCCGCATATACCTGTATCACGTGCTTCCCTGTTGGGAAAAAAAAAAGATTACCAAATAAAGAAAAAGCTACTGCACCGATTTTGAAGCTGACCAATGACCAGAAACCGGAGACTTTTTTTTTTTTTTGCCTTATAGTCAGATTATGCAATTTATTGCATTTGGTTGGAGAGAATCTACATACAACCTTTAAACCTTGAATTAACATGTTCAGTTTGTATAAAAAATGTGTATCTATTAGTCTCTCACGTAAATCTTAAATCTCATGTTAGACTGCTGTCTGCAAGGCTCCGGTCTTGAATCCCTTGACATGTATACACAACAAAAGAAAGCGGTATTTGTAGCCACAAGACTTTGTGAAAAAACATTCCCAGTAACCCAGGTCATAGGGTCCACTTCCTGTTTAGATTTTAATCTTCCATCTTTTGTCCCATTATTGGTTGTTTCAAAACATTCGTTTCCAGTTGTTCTTGTTTGTATGTGAAGGGCAACTGATCAGTTTTTTTGTTCATGGTAGTTACCAATGACAGTGCTGGAGACATAAATTAAGCAAAATCTTCACCGAGTTTCTAAGGGAAGGTACAACAGTGGTAATTGGAAACATCTTCATTTCAACCCTGTAGTTTTCAAGAAGTATAATATCATAAAAATAACCTTTGAAAGTTTCATCACAGTCGGTCCTCACCACAGAATTTTGACATAATTTTTTTTTCTCTGATAAAAAAAAAAATGCAATTCATATAGAATGATTTATCAGAATGACTGTTATAGATAATAATTAGATAATAATTACCAGTGTTGTTTTCCCTTTAACAACCAAGAAATGTACTTAAGAATTTTAACAACATTCTTCGAGCCACTTGAATTTGTTTTAATTAATAATACATACATACACGTTTATGTATTTAAAGATTTGATTCAAAGTTTTATATTTTGGTTTTATAACTCTTTAATTTGGTTTTGTACATTTGTATCAAAAACTTTATTTTTGTCTGGGCTTAGCCTAACTTGTTTATATTATCTGCCATAAATTGTAATGAATCTTCCAATATGTCCCAGGAAGTACAGTGCAGTTGGAGCTGTTTAGTGCTAAGCTAAGAAACATGAAAACAATCTTTTAAACATTATTTTCTAATAAGAACATTTACAAATGAGTTTTTAATAAATGTACCTGAAACCATTACGTATTAGGTTTAAAATTGGTAATTCTAAAAAAAAAACTTTAAAAAAACGAATGGTCAGATTTTAATGTAAAACTTACTCAGTGTAAAACTGATGATGGTAACAGTCTTTCCTTGAAATAATTTTTTCCTGAGGTGCTGTCATTTTCAAGAAAAGTGGACAATTACTGGAAAGAGTACTCTTTCCTAAATTTTGTGTTCGAATGAATTCAATGATCCGAATGCATTTAAAACATGTTTCTTGTTAACGGCACAGGTTGGTTGTTCAAAGATTGCAATATCTTGATTCGTAGATCGAGAGTAAGCATAGTCGTAATGGCAGTTTTGCCAACATTATCGATTGTGTTTTTGCCGTCGTGATTTTATAATTTTGACCTACATCAACATGTAGTCTGTCATGCTTTGGTAAATATTTCCATTTGAGGTCTTGACATTTTGTTCATGTTCAGTTTGGCTTGAGCACGGACAAGAGACCATACAATAGCAACATATTTAGGATGGAAAAAACAACAACACAGAATTACAGTTGAACAGCTTTAAGATACCCAATTATTTATGTATATTCTATTTAGTGTATTTAGCATTGGTTTCTGTGGGAGTTTATTTAGTGGGTTGCATCGGTGTACATTATTTTTTATTTATTGGTGAATTGTTTATTAATAATATCCATGGTAAATGGTAAATGATGTAAGCAGTACAGTGTAAATAGTGTATAAACAGGAAGTAATGAACAAATCTTCAGACAATGCCTTGTGTTGTATAAAAAACAGTATTACAAAATCGGCTGCCTACTTCGACTACAACCACAAGAATGGTTGGTTTGTTTAGTTGGATGCATTTATTAGGACTAGGGTTCTACCACGAAAATCTAAATTTTTAAAATGGAAAAACATTTAAATCCTTGGTGATGTGTTTCTATTTAATATCAAGACGGTTGTGGTTCATTTTTAATTAAAAAGAATCTGCAAAGAGCAAAGAGTCCACTTTATGATCTGATTTATTTTGTGGGCTACAAGTATTTATTGTCTTTTTCTACGGATTTTATTAATCGTGTTCGGAAGTCCTTGAACAAATTAACTGGGGGGAAAAACTGATGACTTTCTAGTAGGTCATAGGGACTTTGAAATCCCTGATTTCCTCTTAAAATTTAATTTAAAGCCAGACTTCTGGTAATTTCAAAATAGAAGAAATTGTCATTGATATTACATCCATCAAACATGTTCAGTGATTTAGTCTGATGTGTTATCATTTTTGGGAAGAAAGACATAGAAAGTTTTTTAATTTCCTTATCTTTTTAGGAATTTGAACGCTTTGTTTTTGAAAATTGCCCGCGGTTGATTGTGGATTAGAAATAAACATTTCTGAGTGATTATTTTCTCTTGGTTTTCTTAAAGATATAAATGACACGCAATGTCGCAAGGAACAAAAAATTGTGTTACAGTGACCAGCCTTTGAACAAATCTCTGCTAGGGTCGAAATAACTGATGTACTTTTTTGCATTTAAATACCACAGTTCCATTATATTGGTTTGTAAGCAGTTTGCAACAGCTAAATCTTCATTTATTTCATCATTTACATAATTATCTAATTGCAGAAAGTAAAACCCCATTATAAATTTCACAGATGTCCATCTTGATTCTTCAGACTCTATATGTGGGTCAGGGTTGACAAGCCCTTGCTTTGTTTTAGAGTCCAGTGTCCCAGATTATGTGAAATTGGCCGCACTAATATTTTAAGGGCCATGTACATGAAGTTATTTCTCGATTTATGTTCGTGATCAGCATTTAATGATTGGTGTATTGGCTCCACTCACTACACACCCTTTGGAATTCCCTGCAGACTAGTAAAAGTCAATTTTGGAAAATTGGCAAGAAACAAAGCGTAAATCATACCTGGAATCCTTCATAAATCACCCCTCGAAGAGAGAGAGAGAGAGAGAGAGACAAAAATCACCGGGGCACTCCCTGGTCTGGGCAACTTAGCAGGAACTATGTGTTCATGTATAATGAGTTTGGTCTATATTACAGTTTTGTATTGACCTTGGGGATTTGAGGAGATTGAAGAATGATGTTGCAGGCGAACCCTAGGCTACAATTCCCATGTTTCCCCTCCCCCCCACACTGTCTGATATAAGTCTAGAGGATTGACTCCGATTGAAGGAATAAGTGTTCTGATGTGGATCTGTTTGAGCTGAACATCCCCAGTTACTTCAAGGTTAATCCATTGCATAATATGGATGCCTGCATTGTAAATTTTAATGCTCAAACAAAAATTTCTCTGATTTTTTTCCCTTGTTTTTGGAGTAAATTGAATACACCTTCCGAGTCACTTCAAGGTTAATCCGTTGCATACATGCACGATTGCATTGTAAATTTTAATTCTCAACCAAATATTTCTCTGATTTTTATTTATTTATTTATTTTTCTTGTTTTTGGCGATAAATTTAATACACCTTCCGAGTCACTTCAAGGTTAATCCGTTGCATACATGGATGCTTGCATTGTAAATTTTAATGCTCAACCAAATATTTCTCTGATTATTTTCCCCTTGTTTTTGGCGATAAATTGAATATACCTCCTGAGTTACTTCAAGGTTAATCCATTGCATACGTGCACGATTGCATTGTAAATTTTAATGCTCAACAAAAAATTCTGGTTTTTTTTCTTTTTTTTCTTCTTGTTTTTGGTGATAAATTGAATACCGTAATTTCCGGAATATAAGCCGCGCGGTGTATAAGCCGCACTACCCCAAAATCACCAAAACAAGATTCATGCGTCAACATATAAGCCGCACCGCGTATAAGCCGCACACACAGAGGCCCGCCGGACGCCACTCACTGTCGGTACTTCGCCACAAGGGGGGTCATAAAGGGGGTCATTGTGTTGCATTCGAGTCAAAATGTATTGAAAGAGACACAATAGCATACCTGCCAACCTTGACAAGTGAAAATTCGTAATACTAACAGTAAAGTTTGGCACATTTTACGCATGTCCGAAATACATGTGCATGTACAGGAATCAACGGCACTGCTTGTGGGATCGATGTTTCTTCGACTCCACGTGTTTCTTGACATCGTTAAGGCCACCATGGCTAATGCAGAAATCCGTGCTGCATATTTTACAAAATGCGTTATGTTCCCCAAGTTTGGTGGCAGCAATAACTGGGTAGCTTTCTGAGTATTTATCTCGAAATTTCTGCACCATTTTTATTTTGCTGTTCCGTTAATTCCCGTATCACTATTTACGGCATTCGGGAATGGCGAACGTAGTCCCGCTGGTTGCCTGCTTTCTGCACAACGTATATGTAATCACTACAACGGCAACCAACGAAACGATGACTCTCGCCTGCCACGCGTAACGAATTTTCCTATTGGCTCCTTCCACAGACTACGATATAACGAATTTTCCCATTGGCTCTCTGGTACACGCATGGCATAGACTAGGATCTACATGTACGTTGTGGATTCTGATGTCGCTGGCGCTGAACGTTGCAACGGTTTTTTCAGAAGTTTTTAATAAATCTGTGTGTATCGAGGTCCGCTCACTAAAACTGACAATGACCAGACAATTTTCGCTACGAACAATAAAGGTTTTTAGGTTTCTGTTTCTGTCTGTTTACCAACGATTTTTGCTTAATTGAGCATTGTGTTTTGTTCTTCAAGATTCATACCTCGGCGTATAAGCCGCACCGCGTATAAGCCGCAGGCAACTTTTACCGTGTCAAAATCAACGTATAAGCCGCGGCTTATATTCCGGAAATTACGGTACACCTTCCGAGTCACTGCAAGGTTAATCCGTTGCATACATGCACGATTGCATTGTAAATTTTAATGCTCAACAAAAAATTCTGGGTTTTTTTCCTTTTTTTTCCCCATGTTTTTGGCGATAAATTGAATACACCTTCTGAGTCACTTCAAGGTTAATCCGTTGCATACATGGACGCTTGCATTGTGAGATTTTAATGCTCAACCAAAGATTTTGCTGATTTGTTTTGTTTTGGTGATAAATTCAGTACACCTTCTGAGGTGGCTCTGTTTAAAGCTGAACATTCCCAGTTACTTCAAGGTTAATCCGTTGCATACTGTACATGGGTGATTGCATTTTGCATTTGAATGCGCAACCAAAGGTTTCTCCGTTTTGTTTCGTTTTGGTGATAAAATTGTATATAGCCTATAACCTTCTGATGTGGCTCTATTCGAGCTGATAATCCGTTGCGTACACGGATGCCTGCATTGTGCAGGTTAATGCTCAACCAAAGATTTTTTCTTATTTTTTCATGTTGCATATAAGGACTACTAACATTCATTTATGCATTTTTTTTTCTTTTTGTTTAGTATTATATTTCATTTGCTATTGTATTGTTATGGTATTGTATGATTTCTTGTTTACTGTAAAGCGCCATGAGCACTTCTTGGTGGATATGTGCGCATTATAAATCTTCTGTATTATTATTATTATTATTATTATTGACTGGTAAAACTTGTAGCTTTGCATGGTGAGGATGATAAGTAAGACTAATTGCGGTGACACCATGTGGAATCTCAATTGAGTAGTAATTAGTTCTGAAAAGAACTGGAGGTACAACTCGACGTTTCGATCAGTATGCTCTGATCGTCCTCAGGAGATCGCCTGAGGACAATCAGAGCATACTGATCGAAACGTCGAGTTGTACCTCCAGTTCTTTTCAGAACTAATTACTACTCAATTGAGATTCCACATGGTGTCACCACAGTTAGTCTTACTTATTATTGACTGGTTCATTTTGAATGAGGTTTTATTGAAAGCCCTTGTGCTCTGTTTATCTCTCTCATAGATCAAAATGCTACTTGTGTTAACAGTTATCAGTGCAGTATGTGAAGGTACTGTAGATTACATACATGATAAAATACCACAAAGGTATTTTGGCCGAGATGCTCTGAGCTTAAAATGGAATCACTTGATGCCTGTAAACGATTTCTATCCTAGCATTGACTACAGTTAAAGATGTATTGCCCGTGTTTAGGCCGATTTGATGGTAAAAAATAGATTTAAATGTTGAATTGCAATTTTTCTGGGGTTAAGGAAGTTACACGCTTTCATTTGAGACATTGAACGAAAAAAATCCTTTAAGGATTAGTATCAGTAAAATAAAAACTCACACTAACCTTCCCAAATCCTCCAAAATCCTCTTTGCTAAAGTGAAGGATTTTGAAGGATGAGGTTACATGCTACATGCTCTTTGCTAAAGTGAAGGTTTTTGGAGGATTGAGGTTATTAGGCATACTTGCCTTTCCATGGTACATGTACATCCATGTTTGTTGTAGTGATTGCAAGGTCAGTGCTTGGGTCAGTGGACACTGTTTATTGCTCCATGCATGCAGGGAGGGTCCCTGGCCATGTACATGTATCACAGATTAGAAACACATGTGCGCATACATGTCATGTGCTTGCTTTACTACTGAAGGATTTTGGAAGATTCAGGTTATGTGTCAATCCTCCAAAATCCTTCACTTTTGCAAAGAGCATGTAGCATGTAACCTCAATCCTTCAAAATCCTTCACTTTAGCAAAGAGCATGTAGCATGTAACCTCAATCTTCCAAAATCCTTCACTTTAGCAAAGAGCATGTAGCATGTAACCTCAATCTTCCAAAATCCTTCACTTTAGCAAAGAGCATGTAGCATGTAACCTCAATCCTTCAAAATCCTTCACTTTAGTAAAGAGCATGTAGCATGTAACCTCAATCCTTCAAAATCCTTCACTTTAGTAAAGAGGATTTTGGAGGATTTTGGAAGGTTAGGGTTAAGATTGGGGCCCAAAACCTCAAAAATGTAACGTGAGTAACCATGGAATAGCCCATAATATCTTTCAATATTTGTTCCCTCTTGAGCCATCAACAGTCCACACAAACTTGAAGTGTTTTTCGTCTGAAATTGTGAATTGATTTTTCATAAGTGCTGTTAGAAAGAAATATTGAGCTGTCACTATCAGTGGAGTTTCTGAACATGGTTATTAACAAAAAGGGTCTTTTTGAATCGAGCGTTTTGAATTAGCCTGACAATTTGACGTCACGCTTTCAGGCTTGTGAATTACGCCAGATACCATAATTTATGGTGGCCACCATAATTTTCCTGGAGATTCAACTTGGTTGATAGCTAGCGCACAAGCCTCGAAGCATGACGTCAGATCTTTAACACAACGTATCCAATGAAATCCCTTGAATGGTACACCAGGAGTGTGTCTTTATTCTTGAGGATAAAGACTGGGAACCAGTCTAGTGTTGAAGATACATGGATTCATGTAGATAGAGTGAGGAAGGTTGAGGGCAGACAGTTTGAATAAGGCATAAAGTCCGAATCCATGAAGTACTAAGAGTGTTCTTGCAGTGAAGTGGGATGGCAGTGAAAAGTAGATCTATAGACATTGTTGCCTTCCCCCCCCAAAAAAAACCAACAACAACAACAACAAAAAACACAACCCCACCCAAAAAACAAAACCAAACAATTAAGGTTGTAATCATACTTCATGCACAAAGCATCTAAGATAAAATGTTTTTTTGTGAAATTAGGCCTTTATAAATTTTATATTGAACAGTAACAAATATTACACTGTCACTGTGGCATCAAATTATAATGTCATATAAATAAACATGTCAGTGATTGCACAGATACTGTAAGAAAAACAAATAAAAGTGAAGTTGACTTAAAAAAAAAAAAATACAGTAGTTGAAATGAACATTTTACATGTATTACTTTGTATTACTGCAGTGCACAGATAATCAAGTTCACCCATGCATGTAATACACTCTTACTTTATGTACTTTTAAGTAATACACTGTGGCCAAATTTTTATTATTTTTTGTAATTTCCCTGTGGGCAGTAATTTTATGACCCAACAAATTATTGTAATTCATGGACTGATTGTTAAGGTTGTTCTTCCGATTATTTGTGTTTTTCCCCAGAGATAATGTATTTGCTTTGATATTTGGGTGAATTCAGAGTTCATACTGAACATGAATGAACCCAGTATTGTACAGGTCTGCATGTATTAATTATACAATGCATGAATTCAAAGCAGTACAATTAAACAAAATCACCCATTGCCACATCATGATAAAGCTAACTAATTATTTCAGACTAGAGGCCTTCGTGACCAGTACCCAAATGTACACAAACTATTCTGAAGCAACCACAAAAACTTACTTATATTGAATTCAATCAGTATAGCACTTCTAAACCTAACCATCCCAAATCCTCCAAAATCCCCTTTGCTAAAGTGCAGGATTTTGAAGGATTGAGGTTACATGCTACATACTCTTTGCTATTAAAGTGAAGGATTTTGGAGGATTGAGGTTATTAGGCATACTTGCCTTTCCATGGTACATACGTGTACATCCATGTTTGTTGTAGTGATTGCAAGGTCAGTGCTTGGGTCAGTGGACATTGTTTATTGCTCCATGCATGCAGGGAGGGTCCCTGGCCATGTACATGTATCACAGATGAGAAACACATGTGTGCATACATGTCATGTGCGTGCTTTACTCCTGAAGGATTTTGGAGGATTCAGGTTTTGTGTTCGCAAATGGGCCTAGGGAGTTAGGGTTAATGAATAAAGAAACATACCAAAAGGTTTAAAACTAAACGAATATCTTACAAGTTGCATGTAGATTCTAACACGCTAAATTATAGTAGTAGTGGCTTTTTTTTCTTCAGATTTGTTGCATCAGGAAGTTCAGCATGCATGGAAGAAGAAAAAAAAAGACAAGGGGGAAAAAAATTGCCTGAAAGAAGAATTAAGCCTTGTAAGCTCGCCTGGGGCAATGACTGAGTCACTGGAAATGGGGAAAATTTTCTCGTAATGCTCAACTGCCCAGTTAACGTGAACAGGATACGTTGTGTGTACCACAAACTCTGATGTCCCCGTTTTCTTGCAATTTAGGAGCGAACCGTAGACATGGGTGATTTGGTTAGTTTCTGACCGTTGAAGGAGCGAATATTAGTTTTAGTCTCCTCTGTACATGAGTACATTGTACATCTAGAGGCATTATTACCATGTGGCTGGGATAATGGAGCAATAGACGGGTCTGTCATTTTGTCTAGGGGGAAAACCATTGGTGTGTATACAAATCTTAAAATTGTACGTATCCTTGTTGAGATGGCATTATGATGGGCATGAGGTGCTGGCCATAAAAATTTAGTCTCTCTGTACATGAATACACCTGCCTGAGATAATTGAGTAATAGGTTGGTCTGTCAAAACTGTCAAAACTAAACATTCTGATGCGCGGGTCTGAGCCGATGTGTTCAGAGACAAGATTTTTTTTTTGGCCTAAACATATGTCATTAATATTATTAAATATTTAATTTGATGCTTTACTTATTTTCTATTTGCTTTTTTTTTCTTTTTTTTTCTTCTGCTATTTGCTTTTGCTATTTGCTATGTATTTGTGATTCCATGTCCTGTTGATCGTGATGATATTGTCCCTTTAACCCTAACCCCCTATGTGTTCTGGCTAAGAACCTTCCTGAATCCTCCAAAATCTATCAGTGCACTTTTGGAAACATGCCCTTATCTTTAAAATGCATCATGCATTTTCGTTGATCTTTCATATTCAGCACTTATGGCCTGTACATTTTTGCCAGGTAGTAATTTTGTCCCATTTGAAGAGGTGAAAGTACCAATTTCCAACAGTGCTGAATTTTTTCTAAAAAGTGCCCCTTGGAGGATTTTGCAGTATTTGGGGTGGTTAGGGTTAAAGGACACCTATTATTAGAAAACGACTGTTTCTATGGAAACATTTCAATGGGCCTAAGGCTCTAAGGAGAATTTCATCACGGCAAATTTTACATGTACATCTGATCTGGGGCCAATTTCACACAGCCACTAAGCAGAGAATTTTGCTAAGCGATATAAAACAGACTACCAACCAAAATTCCACACAATTTGTGTGTGGAAGTTTGGCTGGTAACCGACAATATCTGCTTAGCAAATACTTTTCGTAAGCGATTTTTTTTTCTTCTTTTTTTTCCCCCTTTTTTTTCCCCTGCTTAACAGCTCTATGAAATTAGTCCTTGATTACAAGAATACTGGGAGAAATGTATATCATAAAGGTCCCCCCCAAAAAAAGAAAAGAAAAATAGAATAAATAAAAAATAAAAAATAATAAATAAATAAATAAATAAATAAATAAAATTATAGTAAAAATAATAAAAAAATTTTAAATTTTATTTCAATAAAAATATAATAAATATGAAAGGGGGGTCAAATGGAACAATATATAGAAATGAATATAAATTAATAAATGCATTTAAAAAATGTAGTTGGGAGAAAAAAGATGAGAAATTTATTGTAAAAAAAAAATCAGTAACGTTGGGAAAACAACATTACTGTGTGTTCTTTGTTCTACAGTTGACAAATCTCATCTTGCTTATTGCATGGGGTGAAACCTATTGGTTTACAGGTCCCTACGTATAGTTCTCTTGTGAAATGCAAGTACTGTAATGACATTATCTTATAGTGTGAACATTTAAAGAGCTTGGCAGTGAATAGAGGGCATAAAGGCCACGGATCTCACGAGATGCCCGTTTTTTTCTGTTTTTTTTTATCAGCATGCATAGCATGGCCCTTGGCGGTAGCGATCTTAACATGTCCAATTGCTGACTACCAAGACTGTCTCGGTTTCTATATCCAGAAGGGACACTCTCACTCTCGGGATAAAAGATGCATGATCTTTTACTTGATCCCTGTGCAGTGGAAATCAAATCAGGGCCAAATTGCGTGAGGGTCCCCCCCCCCCCCCCCAGAGAATAACGAAGAACATTTTTCAGGTATCGCGTTACGCCAATTTTTTTTTTTTTTTTTTTTTTTTTTTCCAGCTCCGGAGAAGTTTGCTTGTAATCACAGAGAGAAGAATGTGTAGAGATATGATAGCAGGCTGATTGGCACACTGGCTAGTTAATATTAGAAGTCTATGTACGGGCTTGCAGAGACTTGGAATTTACCAAGAGATCCTTTCATAATGTTCGTATTGATTCGGTATATAATGGTTACGTGGCTCAGAAAATGTACATTAGGCTAAACGATTCGGTAGAGATAATTTGTAAATAAAATTTACTCCATATTATGTTTTAAAAAAACCTTGGTAATCTTCAAAAGCATTAATGATCACAATTGATTATGGTATCAAACATCCCTTGAAATATTTCGGTTGCAGGTGCTGTCGTGTCTGTACAATTTAATCAAACCATTTCACAAATAAACTATTGTCATTGCACTAAATTTTGTTTTGTTTTAGTTGATTCTAAGCTTTTAAAGCCCCATTACACTGTTTTGGACAAAAGCATAAATGGCTAAATCTGATGGTGATATGAAACATCATTGAAATATTTCTGTGTAAAGTGCTGTCATTGCAGTAAAGAAATAATTCAAAATTAACTTCCGATTGAATGTAAACCATTTGAATGCATTTCCCCTTATTTTCTTGTCAATGACACAATGAAATATGCTGAACCCTTCACAGGTTATTTGTATACAAGTACATGTCGTGATTCTTATAAAATGTGGATGCATTTATTTTAGGCCAAAAAAACGTCTTCGGTTTCTGGTCATCGGTCGGCTCCAAAATTGGTGTGGTGACGTGCATTTTTTTTTGGCCAACAGGGAAATACGTGATACATTGTATATGCGGGGATCAAATTTCCCATACAAAGTATAGTGGCTAAGAGAGGCCTCACAAATCGGGCAAACGTTTGTGAGAGGTCTCACAAATCACCTATGTGAAAAAGTGGTTTAAAACACAGCACGGCATTTGAATTCCAATCGATCCAGCAATTTTTGCTGCAATTGGACATTGTTTCATAGCCCCCCCCCAAAAAAAACCCATTATAAATTAAAAATGCCGATGCGCGGGTCTGAGGCGACACGCGCGGAGACCAGAAACTACAGACTTATTTTTACAAAAACTTACAAAAAGTTACTGTCCAGGTGCTTTTTGTATAAAATAAAACATAAACAACATGTAACAGTTTTTTGGTTTTTTTTCCCCCTCAAAAACATTTTTAAGCACTTATTTGATAAAACTTTCACAGGTTAGTTTTATAATACCTTAAAACTAGAGGCTTGAAATGAATGCATGTTTACAAAACACCGATGTTGAACTTTCCTTTTAAGTAAAATTAAAAAAAAATTAAAAAAAGACCTCTGGGATTGCAGTATTTTCTTTCCAAAAAAAAAAAACTACATGTACGTTAATCATGCGAGTATGTGCAGTTGTGCATGCAGTGTACTGAATCTTTGATTGCATTAAATGGGCTGTGCAATCAATACAAGAAAATGTCCTGTGGATTGTAAATAGCATTTGTACATGATGTATTCAAGGGTGATGCATCCAGGGATTGATATTAACAAAAGAAAAAAAATGGAGGGATCAACTACATGTATAAATCTGTTGAATAACTTGTTTAATAACCACTTCAAATCCATCAAAAATAATCCAAGGGGCACTTTTTTTGGAAAAATTCAGCACTGTTGGAAACTGGTACTTTCACCTCTTCAAATGGGGCAAAATTACTACCTGGCAAGAAGTACAGACAATATAAGTGCTGAATATGAAAGATCAACGGAAATGCATGGTGCATTTTGAAGATATACATGTAAGGGCATGTTTCCAAAAAGTGCACTGATGGATTTTGGAGGATTCAGGAAGGTTCCCGGCCAGAATACCTAGGGGGGGTTAGGGTTAACCGATGATTCTGGGATACACATTTGTCTGTATCAGTAAATTCTCAAACACTCTGGAAGTCTTGTAAGTATTCGCAGAATACATTTTGGAGGAAAAAATTGTCAAAGGTTTTCTTGGTCTCGGCGGGTTGCTGAGACTTGTAAATGTTATGACTGTTAACCCTCCTATGCCCAGGCTGAAATTTGGCCCAGTAAGCACCGCACCCACCTGCATTAACCCTCCTATGCCCAGGCTGAAATTTGGCCCAGTAAGCACCGCACCCCACAGACAGTCACTTGAGTATTTTTGGTTGCATTGCCAATTGGTAGGTCAAACCACAGAGTCACACAGAGCTGTGTATGTACTGTGGAGTGGTTTTGGTTTGACCCTAGCCACATGTCCTTGCATTTATTTGAGTGCACTGCACAAAGTCAATGGGTTGGGAGTTACATACAAATTTTGAGTGTCTTTGATTGGTTTTGGTTTGACCTCCTATCACAGCCACATGTGCTTGCATGTATTTGAGTGCACTGCACAAAGTCAATGGGTTAAGAGAGACATACAAATTTTGAGTGTCTTTGATTGTTAAACCTACAGGAGGGTTAATTGTGCTTATTATAAAATAAGCAAAGCAAATTCTACACATGCACATGAGTATTTTGTTTTAGATTGAAATACATAGGTCTTTGTTGGAAAGAATTTACAAATGAATCGGACGGATTCAAGTAAGATAAGTGTGATTTTCATGGATCAAAATGTATTATTCATGTACTGCATGTTCTGTAATGGTGTCAAAAGGTAACACGTATCTGGTTGTGAAACCAAGGATTCCTCAAAAGTGCCCTCAGCACTCATGCTCAAGCTGAGGAAAATGTTCAATTTAGAGTTGGCAAGAAAACAAATTATATTCCAGAGAAAGACCCACGTAATCGCCCACACAAACACATAACGTATGGACATTACTTTGCCCTCAAGAATGATGTTTTGCAGAGAAGCAGAGAACGTTGAATGTTCTGTTGCTGTTGACTCCAACTTATGAAATGGAAACCACCGGGGCTTGAATTATAGCAGTATAAAAAAGATTTTGATATCATTTACATGTACTTGTTAAGTTGTGGCTCAACTTGATCAAACTGGAAGATAACTGCAGCTATGAACCGTTTGAAGATGTGTTCTGTCGAGGAAGTGTTTGTCCAACTGAAAGGTTTCTCTGTGAGGCAACCGAGTATTTTGCACCTGTTGTATAAATTGAGAGTGAAGCTGTTTTGTTTGACCTCCTCATGCCAATCCAACGCAGACAGGTAACCTGTCAAAGACCGGCAGGAAAAGGTCACTAATCACCTGTTATAACATTTATCCCCAGTCTTGCCCACCTTACTCCATCCATCCGCCTCCTCCCCGAGCAGGCCAGGACATCCACACCACCCCTGTGCATTCTTTGACTTGTAAATAGGCATCACACCATCACACCAACCTCCTAAGTGGGTCTCAGATCAATGGTCCTGGGACACTTGGGGTTTAGTTGGCCTAAATGCTCTGACATCCCAGTCATGAATTTTCAGCTGAGAGCTGAGGGTATCACTTTACCGCAATCCAAGTCTGGGCTTTTGGCCCTGGTGTAATGGCTCCAGATGCTTGAGTTTGTCTTGAAGAGGCCGATCAAGTTACCTGTGCAGAGCACCTGGATAGGCTGGGGGTGACAAGGACGTGCATACAGGCCCAAATCTAGGCCAATTAACCCTTGGTCTCCTTGGGCTGATGGGGAACAGGATGGATTCTGACAGGAAATTACGCAGATTTCCCTACTTTTCCTTTTTTGTTCCAATATTTGGATTGAAAAAATCTTTAATATCAATATAAACCAGATGATGGTTTCATTTTTTTTATCTTATTGACATGCACATGTGCATGAATGTGTAGTTTTGTTTCATACCAAAAAGATTTTATCATGTATGTTGGCATTTAAAATATTTCTCAGTCGCAGTCCGGGAACTAGACTAAACCATCTGGATTTTTGCACAAAGTTGATAACCAGCTGAGAAATGATAGATTAGGCAGGTGCCCAATCCTTCTGAGGTTATTTTGAAACATGATTTTCTTGGCAAGTATTGAATGTTGCAGTGGAAAGCTGCTGTAGATTTTGTTCTCTTGTTCTTTATGCCACTGACGAAGGTCCGTGCATTGGTATTAAGAAATAATTGAAAAAAATAAGTGTACAATGTCAATTTAAATTTTAACTCCTAGAGCAATTAACACTAAGTACATGTACTTGACCTTTGCTCGCATAATAATAACTATGAAGATCTGGCATGACATGGATTTTGTTTGAAGTTTCAGCACTGCTCAGCAGACTTGATGTGGAGTACCTTTTCATGAGTACGAGTACAGAAAAAAAAGATCTCCGGTTTCTGGTCATTAGTCGGCTTCAAAATCGGTGCAGTGACGTGATTATTTTTTTTTGCCAATCTTTTTTTTTTGCCAACAGGGAAATACATGATACATTGTATACGTGGGGACCAACTTTCCCATATACAAAGTATGGTGGCTAAGAGAGGCCTCACAAATCAGGCAAACATTCATACCCCTATGTGAAAAAGTCATTTAAAACACAGCACGGCAGAATTCCAATCAATCCAGCAATTTTGGCTGCAATTGGACATCGTTTCATAGCACCAAAAACCCAGAAAATTAAAAATGCCGCCGCATGGGTCTGAGGCGATGCATGTGGAGACCAGAAACCGGAGATTTTTTCTTTTGGCCTAAGGTAATTGAGTACTTTTTCCTGAGTATAAGTACAGAAAAGATGATGTACAGCAAGTTAGGTGTACATTTTTAAGAAAATTATAGACAACTCAACAAATTGTAAAAATTAACCCCAAAAATATCACTTCACGATTTAAAAACATTGCAGTATTTAATTACATGTACGTATATAAAATGAATTGTTACCACACTGAATTCAAATTTTCCATTTATAAATATAAACATATATAGTCTACGTATTCAAAACCTTGTGACACTGGATCTGCCAAAACCTGCCAAAATGTTGACTGTGTGTTAACAATGCCCAATGTACATGTATGTACACCTTTCAAGACCTGTCAGTTCAGTGCATACATATATAGCTTAGAGCTACACCACTTTTTCAAAACCTGTCAGTGTTAGTGCATAGTGAAGCAAGTCAAGCAACTATACATACACATGTATATAACCTATCCAAAATGCTCCAGACGGGCTAAACAGGTTTTGAAGAGGTGCAGTTTCTAGGGCACAAACTGCAATTTTTTTAGAAGGTTTTTTTTTTTTTAAATGTGTGCAGTTTGTTTGGCCTTCCTCCTGTGTGCGGTTGATGTTACACTGTGAAATTTGCGAAATAGGGCCATAGAAGATATGGTTTCAGCTGGAATTCATACAGAGGGAATCCCTGTAGACCCGATCATACTCTGATGTCTTCTGGTCATGGCAGAGCAGTTGAGGTAATCGTTGGCTAGAAATGTAAGCTGGCCGGGAGATTTAATTCGTGCCTTGGATGAATATCACTCTGTCCCGTCGTCGATGGGTTTTTAATTGGTGACCGTAATTATTGAAATTCTTGATTAAAAAGGCCCGTAGCTATTTATAGAGTGTACATTTTCGGTGAAATGAATGCATTTTACTATATGCATAAAAAAAATCAAGCTGTGAACGGTTCAGCTTATTTCATTGTGTGCGTTAACGAGAAAATGCAGTTTGGTCAACATCACCAATATGTTGAACACATCCTTTTAACACTTCTATGACTGCAAGGGTCAAAGTCAGTCAAAATGTTGCAATATATTTGCCAAAGATCTGATACACTTACTTGTACATGTACATAAGTCGAACACTGTGAAACCTTACGTGTAGTAAGTACATTTACAGGTCAGAATGAGTCAAAAAACGTTTTTGACTGATAAAAGGCATTGTTTTGTGTTGTTGAGGGTGGTCAAAATGACGATATACTTCAGTCAAAATTTTGATATACTTGCCATCTAGTGCACTTAAAAGTCAAACACTGTCAAACCTTACATGTAGTAAGTACATTTACAGGTCAAAATGAGTCGACTGTTTTTGACTGGTAAAAGCATTGTCTTGTATTGTTCAGGGTGGTCAAAATGACAGTTAAAAAAAAACAGTCAAAAATGCCCCTGTGTGCGCATTTGGGTCACCAGTCAAAACAGGCAGTTGACTGGTTTTGACCACTATGGCTACTTGCCACTACTTGCCACAGCTAAAGTAGGAGGGTTTAACACACGAATCCAGATTTGGCCAACAGTCCTTGCCCACCCTTGGCAATGCTGGAAAACTTTGACCATGCACCTGCATAAAAATAAAGTGCATAGTTACAATTGTCACGGAATGGCATGACCCTAAGATCCTATCAGTAAATCGATAGGTAATATGTGCATGCGCGCATTGGTAGTATGCGTATTCTTTTTGCTACTTGCGGTTCCAAAGCAAGCAATTCTTGAGGCATAAATTGAGTATGCTAATAAGATTTTGAGTCTTGAGTCTTCACAACACATACATGTTACATCGTGTACGTTCAATGCAAGTCCCAAGCTTTCTAATTTCTTGTGTAAATCCTTCAAGAAAATGGTGGTCAATGCATTTCTATTGGGTGTCTGATGATCGTTGGAGCCAGCACGTGTGAAGTGGGCGTGGTTTATGTTGGAATTTCGTCACACTTACCAACAGGATTGGTGGGTAGAATGTCGTATCCGAACGCCACTTTTTCTCATTCAATATAACCAATAAAGTAATCTTACCTACCCAGTAAGGTGGAGAACATATGGATGATGATGGACATATACTTCAAATTATTCCAGGATATTTATTTCATGAAAAATCAGTCATTTTTGGTATACAGTGACTTCCTTAGTCATGTCAACAAAATTTGGTAAGGATAAAATTCAGTATTTATAGTTTGATGAAATTCTTGCGTCGGGTGATAAACAATTGATTTCAATTTTGCCCTACACGTCGGTGTAGGGCAAAATTGAAATCAAAAATTCAGTATTGTTTGTATATATTGTTGAAACTTAGTGGGAACCCAAAGGACATCAGTATCGCGATACGTTAGTTTTGTAACGTGATACGTATCGATAATCGATGTATCAGTGAATCGTTACACCCCTAACTGTGCACTTAGTCTGAAAACCTGACGTCACGCTTCGAGGCTTGTGAATTACGCCAGATACCGGCCTCTCAGTTTGGCTTTTTTTTGGGGGGGGGGGGAGATTTTTGTGTGTGATGATGGGCACCCACGCGCAATATCTCCAGTGATATTTGGATGGCAGAAGTACGTGCGCGCAGTAGTGTTACATTCACACACGAGCCTCGAAGCGGGCGGGCCTCGAAGCTGGCGGGCCTCGAAGCGGGCGGGCCTCGAAGCGGGCGGGCCTC
The DNA here is from genome assembly GCA_029582265.1 of Zoroaster sp. YZ-2022. Classification (NCBI taxonomy): domain Eukaryota; kingdom Metazoa; phylum Echinodermata; class Asteroidea; order Forcipulatida; family Zoroasteridae; genus Zoroaster; species Zoroaster sp. YZ-2022. The sequence goes on from CM055818.1 coordinate 9,809,689, forward strand.
GAAGCGGGCGGGCCGTGAAGCGGGCGAGCCTCACATCTTTGGCACAACGCATCCAAATGAAATCCCTTGAATGGTATACGGCCGGAGCTTGTCTCTTATCCTTGATAGGATAAAGACACGGGACCAGTCTACTGTGTACTGTGCTTAATGTAATTGTAGCGTACTTTCTGTATCCGATATATGGATTACCACACACTTCACACCTGTAATGTAACAGGACAGTGTGTGCTAATTTCATGTGGATATGACGGGCAGGTAAAGTGCACAGGAACCATCCATCTAATTTACACATCTAATAACACTCGAGTAGGGGAAATCAGGATACAAATTAATGCAGGAATAGTTCCTGTGTTGAATGCCAGAGAGGATCCTGTGCGGATAGTGATAACACCCTCGTGCAACATAATAAGTCTGTATAACTAAGCATCGGACGTTCACCCACACTGTTTCATGCAACGCTTTGACTCTGGACTTGTTTTAATAGTGGGGGAAAGTTGAATGACTTTAAATGGTTGGACGTTGATTGCTTTCAACGAGTTAATGCACTCCTGATTTTCCTGAAGCTTCTTTGAGTTCTTTCATATTTTCTACTGCACACCCAGGTATAGCAGTCTCCACTGTCTGTCTGAGGGCATTTAAGACCAAGTAATTAAAGACGTTTTTAAAAAATTATTATTATTATGCCGGTACCTTGGTTAATTGCTTTCCCAAATACAGTGAAGGATGGAATAAATATTAACTGGACTAGGATGTGATGAAGCGGTGATACACAATTAATCTGCGCACGTCCTCAATAATGTATCCTGCTTTAAAAATTTTTTTTTTTTTTAAAGCAGAACAATCTGAAATGGATAAAGGGTACTTAAAATGGATACTTGTTAACTTGAGACGCTTGCCTTATGTAGCTTGGTTGTTGGAATGGATACTTGTTAACTTGAGACACTTGCCTTATGTAGCTTGGTTGTTGGAATAAGCCGTGCAGTTGAAGGGACACTATCGTCACGGAACTCACGATCGGAGCAGACTTTCAACAGGGTGTGGAATCGGCATCCTCGTTTAAGATGACCGCAGTGACTGAAAATTACTGGCTCGTTTGTGCAGCGGCAACGGTAATTATGACCTTGTCATGTGGGGTATTACTTTCAGTCACTGGGTTAACCGAAAACTAGCACTCCGATTCCATGCCCTGTTGATCGTGACGATACTGTACAACCACTTTTACTCTTTTGGACAACCATTGCACAACTGTCTTTGAGTGGATTCAACACTTTTTTGATTGCAAAATAACGTCATTATTGTCTAAAAGCTGACATGATTTGAATTTGGTAAAGGTACGTGTATCAATCATCCTGATACATGATCGTTCTGAAGTGTTCTCATTTCAGAAAAAACACTGAATAAATATATCCACGTTTACCATAAGTTGCCAGATGGCAAACAAAAGCATTTTTTGTCAAAATTGTGAATGCTTTTCCCACACTTACGTGTGTCTCATTACTTAGACTCCGTCTTGTGCTGAAACTATCTTGATTCAAAGCGAGTTTAAGCAGACTCACAGAAGTTTGGCACATGCACGTTAACCAATGATGCATACATTTCCTTCAAAGACAGTATACATAATGTATACTTTTGGTGAAATGTCTGTAATGTTATGGAATCCATACATTGTAGGAATCAAGAGATATGTACAGAAACCATATTTTTTCAGCTTACATGTATTTCGCTCTGCCGTTATTTGACATGGGGTGATAGGTCGTTTTCTGTCGCAGCTCCGAGACTCTGGAATCGTCTTCCAACTAAACTCAAATCTTGTCATAGTATAACCAGATTCAAGTCGATGCTTAAAACTCATCTTATGTCACAACTCTTTAAAGATGATGTATAAAGTTATTTGTAATTGCATTGTAGGTACATGTATCTCGGTACATAATATTTGTTTCCCTATGCTATCATTGTATATTGTTTGTATTAATGTTTTTTTTCTTTGTTTCCGCGCCTTGAGCGCCCAGCAGGGTGGATATGTGCGCGCTAAAAATCTTTATTATTATTATTATTATTATGGCAATGAGCTGAAAGTGTCACAGGTTGGTTATTTAATGTATATCTTCAATATATATCTTGATTCAAAGAGAGTAAGCATACTCACAGAAGCAGTTTTGCCAACATGACCAATGTACCTTCCCTTCAATGTATATCTTGATTCAAAGAGAGTAAGCATACTCACAGAAGCAGTTTGGCCAACATTACCAATGCTGTACCTTCCCTTCAATGTATATCTTGATTCAAAGAGAGTAAGCATACTCATAGAAGCAGTTTTGTTAACATCACCAATGCTGTACCTTCCCTTCAATGTATATCTTGATTCAAAGAGAGTAAGCATACTCATAGAAGCAGTTATGCCAACATTACCAATGCTGTACCTTCCCTTCAATGTATATCTTGATTCAAAGAGAGTAAGCATACTCATAGAAGCAGTTTGGCCAACATTACCAATGTTGTACCTTCCCTTTAATGTATATCTTGATTCAAAGAGAGTAAGCATACTCATAGAAGCAGTTTTGCCGACATTACCAATGTTGTACCTTCCCTTTAATGTATATCTTGATTCAAAGAGATTAAGCATACTCACAGAAGCAGTTTGGCCAACATTACCAATGTTGTACCTTCCCTTTAATGTATATCTTGATTCAAAGAGAGTAAGCATACTCATAGAAGCAGTTTTGTTAACATCACCAATGCTGTACCTTCCCTTCAATGTATATCTTGATTCAAAGAGAGTAAGCATACTCTTAGAAGCAGTTTGGCCAACATTACCAATGTTGTACCTTCCCTTTAATGTATATCTTGATTCAAAGAGATTAAGCATACTCACAGAAGCAGTTTGGCCAACATTACCAATGTTGTACCTTCCCTTTAATGTATATCTTGATTCAAAGAGAGTAAAATGTCTGTAATGTTATTGAATCCATATTTTTTCGCTCTGCCATTATTAGACTTGATCTGAAACTGGCACAGGTTGGTTGTTTAATGTAGGCCTATGTATCTTGATTCAAAGAGAGTTACAAGCAAACGCCAAGAAGCATTTTGCCAACATCGCCAGTGAAGTGCGCGTACATTCCTTTAAAAGTATGGACGTGTACATGCACACTTTGAGTTTGTCTTCAAGAGGCGGATCACATTACCTCACCTGGACAAGGACATGCACACTGGCCCAAACCTAGGTCAATTAACCCTTGTTAACCCAGTAGGCCCATACGCTTTTGGTAAATTGTGGGGACATGTGGGGGGGGGTGGGAAATACATAAACGTTTTTGTTTTACCATTATAGCCACACCTTTGTAATCTTAAGGATTCAAGAATCAGTAGAGTGTACACACGTACATGTACATGTACGTTGTGTTTCAATTTAACCCTCCTACTGTAGCTGAACCTTTGTGACAAAGTAGCTATTAGTGGTCAAAATCAGTCAACTGACAGTTTTTGACTGTTGAACCAACTGTTGCACACAGGGGCATTTTTGACTGGTTTTGACTGTCATTTTGACCACCCTCAACAAGACAAGATTATTGCTTTTGCCAGTCAAAAAAACAAAACAGTCAACTCATTTTGACATGTAAATGTACAAACTACACATTATGTTTGACAGCGTTCGACTTCTAAGTACATCAATTAGCAAGTATAGAAATTTTGACTGATTTTTTTACCCTTGCAGCCATAGAATTTTTTTTATGAAAGGTTGCCATAACACAAGGCTTTTTAAATGCCACTCAAAGTGCAGGCTAGTTTTGAATAAAAGCTAAAATAAAAGCACTGTCCATACTTGCTGGTGACATAATGCAGTTGTATCTAACTTGCTAGGCACAGTAAATCTGTGATTATGTACACCCTTGTGTGACACTGCATATTGAGGGCAGACAACATCCAGACAATGTTTTCATCTTGTCACTTGATCCAAACTCCTTGTATTGTAACACCATCTCAGCATCTGCCACATGGTTCATTAACACCCCTGAGCCCCCTCAACACCCCTCACCCGGGAGTCGACAAATAAACGAGCTGGCTGGATCACCAGAAGAAGGAAAAAAACAAAACAAAAAAAACAAAAAAAACAGTAGTGCTATGAAAACATTTACAGACTCCGGATATTCCCCAAACAGCTGTGCCAGTTAGTCCTAAAGCAAGCAGAGCCGATCGGTCCTGTGTTATATTGGTTTTTTCACGAAGGAAGCGGGCCGGCGGGGTTTGCTTGTATTAGCTACCGAATACCTGGGGAGACAATCTCCACTGTGTGTTTGCATAGGGTCAGTTGAAGCCAGTCTCTCTCGGCTGAGGCTGTGTACCTCGGCTGCTCAGTGGCTCGGCCGAGATTCCGTGTAATGCACACTCACATATTTCTGTTGCTGTGTTTTTAAAAGATTTTTTTTCTCTCTCTCTCTCTCTCTCTCTCTCTCTAAATAGGAATGAAAATATCCCATAAATTGGGAGTAATTATGGGATATCTGACATAGGAAGTAAGGGTGAAATGACACTGATTATCAAAAAGTTCATTTACGTGTATTTAAAATTGTTTAATGACAAGAATTATCAAAAAAAATAAATACAAAAATTAGAGAATTAACTTTTGCAAACTGCTTACCAGCCTAAAGGACATGCAGTATAAATGCAAAATAGTAGTTATTGGCCTTGCGTTTCAAACCTAACAGGTTCTTTCTCAAAGATCTCTGAGAAAGACCTTTGAGATACACGTAGAACCTGCTAGGTTCAATGACATTGTGACATTAAGGATTGCTATGGAAACAAACAAAAAAACAAACAAAAAAAAACCCAGTTTTATAGAAATCACTCTATTTTGGACAGTCTCATTTGCTTGAGCTAAGAAATACATGTATGGTAGCTCCATTATACTTTGATTCATGTGACACTATGTACTGCATTTTCCAAAAATTTGAAGTGCTCTGGTGAGGGTACATGTTACTACATGTATCCTAATGTGTGTACGTGTATGTTCTACACGCACATGTCATAAATAATTAGGATATATGCAGTGTGTCCAAACTAACTTGGTGTGAAGTTGGTAAAGGTATCAAGCATCATGATAAATGATTCTGTGTCAGAAGTGCTGTCATTTCAGAAAAAAAAAACATGAAGTACAACATCGGTGAGTACACCCGATTGCAAAATCACAGAATTATTACCCGAAAGCTACGTGTACTCGATGGTAATGTGGTAGATACGATTCTGTCTAAAAGTGCTTTGATTTCAGAGAAAACATGAACAGATTTATCCACGTTTACCATAAGTTGCCAGATGGAAAAGAGTTTTTCTGTTTAAAAAAAATTGTGAATGCTTTTCCATATTTATCTCATGAGTATTAGACTTCGCATTGAGCTAAAACTTCCACATAATGGTCGTTAGGTCTTCATACATACTCATAGAAGCAGTTTTGCAAACATTACCGATGATGCATGTAAAGACAGTATACATTCACTTTTGGTGAAATGTCTGTAATGTTATTGAATCCATACATTGTAAGAATCAAGAGATATGTACAGAAACCATATGTATTTCGCTCTGCTATTATTATTAGACTTGGCATTGAGCTGAAACTGTCACAGGCTGGTTGTTTGCTGTATATCTTGATTCAAAGAGAGTAAGCATACTCATAGAAGCAGTTTGGCCAACATTACCAATGCTGTACCTTCCCTTCAATGTATATCTTGATTCAAAGAGAGTAAGCATACTCATAGAAGCAGTTTGCCAACATTACCAATGCTGTACCTTCCCTTCAATGTATATCTTGATTCAAAGAGAGTAAGCATACTCATAGAAGCAGTTTGCCAACATTACCAATGTTGTACCTTCCCTTTAATGTATATCTTGATTCAAAGAGAGTAAGCATACTCATAGAAGCGGTTTTGCCAACATTACCAATGTTGTACCTTCCCTTCAATGTATATCTTGATTCAAAGAGAGTAAGCATACTCATAGAAGCAGTTTGCCAACATTACCAATGCTGTACCTTCCCTTCAATGTATATCTTGATTCAAAGAGAGTAAGCATACTCATAGAAGCAGTTTGGCCAACATGACCAATGCTGTACCTTCCCTTCAATGTATATCTTGATTCAAAGAGAGTAAGCATACTCATAGAAGCAGTTTGGCCAACATTACCAATGTTGTACCTTCCCTTCAATGTATATCTTGATTCAAAGAGAGTAAGCATACTCATAGAAGCAGTTTGGCCAACATGACCAATGCTGTACCTTCCCTTCAATGTATATCTTGATTCAAAGAGAGTAAGCATACTCATAGAAGCAGTTTGCCAACATTACCAATGCTGTACCTTCCCTTCAATGTATATCTTGATTCAAAGAGAGTAAGCATACTCATAGAAGCAGTTTGCCAACATTACCAATGCTGTACCTTCCCTTCAATGTATATCTTGATTCAAAGAGAGTAAGCATACTCATAGAAGCAGTTTGCCAACATTACCAATGCTGTACCTTCCCTTCAATGTATATCTTGATTCAAAGAGAGTAAGCATACTCATAGAAGCAGTTTGCCAACATTACCAATGCTGTACCTTCCCTTCAATGTATATCTTGATTCAAAGAGAGTAAGCATACTCATAGAAGCAGTTTGCCAACATTACCAATGCTGTACCTTCCCTTCAATGTATATCTTGATTCAAAGAGAGTAAGCATACTCATAGAAGCAGTTTGCCAACATTACCAATGCTGTACCTTCCCTTCAATGTATATCTTGATTCAAAGAGAGTAAGCATACTCATAGAAGCGGTTTTGCCAACATGACCAATGTTGTACCTTCCCTTCAATGTATATCTTGATTCAAAGAGAGTAAGCATACTCATAGAAGCGGTTTTGCCAACATTACCAATGTTGTACCTTCCCTTCAATGTATATCTTGATTCAAAGAGAGTAAGCATACTCATAGAAGCGGTTTTGCCAACATGACCAATGTTGTACCTTCCCTTCAATGTATATCTTGATTCAAAGAGAGTAAGCATACTCATAGAAGCGGTTTTGCCAACATGACCAATGTTGTACCTTCCCTTCAATGTATATCTTGATTCAAAGAGAGTAAGCATACTCATAGAAGCGGTTTGGCCAACATTACCAATGCTGTACCTTCCCTTCAATGTATATCTTGATTCAAAGAGAGTAAGCATACTCATAGAAGCAGTTTGCCAACATTACCAATGCTGTACCTTCCCTTCAATGTATATCTTGATTCAAAGAGAGTAAGCATACTCATAGAAGCAGTTTGGCCAACATTACCAATGCTGTACCTTCCCTTCAATGTATATCTTGATTCAAAGAGAGTAAGCATACTCATAGAAGCAGTTTGGCCAACATTACCAATGCTGTACCTTCCCTTCAATGTATATCTTGATTCAAAGAGTAAGCATATTCATAGAAGCGGTTTTGGCCAACATTACCAATGCTGTACCTTCCTTCAATGTATATCTTGATTCAAAGAGAGTAAGCATATTCATAGAAGCAGGTTTTGGCCAACATGACCAATGTTGTACCTTCCCTTCAATGTATATCTTGATTCAAAGAGAGTAAGCATACTCATAGAAGCAGTTTGGCCAACATTACCAATGCTGTACCTTCCTTCAATGTATATCTTGATTCAAAGAGTAAGCATACTCATAGAAGCAGTTTTGCCAACATTACCAATGCTGTACCTTCCCTTCAATGTATATCTTGATTCAAAGAGAGTAAGCATACTCATAGAAGCAGTTTGGCCAACATTACCAATGTTGTACCTTCCCTTCAATGTATATCTTGATTCAAAGAGAGTAAGCATACTCATAGAAGCAGTTTGCCAACATTACCAATGTTGTACCTTCCCTTCAATGTATATCTTGATTCAAAGAGAGTAAGCATACTCATAGAAGCAGTTTGCCAACATTACCAATGTTGTACCTTCCCTTCAATGTATATCTTGATTCAAAGAGTAAGCATACTCACAGAAGCAGTTTGCCAACATTACCAATGTTGTACCTTCCCTTCAATGTATATCTTGATTCAAAGAGAGTAAGCATACTCATAGAAGCAGTTTGCCAACATTACCAATGCTGTACCTTCCCTTTAATGTATATCTTGATTCAAAGAGAGTTAGCATACTCACCGAAGCGGTTTTGTCAACATTACCAATGCTGTACCTTCCCTTTAATGTATATCTTGATTCAAAGAAAGTAAGCATAATCACAGAAGCAGTTTTGTTAACATTACCAATGCTGTACCTTCCCTTTAATGTATATCTTGATTCAAAGAGAGTTAGCTTACTCACCGAAGCGGTTGTGCCAACATTACCGATGATGTACATACCTATTAACCCTAACTCCCTAAGCATTGTTACTAAACAATAAAAATCCTTCAAAATCCTCCAATTGCTTTTGTTGTCTAGGGAGTTAGGGTTAAAGGGGCAGTATCGTCACGATCAGAGCAGACTTTCGACGGGACATGAAATCGATGTACTACTTTAAGATTTAAACACACTGACTGAAAATTACTGGCTCATTTATGCAGCAGCAATGGTAATATGACCTTATCATGTGGGGTATTATGGCAGTCACTGAGTTAATCTAAAACTAGCATTCCGATTCCATGCCCTGTTGATCGTGACGATACTGTCCCTTTAAATCCAGTATACATTTTTGGTAAAATGCCCGTAGTGTTACTGAATCTGTACTTTGTAAGAATCAAGAGATATATTACATGTGCAAGCATGATACTTTTTAGCTTATTTTGCTCTGCCGTTAACTACCCCCTAATCCTCCAAAATCCTTCTCCTGGTTTTGTTGGATTCAGTACTCCACAGTTTATAGCCCAGCGAATAGACCATGTAGCCGTGTGTACCAAATCCATCAAACTCCACCGGCTGCTTTTGTTGGATTCAGGACTGTGTATAGCCAAGCCATGGATGCTTTGCATTTGCTACTGTACCAATTCCATCAAAGTCCAACAATTGTGGTACCTTTTTACTGCATGTGGATGGATTTTGGAGGATTTAGGATGGTTTCTAGTCAAAATCCATAAGGTGTATTAACCCTAACCGCCTAGGTATTCTGACTAGGAACCTTCCTGAATCCTCCATCAGTGCACTTTTGGAAACATGCCCTTATCTTCAAAATGCAGCATGCATTTTTGTTGATCTTTCATATTCAGCACTTATGGCCTGTACTTCTTGCCCGGGAGTAATTTTGTCCCATTTGATGAGGTGAAAGTATCAGTTTCCAACAGTGCTGAATTTTTCCAAAAAGTGCTCCTTGGAAGATTTTGCAGGATTTGGGGTGGTTAGGGTTAATGAGAAAATAGTGAAAATGCATTCAGACTTTTTGTTTTCATTGTAACATTGAGTTTTTGTCTACTGAAGTGGAAAATTAATTTGGGAAATTATTTTAATTTTTTTAGTACATGTAAAGTGTTACCGTGGCTCTTCAGACAAAAAAAAGAGGATATTTCATCATTTTTTTCTCTTCCTCCTTAGTAAGGCCCCAAAAAAGTCCCCAGTTTCTGGTCTTCGTGCATGTCGTCTCATACCCATGCGTCGTAATTTTTAGTCTCCTTTTTTTTTGGTATGAAACAATGTCCAATTGCAGCCAAAATTGCTGGATCGATTGGAATTATGCAGCCTCTCTTAGCCACCATACTTTGTGTATGGGGAATTTGGTCTTGTTCCAATAACGGCGTATCACATATTTCACTGGTTGGCAAAAACAACTCTTTTTGGGGGCATAAAACTGAAAAAAACAATTTAATTTTTTTTTTTTTAGATTACCAATATATTGGCTTTAAAAATTAGTTATCATGAGGAAATCACTCTTAAGAATTTTGAAAATTAAAATGAGGATTTTATTACTTTTTTTGACATTCTGATACTTTGGAAGCATGTACATTTTAATCCATGCCTTGGGTATTGAGCGGGCATAGGGATGGCCTCAAACAAATCTCAAATCCCAGAGCTATTGGACTACTACTGCCAACAAGACCACAAGAATGCTGGAGAGAGATTGACATCTCGACATGCCAATTGCATGACTCTCCCCAGGTCCCGATTAGCATAAACTGCCTGACTGCACAATCAGTCTGGCAGTGTCTTGCTCTTGCCAACAGAACCTCCCCCCCCCCCCCCACTTTACACCTGAATGAATAACTTACCACTGTTACTGCCATTGAGTTCACAAAATGAACACGGAGGAACCGAACGTAATAGGAACTAAAGCGATCGGGGAGAAACTAAACGTGTAGGAACTCAAGTGATTAAGGAGGAACTGAATGTGTTATATAGGAACTGTTCCTTATGTGCTCCTTACACTCCTAGAATTATTTATTTTGAACAGCTTGAGATGTGTTTCAGACCTAACATTATTTTTTTTTAACAGTTTGAGATGTGTTTCAGACCTAACATTATTTTTTTGGACAGCTTGAGATGTGTTTCAGACCTAACATAATTTTTTTTGAACAGTTTGAGATGTGTTTCAAACCTAACATTATTTTTTTTGAACAGCTTGAGATGTGTTTCAGACCTAACATTATTTTTTTTGAACAGTTTGAGATGTGTTTCAGACCTAACATTATTTTTTTTTAACAGTTTGAGATGTGTTTCAGACCTAACATTATTTTTTTTTAACAGTTTGAGATGTGTTTCAGACCTAACATTATTTTTTTGGACAGCTTGAGATGTGTTTCAGACCTAACATTATTATTTTTTGAACAGCTTGAGATGTGTTTCAGACCTAACATTATTTTTTTGGACAGCTTAAGATGTGTTTCAGACCTAACATTATTTAAAAAAAAAATTTTTTTTGGGGGGGGAGCTTATATTTATCTTTAAACTTTGCATTCAGGTATAATATCCACTTTGAAAATAGTCTTCAAAGAGAGTCTGAACAGAGGAATTTGATTTGTGTTTTTATATGTTTAGTTGGATTTCTATTTTTTTTAAAATATGAAAACGCAAAAGTCAGAAAATTGCTGTTAAAATTGAAAAAAAACACACAAAAAACAAAAAAAACACGGACGTTTCACCTTTAAAGTGTTCAACAAGTAATATTATAGAAATCTGTTCGTCTCAGTGTCATTGTAAACCATACTTTTTCCAATTTGGCCCGCTAACTCATTTTTCAGGAATTTTTACTTTTTGTCAATTACATACCCCTCATGTAGTTCATGAAAATACTATGTTTACATGAACATGTACAGTCCACATGTACAGTGCTTACTAAGGATGGTATGTGCATCATTGTTTAAAAAAAATCCATGACATTACATTACATGCAGAATGCATACTTTAAAAGTCAAGATTTGCATTTAACTTCAATATTTTGTGTAAAAACCACAGTGTGAAAGTTCAACACAGTGGACACTCACTGAAGAAATTGTGAACACGACGACGACGTACTAAACAATTCTTGACCTTGTTATTATGTCAGATAGAAAAAAAGATCACTGGCCTTGAGTTGATGTAGTTTTTTTTTTATAACCTCTATTGTAAAAGGGAAGGTACAACTTTGGTTATCAGATTATCAAATGAACAAATTATTAGTACAAAAATTACTTGGTGTGTGCGCTGGGGGTTACCGGTTAGTTTGCGAACAGTTTAACAGAATCTGTCATGGTTGATTAACCCTAACCTTCCAAAATCCTCCAAAATCCTCTTTGCTAAAGTAAAGGATTTTGGAGGATTGAGGTTACATGCTACATGCTCTTTGCTAAAGTGAAGGATTTTGGAGGATTGAGGTTATTTGGGGGAATCACCATTCAAAACCACAAAAGCGAATGGTTTCAAATGTTGGATCAACTTGAATGAAAAAGGTACCAAAAGTAGGAGGGTTAAAATCAAAATGGAAGCACTAAACAGAAGTATTCTAGATACTTGACTGAAAATGTGTACACTCTATTACAGTGTATAGAGAGCTGATGTAGCAATTATATGCGCATTATGTTGATTTGTGGAGTTACGAAAACTGTAAAGGGGTTCATTCTCATTTTTTTCCCCCAAGAAAGGAACACATTGACTTGTGACTATTGAAAGCAGGGCCAGTGGGTAGCATTCCAGTGCACAAGTCCCCATAGGAAGTAAATTGCCTTGGCAAACATGACTGAATTATCTTGACAGTGCCTGTTTGGACAGCAATTTTTCATTTGCAGGGAGATAATTACCCCCCTGAATTACCCATGTTAGTGTTCCAGGGAGGAGTACAAAACCTCCAACAATGCTGGAAATCAACCTAGCATGATATGCAGGTTGATTGACGGCTGGGACCGTACCACACCCTGGGCTCATGGAGGGGTGTTTTCACACATGAGGGGAAGGGATTGGTAGTGAAATCCGTGCTCTCATACATGTTAGCCCGAGTTCTTTTTGGATCAATCGAAAAAAAAGTTGTAAGCACAAGTTCATCTTGAAAAGTGGTGCTTGATTTGGTTGAAAACTAACCCTCACCCTGTAAGACACCAGATTTGTTACCCCCTGAAAAGTGTAATGGACTTGGACCAGGTAGGGGTGATTGGCAGCTGTCACTTGGCTATTGACCCTGTAGAAATCCTTGCACCTGCAGATTAAGCCAGATTCTTACAAGATAAAATTTGTGTTGGCCATTTGATCTCCCCCCATGTAGCCAGTGTGGGTTTGGAGGTGTTTGTTTCATGGGTCCATGGCAGAAACAGGGCGACCATTGCTTCTCAGAATCTGTGAATGAATGAATGAATGAAGGAGAATAATAAGTTTATCAAGTTTTTGTTCCTCTTTAGTAAGACTTGGGTGGAAGAAAAAAAAAGAGCTTGATAAATTGCTTAAAGCTTCTTGACACTATTGATAATCTCCACAAAAAAAAACTTAAATGAGAGTTTTACATAAAACTTACCTGGTATAAAGTTGATGATGGGATCAAACATCCCTTGAAATATTTCAGTCTAGGGTGCTGTCGTTTGAGTAAAACCAGTGAAGGAAATTCCGAAATAAGTACTTGTCATCTGGAGACAGGAACTCCATAGGAACTTTGTGAATGCACAATGAAATAAGCTGAAACTTTCAGCTGAAAGTTTGGTAAAACTTTTAGCTTTTCATGGTGAGGAGGATAAGTGAAAGTTGAATTATTATTATTATTTTTTTAAATACACACACTATATCTTGACTCTTATAAAATATGGATGCATCTATAGACAGTTTACCAAAAAGTGAAAACTGGCTTTAGAGGCAAGGGTTTTGCTCTGTGTATAGTACATTGCTTTGACAGCGTGCGTTTTGGGTATGTTGTTTCCCCAGACACTCTATCTGGCATACAATTTCCAGACATGTAAAGAATTAGTACTGTATGGCCCTAGTTACCCCTGCAGAAGAATACAGTTCATTCGGTGTTGCTTGAGTGGCCCCGGACAAAGCCAGCGCAACTGAAGCAGGAAATTGGAGTAGGTTTGCATTGAGCTGTCCAGGACAAAAAATGGCATTGTTGCATTTGTAAAATCCAATTCAAATTCAAAAGCACTCTTGTGAAAGGATTTTACGTAGACAGTGGTTTTTTTTGTGGGTTTTTTTTTTTTGGGGGGGGTTGGTTGGTTGAGTTAATACCTGTTATAAGTTCCTGGTTCTGAAACTGGCAAGAAACTTTGTTGAAGGTTAACCCTAACTCCCTCGGCCCATTTGCTTACACATAACCTGAATCCTTCCTAACTCCCTAGGCCCATTTGCTTACACATAACCTGAATCCTTCCCAACTCCCTAGGCCCATTTGCTTGCACATAACCTGAATCCTCCCTAACTCCCTAGGCCCATTTGCTTGCACATAACCTGAATCCTCCAAAATCCTTCAGTAGTAAAGCAAGCACATGACATGTATGCACACATGTGTTTCTAATCTGTGATACATGTACATGGCCAGGGACCCTCCCTGCATGCATGGAGCAATAAACAGTGTCCACTGACCCAAGCACTGACCTTGCAATCACTACAACAAACATGGATGTACATGTACCCATGGAAAGGCAAGTATGCCTAATAACCTCAATCCTCCAAAATCCTTCACTTTAGCAAAGAGCATGTAGCATGTAACCTGAATCCTTCAAAATCCTTCACTTTAGCAAAGAGGATTTTAGAGGATTTGGGAAGGTTAGCGTTAATGAACATTGACATGACATTTAGGGAACATGCCATCATGTCAGACAGGGGATGTAGAACCATGAAAATAAGTCTTCACCCCAAACGTGTATTTCCTCCATTATTTGTGGTAGATCAAAGTTTTTGTGACGTTCTCAGATTTAGAGGAGTTGTGGTCTTCTCGGAAGGAAAGTACCGCATTGGTACTGATCGAAACATCGCGTTGTCAAACCACTGGTTCTACTCGAAACTCCACACTATAACAACTCATTAGAAAGGCGCTACCACAAACTTCCTCTTAACATTGGTTATGTTGGTTAGCTAAACTGCCTCTATGACTGAGTATGCTTACATTCTTTGCATCAAGATATACATTAAAGGGACAGTGTCGTCACGATCAAAGCAGGCTTTCAACAGGGCATGGAATCAGTAATCAGTAATGATAATATGACCTTATCGTGCGGGGTATTGTTTTTCAGTCACCGAGTTAATCTAAAACTGGCACTCCGATTCCACGCCGTGTTGATCGTGACGATATTGCCCCTTTTAAACAACCAACCAGTGAAAGTTTCATCTCAGTGTGAAAAGCGTAAAAAAATCATTCACTATTTTTTTATAGAAAACACTTTGAGCCATAGTGTCATGGAGTGTCGTGGCCGAGCGGTCTAGCGCACCGAACTCAAGTTCTGGTGTTGCCATCAGCAGGGTGTGGGTTCGAGCCCCGGTCATGACACTTGTGTCCTTGAGCAAGGTACTTAACCATAATTGCTTCGTCCTTTGGATGGGACGTCAAGCCGTAGGTCCCGTGTGTTGTGTAATGCACGTAAAAAAGAATGCGCCTTGAGCACCACTTAGTTGGTGGATACGTGCGCTATATAAGTCCACATATTATTATTATTATTATTATTATTATTATTATAAAGTTGCCACATATGGCAACTTTATGAAAATCCGTACATACTTGTTTGTGTTTTTTAAATTTTTTTTTAAGTACATGTACATCTACTTGTAAGAACACTTCAGATATAACAATATTCATGATGATTTGTACAAATTTAATAATAATAATAATAATAATAATAATAATAATAATAATAATGTAGACTTATATAGCACACGTATCCACCAAACTGGTGCTCAAGGCGCATTACATTATTACCCCTGCTCATCAGGTGCATAAATTATTCCTGAAACCATCTCAGCTCCCTGGGGAGTATACAGCTCAATTGCTGCCATTACAGCGCATATAGGGCTAATCAAACACAACAATCAACTCTGCCCTCATAGGTACCCATTTACCCCCTGGGTGGAGAGAAGCAGTTATGGTAAAGTGTCTTGCTCAAGGACACAAGCACCCTGGTCGCGGCTGGGATTCGAACCCACATTCTGACGACTCAGCCATCAGAACACAAATCCGATGCACTAAACCGCTCGACCATGGCACTCCATTTACCAACTTATGTCATCAAGTTTGAGTGTTAAATTTCATACAATTTCTTACACAGTCAATATACGGTACATGTACATGTATAATGTACACATGCGCCACAGCTAGTTCTTTACTATAAGCATGCATGAAGTATTTTTGATAAACACAAGTGGTATAATAGTCTAGCAAAATTAATTAAGATTTTCTTTAAAATTTGATCTAAAATCAGAAAATTCCTCAGGAATATTAATTTACAGGATATTTTATACTATCACAAAAAAAAAAAAAATTCCGGTTTTGATTATCTCTGCGCGTCGCTGCAGACTCACATGTCAGCATTGTTAGTTTTCTTTATTTTTTTGCTATGAAATGATGTCCAATTGCAGCCATAATTTGCTGGATCGATGGGAAGTCTTCCGTGCTGTGTTTTAAATGACTTTTTCCTATAGGGGGGTACGAATGTTTGCCCGATTTGTGAGGCCTCTCTTAGCCACCATACTTTATGTATGGTGGCTATACATTGTGTATCGCACATGTATCACGTATTTCACTGGTTGGCAATGAAAAGGTTAAAAAAAGAAAATGTCACCGCACCAATTTTGAAGCCGACCTATGACCAGAAACCGGAGAATTTATTTGGGGGGCCTAAACATAGAGTTTGCCTTAATCAGTTGTTCACTATTCGCACCGTGCATGAGCTGTTGAGGGCACATGTTGTTAGACCACTGCAGGCGAAAGGGCAGCGATAGCGCGTCTCGTTTTGCGTGTTTTACAGTTGATACATGTGCGTATGCGAGGAATCATTGGCTGGGAGAAGTATACACGCGCTAACTACCATAAACTACGCACATAAAGTGTACGCACAATGCTCATATGATGCCAAAGTGGCTATCATCAAGACACTGGGTGCAAATTCACCGCAAGAGGGCTACGATGTGTGCATCTGAGCGGATAGAGTGTACACTGTAAAAACATTGGGCAACATGGGGTTGGGTGAGGTTATTTCTCCCAGAATTGGTCAGTATTTACCACAACTGTTCACATATTTTGGCCAAAAATTATCCAACATTGGGCAATGGTAAACCAACTGTGTAACCTGTTGATATGTTGACCAGTGTTGGGCAACATATCAACCGTGTTTGCCCAATATTTCTTACAGTGTACACGCTTTCAGGTAAAGCTGACAAAGCGTTAATTTTTTTGTAATTGCCAAAGTGTTCTGACTTTAAAATACACGTAATAGATGAAAACAAATGAGAACACATAGGGAGCTACAGAACAAATACATTATGCACAGTAATGTTTGGATATGATCCTCTGACACATAATACATACATCAGACTGGTGTCTAATTAGGTTTACTCAGCAGAGGTACTTAATAGCATTTGTAAATTATCAATCTTATGTCTTCCAAAAGACCTTGTTAAATTGACTCAAATCATCTTGAAAGAACATTTCCTGCGTATTAAAAAAACCATCAGAATTCATCCCCACTCAAACCGACATGCATATATTCTACAAGTGATTTAGTCCATTCCACGAATTTCCGTGAATAACCTTTTTAACGCTCAGTGGTCAAAGAGTTGCACAGACAGAATGGGGGGGGGGGACTAAATTGTTAATCTACACAGAATTAAAGAAGAGTAGATTATCATATTAAGCGGCTTGTTACTACTGTGCAGTGAATGAAGAAGGCTGATTTGTATGTGTAGTGATTGTGTCATAACCAAAGTGTTACCGTTTGGACACTGTTAGGGAATTAAATTTGAATCCTAATCATTGATAGCCTGTGAGTATATGATGATGCAAAACTGTATAAATGTATCCATGGGTTTCTGTATTCATGGGTTTCTGTATCCATGCACTAGATATACCTTGGCAAGTATATCATCATTTTGACTGATTTTGACCCTTGTAGTAGTAGGAGGGTTAACAAATCCGTGCAGTGGTGTCATTGATTTTTAATTTATAAATTTATTTATTTGGAATCGGAGGACAATAACCAATATTGTAGGCAGGTGCTGCCCAGGGGATTGGGGCAATGGTAAAAAACTACTAAGTTAATATTGAAGCTAGCGTGTAGTAACATTTTACTTTGTATACACAAACAGCAATACAACACCGAAGGAATTATCCACAAGAGTCTCCGATGTAACTTATCAAGATACAAGATGACATTAGTGCAGAGTTATATCGTTTTTCACTGGCCCCAGGCATACATTTCTTTCAAAAGAATTTTGATCCCTGATTCTGCAAAATGACAAATAAGCTAGTCAACATCTCACCGGGGACTCCAGCTCATGCATCACACTGAAAAAAAAAAACAAGGCCAGGCCCTGGCTGAAAGATTAAAGGTTCTTGCTTGTAAAGTTTCTGGATTTGACTTCTTTCTCTTTTCCTCCACATTTTCACCAGCAATTTTTTATTTATTGAGGTTTTTTTTTTTTTTTTTTTCTTCCCTCATTTGTACACATTTCACTGCTGTATTTCTGTAAATCAGTCAAAATGTTGATATACTTGCCAAGGTATATCTAGTGCACTTAAAAGTCAAACACTGTCAAACCTTACATGTAATAAGTACAATTACAGGTCAAAATGAGTCGACCGTTTTTTGACTGGTAAAAGCATTGTCTGGTATTGTTCAGGGTGGTCAAAATGACAGTAAAAACCAGTCAAAAATGCCCCTGTGTGTACATTTGGGTCAACAGTCAAAACGGGCAGTTGACTGATTTTGACCTCTATAGCTACTTGCCACTAAAGTGCAGCTATAGTAAGAGGGTTAAAGGGATAATACCGTAATGATCAGAGCAGATTTCAACAGGGCATGAAATCGGTATCTTAGTTTAAGATAAACACAGTGACTGGAAGTTACTGGCTCGGCAAGTTTAAAGGCCCTTGCTTTAGTTTCTGGATCTGACTTCTTTCTCTTTTTTTTCCCAACCACTTTTTCACCAACAATTTTTATTTATTCAGTTTTTTTTTCTTCTTCATCTGTTCCACATTTCACTTCACTTTAAAGGCACAGTATCATCATGATTAGAGCAGCTTTTCAACAGGGCATGGAATCGGTGCCCTTGTTTAAGATGAGCAAAGTGCCTGAAAATTGCTGGCTCATTTATGCAGCAGCAACGGTAATATGACCTTATCACGGGGAGTAATATTTTCAGTCATTGAGTTAATCTAAAATTACCACTCTGATTCCATGCCCCGTTGAATGTGACGATACCGTCCCTTTTTTTTTCATTTGAGATATTTCAGCATATAGTTGAACGGAGTGTCAATAAAAAAAAGTAGGCTATCTATACGTACACCTAAAACCTGATTACAGGTACATGGCAATATTACATAGCATGTTTATCATACTAAAAGCATGCTTTGACAGGATCAATGCATGGAAACGGATCTGTGACAGTTTCAACTCGAGTGGTTCACAGGTTTGGAAGAGGAATTTTCAAAATTGAAATGGTTATACAACACTGGTCAATAGAGGGCAGTGTCCTCGGGATTCTTTTTTTGCTTTTGTCAAATCACACACCCCAAATCAAAATTAGCAGTACATCGCATGCAAATATATCTGCCGAATAACTGTTTTTATGAAATAGTTCTCCGAGTTCAATAACTTGCCCAGAAGTACACAAAAAAAATCCTCGGGCCGCCAGTGAATTGTCATGTGGAACTGATTACAATACAATTCTGTCTTGTCTCAAGAAGTGGTGGGACTAGGACAAGGAAACACCAACAGGCGGGGCCTGAGCAAGCCAGCAAGCCTTGGGGCCCTAGGGCATGGTTCCTCCAAAGCTCTGGTATGGTATGGCATGGCATGGCATGGCTAGCATTCTTGATTCTGCCTGGGTGTTGTTCATATTACAGGCCTACCTGTATTGCTGGAATGACAAGCATGTTAAGGCCAAGCTCGTGCGACCTTGAACCTTTTACCTTCTTCTTATTAAAAAAGGGCATTATATCCCTACTTTCTTAACTTCACATCTACGTAGACTGTAGCTTTTTGTACTTGGAAGTTAAGGCCTACAAAAAAGTCTCCTGTTTCTGGTCATAGGTTGGATTCAAAGTCAGTGCGGTGATTTTTTTTTTTTTTTTTTTTTTTTTTTGGTAATTGTTTTTTTTTGGCCAACCTGTGAAATACGCGATACATGTATATGCGGTTATTGGATCCAGACCAAATTTTCCATAAGTGGCTAAGAGAGGCACAAAGCGGGCAAACGTTCATATCCCTATAGCAAAAAAAAAATTTTAAAAAAAAATTAAAAAAATGCTGACATGGGTATGAGGCGATGCGCGCGGAGACCAAAAAGAAACATTTTTTTGGGGGGCCTAACTGAAGAAAATATAAATTATCATTGTCATTTGTGTCCATGGATCAATGAACTATAATGTTCCAACTACTGCCCGTTCGGATATTAAAATGAGGAAATATTGATGTGAAAGATGGTATAATCAGCGATGTACATGTACACTTGAACACCACACTACATTGTACTTGACAGATCCTGTCATGCAAAAATATGTATTTCTGCTAAGTTCCACCAAATGAAAATACTCAGTTATTTTGCGGGAATCTTGACGAATTGTTTGCAAATTCTCATAGAGGATTTTTTTGTTTTGCGTAACGTAAGTCAAACCCTGTAGTATGCGTCTAATGAAGTGCCCGATATGAGAAACTTCATACAGTACAAAATGATTGCTGTATGATTTGTGGGTCTTTAACTATGTAATGGTACCCATTTCCCCTGCCCCCTGAGACAACTTGAGGTGATTATCAGCTACATGTTTGCCCCTCTGTGTCCCAACAAACTGTTAGACTGCTGAGCTTAATTTATGTGCTGTCGGACCCCAGGTACACTAAGCCTGAGAATAGAATTAACGGTTAAGGCAAGGTTTCTCTGCCTTTTTTTTTTTTTTTTTTTTAAAGATCTGGCCATCTGCTGGACTAACCAAATTCATTTACACAATCCAATCCCCCAGGATGCGTTAAGAAGTAGAAATCTGCCCGAATGAATTGCAAATCGGCATAATCGCTGCCCGACAACACCGGCCCTAATGCAATTAGGGCCCGCCTCCTTGAACAGGTGTCCACCATTGCACGAGGACATCACCCTATGCTGGGTGCTGCTCTCTCTCTCTCTCTCTCTCTCTCTCTCTCTCTCTCTCTCTCTCTCTCTCTCTCTCTCTCTCTCTCTCTCTCTCTCTCTCTCTCTCTCTCTCTCTCTCTCTCTCTCTCTCTCTCTCTCTCTCTCTCTCTCTCTCTCTCTCTCTCTCTCTCTCTCTCTCTCTCTCTCTCTCTCTCTCTCTCTCTCTCTCTCTCTCTCTCTCTCTCTCTCTCTCTCTCTCTCTCTCTCTCTCTCTCTCTCTCTCTCTCTCTCTCTCCTTCCTTTTACAGCAGTTTGGGGGAGTCGTGTGTTAGGTGCCATGTAATTGTGCATCCAGTCTGATGTAATTACCTGCGCATTTTTGCAGGAAATGCTTTTCACACTTGTTCAGATTCCCCGCAGGTGGTGCACACCCCCGGGGACTGATGCGATTACTTGCATTGTGTTATCCATACAAATTGAATTAATTTTTCTCCCAAATTTCATTTGAAAATGGATTTTTTTTCCATCTTCTTTTCTCTATCACATGCCACTGATTTTTTAAACATTTTTTTATTAGTGAGACACGTTGTCACTAGCTGGCATCCATGGTTTATTCAATGCGAGTTAAATAACATTTGTATCTATAAAGGGAACGTGAATCCTCTACACGGAACCTATGGGAAATCTCAGTCTATGACCATGGGGCATGTACAATTGAAACAACACGCTGACTTGGTGAGAAATGTTGGGATCTATCAAACAACACGCTGACTTGGTTAGAAATATTGCGAATTATTCACCCTATTCATGAGTTAGCCATCTTATGTCTTTACTCCTTGAATACAACAAGTTGTGTACAATCTGTAGTATGCGCATTATCGTCATCCAGCGGCGTAGCCACTGGGGGGGGGGGGCACGTGCCCCCCCAGGCCCCCCCACGAAAAATCCTCATAGTGCCCCAAAAAACAGAAAAGAAAAAGAAAAGGGAAAAACCCATACCCCTTGGGCTCCCCCACTGAAAAGCTGTGCCCCCCCCCCCCCCCCCCACTGAAAAATTCCTGGCTACGCCGTTGTCGTCATCTTCTTTGTCTGTCTGCGGCGGGCAACCTGAAAATTGAATTTTAAGTAAATTCATAGGAATAGCTACATACATTTATTTATTTATGCCTTAGGCCAGGAATGAAATTTTCTTTGGAACTTTCAGATAATTGGGTCTTCTCGCCGGTACATGTAGAGGGAGTGGGGATGTGAGAATTACAGCCTCAATTTTGTATTTATCCTGAATTAAGGCGAATTTGGTTAGAAATATTGAGATATCTGATAAAGCCCATGTCCCCAAATTGTTATTTTCTGTGAGGGGAAAATTAAAGGGACAGTATCACGATCAACTGGGCATGGAATCGGAGGCTGACATGAAAATAGACTGGTGACTTTTAAGCTTGGGCGATAACACGATAATATCAAATATCGCGATACCTTTTTTAGTTCGATTACGATATCGAAAACCTTTTCAAGTTATCGAGATATCGGCAAATCGTGATTTAAAAAAATATATCGCCACTGTGAGTCAATTCAGAAATTCCACGGAAATAAAATTAGGCCAGTCTTTTCAAGCTTTCAGGAGTGAGAAACAAAAGTGAACTACATCAGTGGTTAGCCAACTGTCAGATTCACAAAGGAGCAGCCATACAGGGTCCAGACCTAGAACTCTTGTCATTTCTCTTTATCCACTACCACTGAAAGAAATCTATTCAGACGGATTGAGTGTTGAGGAATTGAATGCATACCTGTGGTTGTGGGATCTAAAGCAATCATGCGTGAATGAAAAAAATAGTAGCGATACTATCGAAAATCGTGATATGTTTGACGAAAATTTGACTGGAAAAAAAAAAAAAATGATATATCCCAAGCTTAGTCCCTTTGTGTACATACATTGGTTATCGGTGCTGTGAATGTACTTGCGCAAACAGGGAATCAGATGAAGATGACAGCAGTGATAAAAAAAAAAGTCTACATATTGACAGAAAATGTCTGAAAATGGTCTGAGGTCATTCAGTGGTCACTCAGTGGTCACTCAGTGGTCACTCAGTGGTCACTCAGTGGTCACTCAGTGGTCACTCAGTGGTCACTCAGTGGTCACTCAGTGGTCACTCAGTGGTCACTCAGTGGTCACTCAGTGGTTTGTGTTCATCATTTGTCTTAATCCATAGTTGTTGCTTTCGTTTGTGTAGGGCTGTGCATTTTCGGATATTTTTGGAACCGGATACCCCAAATCAGGAAATCCAAAATCAGGATACCCATTTTCATTTATGTTGAAAATACATGTACTGTAAATGGTAACAAAATTGACTTTTATAATATAGAGGATACCATACTTAAATCGATCTTTTCTTTAAACCCTAACCTTCCCAAATCCTCCAAAATCCCTCTTTGCTAAAGTGAAGGATTTTGAAGGATTGAGGTTACATGCTACTATGCTCTCTGCTAAAGTGAAGGATTTTGGAGGATTGAGGTTATTAGGCATACTTGCCTTTCCATGGTACATGTACATCCATGTTTGTTGTAGTGATTGCAAGGTCAGTGCTTGGGTCAGTGGACACTGTTTATTGCTCCATGCATGCAGGGAGGGTCCCTGGCCATGTACAGTACATGTATCACAGATTAGAAACACATGTGTGCATACATGTCATGTGCTTGCTTTACTACTGAAGGATTTTGGAGGATTCAGGTTATGTGTAAGCAAATGGGCCTAGGGAGTTAAGGTTATTGGAGTGCAATCTATTGAATTTAAAGATAATTGTCTGTAAAAGTGTAAACATTACATTGTTCAAGAGTCACAGATTTCTGTTTGCACCGCTCAAATGTTAAGTCCGAATTTTAAAAAGTTGTTTACGGGTAACTGGAACCGAAAAATTGAACTGGGTAATGACCGTTTCGGTCGGGTACCCGGATACCCGGCACAGCCCTCCCTTTATGTAGTCCAATGTATTTCTTTTTCTGTCTGCCTTTCCCAATAAAAACATTTAGCTGTGATGAAAGCGACCAACTGAAGCTCTCATACTCACAGTGTAGCCTAACCTGTAACCTCCGTAGGCCCACCAATTCGTCACTGTTGGTAGCAGAACTCTCTGATGTACAGCAGGAGTGGCTAATCACCAGAAAATTTAAAAAAAAGAAAAGAGAAACTCATTGGGGTAAAAAAAAACAAAAAACGATGCTCTGACAGAGCACCTGTGACAAAAACCACATTGCAAGGGTTTATTTCAACAGAACTTAATGTAATCTAGGCAGTTTTGGATACCTGTCCTGTACTGTACACATGTTGGCGTGATTTTGTTATTTGTTAAGGACGTCATTGATGGATTGCAGCTGAGCTGTAAATCCCATCCAAATCTAAAAAGGTTTACTGTCGAGTTTTGTTGTAGTCATTGTTTCAATTGGAACAAGTGAGGGTTGGTTTTTTGTCTTCAGAGCCAACTGTGAGACTTCTATGAAGGTTGTAGGTTTATGTGTGTCTTTACAAGAGCAATTGTGTATCCATCAGTTTGTTTGCTTATTAGAAGCCCATCCCAGTACTGGGTTAAAGGGGCAGTCTCGTCACGATCAACAGGGACATGGAATCGGAGTGCTTGTTTTAGATTAACTCAGTGACTGAAAATAATTTCCCACATGATAAGGTCATATTACCGTTGCTGCTGCATAAATCAGCCAGTAATTTGCAGTCACTGTGTTCATCTTGGACTAGGACATCGATTCCGTGCCCTGTTGAAAGTCTGCTCTGATTGTGACCGTACTGCCCCTTTAAGTGGGAAGGGGGTGGGGCGAAGGAATTGCCAGTTGTGTGCACCAAGATGTTAGCCAGGATTTAGAATAGGGTGTCCAAATTTGCTGGGAATTTCTAAACGGGGTGTCCAAATTGTTCACTTACAATGTTCACAAATTTGGCCAGCCCCCCCCCCCCACCCCCCACTACAAAGAACATACCTTTTGGTTGGCCTTGCATGGTAGATGTTACTACATTTGTTTAAGCTGTAAACCTATGACCTCATATTGTGTCCCTCTGTTCTGTTTGTTGATGGACTTAATTTTTTTAGGTATTTCCCATTTGATGTATACACATTTTTTTTTTTCAACCAGTGCCCCCAGTGTTTCTGAATAGCAGTCCAATTGACCTACATGTATTTGTGTTATATAGAAAATGTAATTTTATATGTGTTTAAATGTATTTCATAAATGCTCATTTATCTTTTTAATAAAAATGATTCTGTGTACACTGGGAAATGAAGTTTCATGTATATTCAGCGAACAATTTCCCTTGTCTCGCCTAGCAAAATGCAACACACAATTCACAATTACAAGCTGCACAGAATTCAAGACTTGCTATTCAGTATTAGCATTACATACACACACACAAATATTTCTGCATAAAAGAAAGAAATCACTCCCTGAATTATTACCTTGACGATAAATATTTTTGAATCTTTTGAATCTTTTGAATCTTTTGAATCTTTGTAACCGCCAACCGAGGACCCATTGTTCCCTTTTTTGTTGTTGCGAGTCCTCGGTTTACACGATAAAACAAATGCACCTGGACACGTGTGCATGTAAATCTGGGAATGATTGGTGGAGCGAGATAACTCGTGTGCTGATGCGGTTGATTTTCCCACTCGGTGCACATTGACGTCCTCTGGCGCTGAATAGTGATCTCGCGTTGACCGCCAGGGCTGCCTTGTTTCTAATGTCAAGTTGTCAAATCTGCACTGAATAGAACAAGCCACATTTGACATGTATACAAACCTCTCCTTATTTTACCAGTGTAAAAAAAATTGGGGTCATTGCCCTTGTACCAGGGGTTATGTGCACCTACATTTTATTCAAAGATTCATGAAAAAAAAAAATGAAAATTGATTTCCCAATGTACATAAATTTATTTATATTAAAAAGATAAATAAGCATAAATATAAAATACATTTAAACTACATTGTAACATTACAAATTGCTACTTTACACAAATAAGCCACTTGGACTGCCATAAAAAAAACACTGGGAGAACAACCGACAAAAGACTGGGCTAGACAAGGAATCAAACATCGAGTTCGAGTTTTGAGTAACACATGTCAAGTCCCATTCTGAGTCACAAGTCCCAGTCGTCGAGTCCGAGACTCGAGTTACACATGTCAAGTCCCATTCCGAGTCACAAGTCCCAATCGTTGAGTCCCATCCCGAGTCACAAGTCCCGAATGTCGAGTCAGAGTCCGAGTCACAAGTCCCAAACATTGAGTCCGTGTCTCGACTTACACATGTCAAGTCCCATTCCGAGTCACAAGTCCCAATCATCGACTCCCATCCCGAGTCACAAGGCCCGAATGTCAAGTCAGAGTCCGAGTCACAAGTCCCAAACATTGAGTCCGAGTCTCGACTTACACATGTCAAGTCCCATTCCGAGTCACAAGTCCCGAATGTTGAGTCCGAGTCTGAGTCACAAGTCTTTTAAAAGTTGAATTTTAAACAAGGAATCCAAATATTAGATTCAGACGACAAACACATTGCCCCTATGGCAATTTTCTGATGGTTTTTAAGTCCGAGTCACTAAAAAGTGACTCAAGTTGGACTCGAGTCCGAGTCACAGTCATGAGTCGTACAAGTCTGCTTCCCACAGCCAGTGATCTCGAGGAAAATTGTGGATGCACAATTAACTGAGAACACCTTCTTCTTAAGATAGTGATGGGGAGCACCATCTGTATAGATTAGTGATTTAGTTTGCTTGTCGACAATCCAATTAATTTTGTTTTCCTCATTATGAGTTGTGACTGTGATGGTTTTGATTGAATTGCCTGAAATAATAAATAAATAAATAAATAAATAAAAAACTCATATGTACCTGTGTTTGCATGCCAAATATGTACCCAGCAGGTCTTGCATGGAGCAAGGATCGATTTCAAGCATTAATATGTAACATTTGTGTAAAGTTACACTGCATATTTGACCCTTTTGAACGAAGGTTCTTCCCTGAATAGAAAAAATAAATAAATATTGACTCGATTTAATTTGGTTCAAGAACACTTCTACCTATCGTTTATCATGTATCATGTACTTCTGTGTGTAGAACTTGTTCATGTGTACGGTGCTATGGCACAGAAACAGTTTACATAGGTGTACATGAATTGGACAATACGTGAGTGGACTGCATACCCTACCCCATGTGTCTGAATTACATACGTACAGCTTGGGAATTTGTTGAATACGTGTAGATATGATTAAATATGATATTTTTGTATTGGGTTGCACATGATTGACTGATACTCGGTATTAATAAAGACCCAATTACCAGACTAAGTTGCAGCGCTCAGTGTGCAGTGTAATTTCCATGTGATGAAAACGGACATTATTTATATAGTGTTGAATCCCACTTCTTGAAATTTAATATATACAATGTACGTGTAGATCTTTTGAAGTGCATGATGGTGGAACTTTCTGGAAGAACAATATACTTTTTTTATACAAAATTTGGTGCAGCCAAATGTGAATTGGCTGACTCCGAGAGAAACGATTAGCTGGATGAATTTTTTTTTTTTTTTTTCCCGGAACGAGATTGCTGTGAGAGCAGCTTGGTGTTTTTATTGGGACAAACCTTTCTCTTTCCTGACCTGATTTTTTTGGTGAGTTTTCATTGTTTTTGACCTCTTTACTTTTAAGACAGAGGTGCCTCCATTTTTGTGACTTAGCTTTTGGTTTTGTGGTTTTCCAGTTGTGGAAATCGGGCTTGGTTGCTAAACGATCAGCTGGCTGAATTTTTTTTTTCCCGGCATGGGATTGCTGTGGTGTTTTTATTGGGACAAAAACTTCTCCCTCTTTACTTTCAAGACTGAGGTGCCTCCATTTTTTTTGTGACAAGCTTTTAGTTTAGTGTATTTCCATGAATGAAAACCAAGCTAGGTTGCTAAATTCTCAACCAGAATTGTGGTTATTTTGTTTCGTCCATTTCTCAAAAGTACATGTAGGCCTATGTATCTGTTGACCATTTATTTCCATGTTCATAATAATGATATATAAGTGAATGATTAAAATGTTACACGAAATTCACAATTTGCTAATCAAAAATCACAATTTGCTAAACAAAATTTACAATTTGCTAAACGAAATTCACAATTTGCTAAACGAAATTCACAACTTGCTAAACGAAATTCACAATTTGCTAATCAAAGTTCACAATTTGTTAATCGAAATTCACAGTTTGTTAATCGAAATGCACAATTTGCTTTTAAAAATAAGGATTAAACATACATGTATAGGCCTATATACACACATTGATTCCTGGCAATAGAATTTGACATGTACATGTACATAATGAAATCATATCCTGTACGTGTATGTTATCAGTGGTGCATCAGTTTAATGTGCTTTAATTTTGTACTCGTTGTGCGTAACGTTTAAGATTTATTGAGTGAATGGTGAGGAATCTCTAACATGCATTCTTGACAAGAACCTCACCATCCACATCAAAGCCATCGCAGCCTTGGCCTGGGAAATATCTCCCAAAACATCGGACTTTTGACCCCGGAATGCAAAGAAAATAACCTTTACCCAGCCAAATAAATATTGGAAGTGAGAATATTCGCCGGCCAGATAAATATTGGTGTGAGAATATTTGCATTGCGTTCAGTTGTAAATCAACACATCCACAAATTAAAAAAAATTAAATAATCCCCCACAAAAACCTATACGCATCCCTCGCTGTCCTTACTGTTATTGGTTAGTTCAGAGGGACAATATCATCACGATCAACAGGGCATGAAATCGGAGTGTCAGTTTTAGATTAACTCTTTCTACCCGGAATTATTGCACGTGTATGGACGGAATTGTTTACATTATTGTAATTTGATACTGTAAACAATCAAGGTCAAGTGTGGAAATTATTAATAATTATTTATTTATTTTTCCAATTGAAGAGAGTAATTAGGTATCAAAATAAAGGTTATGACTTACTGAGTGTGAATATTGAGATGAGGATCATCTTGGGATTACCCAGGATGCATTACGGCCATACAAATATAAATAATAGTTTATCGCTCCCTAGGGAATAGTCGTTAAATCTACCAAGTTATTGATTGAAAGTCTGTAAATATGCATTGTACCACAAACAAATAAGGTTTGTTTATGTCAGAATACATCAGGGCATAATAATATTACCCATAATGCATAGTAACATCCTTTATATATAAAAAAAAATCATAAATTACAACCTTGATACAACATACTGTATGTTGTTTTCTGTTATGCAATAATGTAAACAATCAAGGTCAAGTGTGGAAATTATTAATATTTTTCATATTTTGCCAATTGAAGAGAGTAAGGTATCAAAATAAAGGTTATGACTTTCTGAGTGTGAATATTGAGATGGGGGTCATGTTGGTAATACCCATAATGCATTGCAGCCATCCAAATGTAAATTTATGTTTATCGTTCCGTATAATAAATATCAATAAATCAACAAGTTATTGGAATAATGCATTGTATGATAAACAAAGGTGGTTTATTTATGTTAGAATATGTCAGGGCATAATAATATTACCCATAATGGTTTGAAACCCACTGTTCATGTAACAAAAATCGTAATTTACAACATTGATACAACATACCGTATCGCTATATCGCTATTGTACTTGGTACATATGACCTCAGATTAACAGCTTTTACGGTCGTTTTTTCCCTAAAATCAAAACTTCCATCACTGTCAGGGTGTTCAAAGTCAACATCATCAGCATAATCACCTCCATCAGTACTTCCCACTTCATAATTCCATGAAAATAGCGTGTGTTTAGCATCTTGCTGCGAGTTCCATGGAGGCCGCCATTTTGTAAATCAACGTGTGTGGTAAACCGCATAGGGTTATGTGTAAGTAACGTAAACAAAAACTTGACACAATCTGAGCTCGGATCGGAATGTTTCGTCAGTTCTCGTAGTCATAAACGTCATCAATAATCAATATTTATTAGCTAATTTGCATTGAAGGTACATGACCTCGAATTCTTATTGGTTATTTGCATATTCTGTTGTCAAAACAAGTCAAAACACGACGTTGTTGTCAGGTGATGACGTCGGGCCTATAAAGTGGCACGCCGACAATTCACGGCGCGCACTCGGGCCTATAAAGTGGCGCGCCGGATAGAAAGAGTTAAGTCAGTGACTGAAAATAATACCCCACATGATAAGGTCGTATTGCTATTGCTGACTGCATTATTGAGCCAGTAATTTCCAGTCACTGTTTTCATCTTAAACTACATGTTGGACACCGATTCCATGCCCTGTTGAAAGTCTGCTCTGATGTTTTTGTTGATTGACCAGCATTATGAGGGGGTGGACCTGTGGATAGAGCATTATCAGGGGGTGGACCTGTGGATAGAGCATTATCAGGGGGTGGACCTGTGGATAGAGCATTATCAGGGGGTGGACCTGTGGATAGAGCATTATCAGGGGGTGGACCTGTGGATAGAGCATTATGAGGGGGTGGACCTGTGGATAGAGCATTATGAGGGGGTGGACCTGTGGATAGAGCATTATCAGGGGGTGGACCTGTGGATAGAGCATTATCAGGGGGTGGACCTGTGGATAGAGCATTATCAGGGGGTGGACCTGTGGATAGAGCATTATGAGGGGGTGGACCTGTGGATAGAGCATTATCAGGGGGTGGACCTGTGGATAGAGCATTATCAGGGGGTGGACCTGTGGATAGAGCATTATCAGGGGGTGGACCTGTGGATAGAGCATTATCAGGGGGGTGGACCTGTGGATAGAGCATTATCAGGGGGGTGGACCTGTGGATAGAGCATTATCAGGTGGGTGGACCTGTGGATAGAGCATTATCAGGGGTGGACCTGTGGATAGAGCATTATAAGAGGTGGACCTGTGGATAGAGCATTATAAGGGGTTAAACCTGTGGATAGAGCATTATGAGGGGGTGGACCTGTGGATAGAGCATTATCGGGGGGGGGGGTGGACCTGTGGATAGAGCATTATCAGGGGGTGGACCTGTGGATAGAGAATTATGAGGTTGTGGACCTGTGGATAGAGCATTATCGGGGGTGGACCTGTGGATAGAGCATTATCAGGGGGGTGGACCTGTGGATAGAGCATTATAAGAGGTGGACCTGTGCATAGAGCAGTATCAGGGGTTAACCTGTGGATAGAGCATTATCAGGGGGTGGACATGTGGATAGAGCATTATCAGGGGGTGGACCTGTGGATAGAGCATTATAAGGGGTGAACCTGTGGATAAAGCATTATGAGGGAGTGGACATGAGGGGGTGGACCTGTGGATAGAGCATTATCAGGGGGTGGACCTGTGGATAAAGCATTATCAGGGGGTGGACCTGTGGATAGAGCATTATGAGGGGGGTGGACCTGTGGATAGAGCAATATAAGAGGTGGACCTGTGGATAGAGCATTATAAGGGGTGAACCTGTGGATAGAGTATTATGGGGGGTGGACCTGTGGATAGGGGATGGACCTGTGGATAGAGCATTATCAATACAACTTTCTGGGCTCTGTAGGCCTATAGATTACTGGGGACAACTTTGGTAATGGCCATCTCGATTTCATTTTCCGCCATTTATATTGAAAAAAAAAAAAGATGGATAAAATTCCAATTTAGCAGAGGATACAAACTTCTCCACTCAGATTGGTTCACTCCCTCGTTGTTGCATGCCTAATAACAGCTGGCAGTCAATGAACATGCTTGCCGATTATTACCGATAGTGATTATAGGCAGCTGGTCTTTACCGACTGATAATGCATCCCAACGTCATCAGGTTTTGTCCAAACAGATTGTCTTAACTGTCATGGGCATTTATGAATAACGTTTATACATAGCTACCAACACACTTTTCAAAAAAAAAAAAATAAATAAAAAATTCAAATTACATAACAAATATTAATACATCAGTAAACGTGATAAAATTAGGTTGTTGATTCCAATATTGATTATGAAGTAAAATCATTAAAATTTCAAAAGGAATTTCAAACCATTACAGTCCAGTGGCTGCACCCAACATGTAATGCTACCCACTGCGCTTACAAAATGTTCCCACCCTGTAAGACCAAAAAAAAGTCTCCGGTTTCTGGTCTCCGCACGCGCCGCCTCAGACCTGCGCGTCGGCATTTTTCATTTTTTTATTTTTTTTATTTGTTATGAAACCATGCCCAATTGCAACCAAAATTGCTGAATCGATTAGAATTCTGCCGTGCTGTGTTTTAAATGACTTTTTCACATAGGGGTATGAACGTTTGCCAGATTAGTGAGGCCACTTTAGCCACCATACTTTGTATATGGGAAATTTGGTCCTCATGCATACAATGTATCATGTATTTCCCTGTTGGTAAAAAAAAAGAAAAAGAAAAAGATTACCAAAAAAAAAAAAAAGTGCGTCACCGTACCGATTTTGAAGCCGACCAATGACCAGAAACTGGAGACTTTTTTGGGGGGCCTAAGACTGCTTTATATGAAAATAATATACATGACATGTTACTGACAGCAGTAAGACAAGATGTCTTGGGTCTATGAAAGCAGTACAATAGGGGTTGATTTATGTGATAGGAAGTAGGGCCAAATTTTGCTAACATGCAACTGTTATTAGTGTCATGTAGTTAAGGACAGATTGCTTGGGATGTATACATGTACATGATTTAGTACCTGATGTTATTAGTCTTTTCACACCCACCAATGGGATTTGTCCATTCAGTTCTCTGGGCCAACACAAAGATAAGTTATGTTTCTCCCCCCTCCCCCTACCCCCATTTAGTAGATATCCTGTTTCCTGGTATGGTTAACATTGTGAGGCACGTGTAGTAATGTTTAGGCCATCAAGAAAGGCGGCCTGAACCACTCTATTTGTGATTGCTGGGAGTTGTCATTTAGAGGTGGGGGGTTCAGATTGATCTGTTGGTAAATTTGTGACGTGTTCTACCGAAATCAGACAGAATTGGGCAGAGCTCGTAACTGAGAAATTATAGCCAAAAAATGAATGTATATAAAACTCTTAATAAAGCAATATTTAAGGCAATATTATGTTTCTGTAATAATAATAATAATAATAATAATAATAATAATAATAATAATAATAATAATAATAATAATAATAATAATAATAATAATAATAATAATAATAATAATAATAATAATAATAATAATAATAATAATAATAATAATAATAATAATAATAATAATAATAATAATAATAATAATAATAATAATAATAATAATAATAATAATAATAATAATAATAATAATAATAATAATAATAATAATAATAATAATAATAATAATAATAATAATAATAATAATAATAATAATAATAATAATAATAATAATAATAATAATAATAATAATAATAATAATAATAATAATGTGGACTTATATAGCGCACGTATCCACCAAACTGGTGCTCAAGGCGCATTACATTATTACCCCTGCTCATCAGGCTCATAAATTAAACACAACAACCAACTCTGCCCTCATAGGTACCCATTTACTCCTGGGTGGAGAGAAGCAATTATGGTAAACTGTCTTGCTCAAGGACACAAGTACCCCGGTTGCGGTTGGGATTCGAACCCACATTCTGACGACTCAGCCATCAGAACACAAATCCGATGCACTAAACCGCTCGGCCATGGCACTCCACAATGCCCGTTGCTAGTGAAAATGAAGTCCTTTTGTAAGAAGTGAATTACTTAAATTATACCAAATGAAACTTGTAACTTCAAGGGCAATAACTCCTATTTGAGTTTTCACAACTTGAGACAAACTTAAAAATTACGTAATTCCACTTTTGCTTGTCCAATTAAAATAAGAAAGCTATCATGGTGAAGCTGAAGATCTCTACTTTCATTATCAATAACCAACTCAATTTTGATCTCTTGCCCAAATGTGTCTGACTTCAGTAGAACACATCACATTTGTGACCCACTCCATCGAAATGAGGAATGTCCCCAAACACATGTTTCCGTGTAATGGATTTCCAAAGTTCACAAAACGTGCATGACTGCATTGTCAATTTATCACATCCTAACACAGGAATGAAATGAACCAAAAATAAATGTTTGGTATCATCAGAAAGCGCATTAAATTCTCTTTAAGTTGATATCCATATCTCAAAATGTGAAATTTGGGGGACATTCCTCGTTTCGATGAAGCGGGTCACATTTGTTCACCCGTCTCCACATAGAATGCCCCTTTACGTGTAATAGCATACATGTAGCGCGACTTAATACCCTTTTTCGTAAAGCGGGTCACATTTGTGATTTTGTCAGTAAATGTACAAACATCTTCTTTTTTAATTCATTCACTGAAAAACTCTGAAAATCCTGGCTGTATGAGTGGTCACAGCATTAGTTTCCATTAAGCTTGGGCGATATCAAATTTTTTTCATCCACGATATATCGGCAAACATGTATCGCGATTTTCGATAGTATCGTGATTATTTTTTCATTCATGCATGATTGCTTTAGAGCCAATAACCACAGGTATGTACCCCTCTACAAGCATCACAATAAATCATAAATTCATTTGAATAGCATGCATGTACTTCTGAAGTGGTTCATTTTTGTTTTGTTTTGTACATAAAAATTGACTTAAAGGGGCAGTATTGTCACGATCAACAGGACATGGAATCGGAGCTGCTTGTTTTAGATTCAATCAGTTAGGCTTGGGCGGTTCCGGCAGGTACCCGGTTCTACCCAATTCCAAATTGAGAATCGGAACCGCGGTTCCACTCTTTTAAAGAATCGGGTACTCGCAAGAGTCGGTTCCGGAACCAAGTCCTTCAAATACCCGGTTCCCAGAGCTGAGTCCCAGAGCCGGCTAGGAGCCGAGTCCCAGTCAGAGCTGGCTCCAGCAAAATACCCGACTCTGAGGACCAACCCGGCTCCAATTGAAATATGCAGTCGTCTGAGCTCCAACTCTAGAGCCGAGAACCGGCTCCAGTCAAAATACCCGATTCTCTTTGATGAGTGACCGACAAAATGTAACTCTAGACTGCAGCAAACTTGTGAAGGCGCCACACATGCAACTGATGCAAATCGCAATGTCTGTGCGTTAGTAGTATCATTGTGCGTCACTGAGTTGTTTATAAATTGGCCCCATAACATGGATACTTTGGTTATGGAGATGTTGTTAAAAATGTTGACAGCACGTGTCTTGTGAAGTGGAATGATCAAGGTGGCCCCGTAATATGGATAATCTTGTGACGAATTAGTCATGTTGCTCGTGTTCTTAATGTACTTTCAATAGGCATGGATGGTAGTCAGGTACCTTGTGTACAGGGGTGGTACAATTGCTTAATTGCTCCTCTATGATTGCTCCAACCCCTGAAGCATGTGCAGAGCCATGGCATGTACATGTACAGAACGGCTTCTAACGTTGTTTGCTAACGGTAGGATAATGGCAACAAATTTCTTACTTAGCTTAACGTTTCCAAAACGTTTCCTTAAAGTTTCTGAAACGTATTTTAAATTAAACAAAATTATCATCACTGCATTTGCGGTTGAAAATCTGATACCTTCGTATCAGAGACGCAACGAAGTTTGAATAGACCGTATGTTTTATTATTTTCTGTAATCCTTATGTTTTTGTTTGAATTTCTTGGAACCGGTTCCGACTCGGAACCGAGTATTTTTTTTGGAACCGAACCGGTTCCAGAAATTGTGGAACCGCCCAAGCCTACAATCAGTGACTGAAAATAATTTCCCACATGATAACGTCGTTACCATTGCTGCTGCATAAATGAGCCAGTAATTTGCAGTCGCTGTGTTCATCTTAAACTAGGGACATCGATTCCATGCCCTGTTGAAAGTCTGCTCTGATCATGACGATACTGCCCCTTTAATGTTCACCGTTCCTCCCAGTGTTGGTAGCAAGGGCCGAGGACATGGCCAGAGCATTCTTTGTAGAGAACGGGTAATCCGTCATCCATTTTCAATTTGTCTCAATCTCAATTTGTCTGGATCTATGGTCACAGTACGATGAAGATAATGATTTTGAAGTAGTTTGGGATGATGTTACATTCATGGATGTCAAACGTAAAGTTGTTTACAGTTGGTTTATATGTACATATTTGGTAGTTCTTCTTTGAAGAATGTCTGCGTTGGAAGACTACCATAGCCCATTTTCAAAGTATGTCTGAAGCAGGCGCAGTTCTATCCCCAAATCCTCCCAAATCCTTCTCCTGGTTTTGCCCGATTTTGATGGATTCAGTACTTCACAGTTATAGCCCAGTGAATAGAGCATGTAGCCATGTGTACCAAATCCATCAAACTCCACCGGCTGCTTTTTGTTGGATTCAGGACTGTGTATAGCCAAGCCATGGATGCGTTGCATTTGCCACTGTACCAATTCCATCAAAGTCCAACAAGTGGGGAACCTTTTTACTGCATGTTGATGGCTTTTGGAGGATTTGGGATGGTTTCTAGCCAAAATGCCTATTAAGGCCTGGCCTCCCACCCCCAACCACCCCTATCCCCCCCCTCCCCCTCCAGAACTACGCCAGGGCTGGAGCGATTGTTAAGGCTTCCCCCATCCATGTTACTGCATTGACTTCTACCTGTGTCTGAACAGTGGCAGTTCCAATGCCAACTGCTTGCTTGACCTACTCTTGGCATGAATCCCCCTCCCCTCTCCCCCTCTAGGGTTGACCTACTTGTTTGATGGGGCAAAATACTGAATGTTATTGATTTTCAAGGTGTGAATCACATTTGAATTGACACTCCCAGGCGGAACTGTTGGAGCAAGTGACTTCTCCCAAACTTTCAAACTGGGTGACAGTGGTACTGCACACATCTATGTCTGTTGAAACTGGTAGCCCATCATGCCTTTACATTACACCATGTACATGGCATCATTTATCATGAGGCCAATTCCCAATTCAACATTTCTATCAATCTGAACCCTTGACCTGGTTTCAGTTGGTAATAGCTTCCATGTGCGCCCAGGAGGCTCTGGGAGAAATGCGCTTGTTTGCTCTATGCTTGGCAGACATTTGGTATGACCGAAATGCACATGTACACGTATCTATGATATGCTTGGTGTGTATACACATTACTGTACATTATGTGGGTTCACCTCACTACTCGCATCACTCCCATTGGCTGTGACAGTGTCAAATTACAGTCACTCGAATATGATCTCTCATATCAAATCAATTGTTTACAAACTGCTGCAAGAATTCATCAATCTGTCTCATATTTGTCGCTTTAAAAAAAAAAATTGTTTACCAAATTGTTTTATTTTCATTATGTGTATTTCCGTTTGGCATGAAAAACAAATACGTTGTTGTGGGATATTTCACAAAATAGATGGCGGAAGGAAGTATTGGCTCAAATGAGTTTATTACGGGATCCACAATCATTTAAAGGGACAGTATCGTCTCGATCAGAGCAGACTTTCAACAAGGCATGGAATCGGTGTCCTAGTTTAAACCCTCCTACAATCAGTGCAATTTTTGAAACAACCCATTCAGGCCACTCCAAGCCATTAGCTGTTGCCAGTGGCCTCCTATGGTTACCCTTCTGTGCACTGTCACACCAGTGAGATTGCAGGGTAAAGTGGTCTCCCATTGATACATTGCAGGCCATACTAATATGTTCAAACATTTACAGTGGCCTTGGGTGGCACACAGTTGATTTTGTAAGATTACTTGGAAAGGACAGCAGGCTTGTACATGTACATGTATGTACTGAAGGTTGTTTTAATAAGAAAAGAATTTTGTGGATCGGAGTGGCCTCCAAGTGTAGAAGGGTTAAATTAAGATGAACACGGCGACTGAAAATTACTGGCTTCATTTATGCAGTCGATATAACTATTCTTAAAAACAAAAACAAAACAAAAATTATTTATTTAAAGGGATATTTTGATACTGTCCTTAAGTTTACACCAAGTAAGTTGTATGTACAACTGTGGAGGGTGGTTACCATGGTTAGTCACAGTAAAGTTTTTGAGGTTTTAGACCAACTCTTAATTCCATAGTTTATATTCCATTCATCAGTTTTTTCACAGTACTTAGTTACATTACGCCCAGACCTTACTCAGGACAAAAATAATACTTTCAGAAATGTGTTAAATGTATGCTCTATATTAAGAGAAAACACAACACGTTATGTATATGTTCAAAAAATGTAACATGAGTAATTTGCGTTTTGCATACGTTTCTGGAAAAAAAATTCAGAAATTGATTGTGCTGAGTACGGTCTGGGTATAATGGCAACTTCTGTGGTCAAACTGATGAGTGAAGTATGTATAAAGTAAGGAAATCAGTGGCATTAACCCTCCTACACTTGGAGGCCACTCCGATCCACAAAATTCTGTACTTGAGCAACCTTCAGTACATACATGTACAAGCCTGCTGTCCTTTCCAAGTAATCTTACAAAATCAACTGTGTGCCACCCAAGGCCACTGTAAATGTTTGAACATATTAGTATGGCCTGCAATGTATCTATGGGAGACCACCTTACCCTGCAATCTCAGTGGTGTGACAGTGCACAGAAGGGTAACTATAGGAGGCCACTGGCAACAGCTAGTGGCTTGGAGTGGCCTGAATGGGTTGTTTCAAAAATTGCACTGATTGTAGGAGGGGTTAAGAGTGGGCCCAGTAGCTCACAAATGTAACGTGGAATTACGCTGAACATTTATAAATATCTTTTGTACTTAAAAATTCAAATTGATATACATTTCATGTTGACATCCATTGAGTGAACCACGGAGGAAGAAAGAGACTTTCTTCCTCCATGAGTGAACAGTGTACCTTGTATTAGAGTGCAATTCCATATTGCTCAGAGAAGGACCCGGGTAATGGAATTCCTCACTTGCAAAATGAATTCTACATGTATAGATTGAAAAGACAGAGAGAACACTGAGAGGGAATTGAAAGTAGAAATTGATTACTTGGAGTAAGGAATTTATTCCTGGCTTATAGGCATTTCAAGCAGAGAGTGGCTCAGTAGTGCGGAATTGAAAGCCCTAATAACGGGCTGTCAAATCATACACCATGTTGTTGACATTTCGTTCATCTTGTCTGTAACATCTGACATTTTATATATTTTTGTTAAAAATATACATTTCAAAAAGACAACCACAGACGTTTCTTGTCCTTCCACATGCGTCTGGTGAACAAAAAATGGGGGAGGGGTTAAATAAATATGCAAGAGGGTTAAACAAAAA
Source organism: Zoroaster sp. YZ-2022 (assembly GCA_029582265.1). Taxonomy (NCBI): domain Eukaryota; kingdom Metazoa; phylum Echinodermata; class Asteroidea; order Forcipulatida; family Zoroasteridae; genus Zoroaster; species Zoroaster sp. YZ-2022. The sequence continues at coordinate 9,848,540 of CM055818.1, forward strand.
TATAATTTTTACAAATTCGAAATGTGTTCACAATCTGGCTTTTTTTATTGAACGTTTTGTTCACGTTTGATTGGGTTTCTCACTGTGGGTTCTTCTCAGAACCAATAACAATTATTAACAACTCCTAAGAGATTGTTTGCAAAACACACACAACTAGAGCTCAAGTGTTTGTTAGAACAAACACACGGTGTTCGTGTCAACTTCCGGTTCATTCAAATTATCATCGATGATGACGTCATCAGTTACATTTTTTGAAAAGTTCACATGTCAATAGTAATTTCGTCCACGGAAGGCACGCCCAAATACCATATCATGTTGGCTGCAGACCCTATAAAAGTGCTTCAGAATATTTTTTTTAAACTTAAACTTCCGGTTTCAACCGGAAGAAGAGGTCAGATTGGGTCATGTCTGTGTACGATATGTCACATACTTCAAGATCTGTAAGATGATGCAAATATTGTGTAAATATCTGTTGTGGTTCATGAGATATGATTTTTGGAAATATTAAAATTTGATTTTAGTGGATTTCGATATCCGATGACATCACCATGATGTCACAACTTTACCTGAAACTATATGTCATAACGTTATTCACAACATGTTCTGGACGGTCTAAGTATGTGTCAAGTTTGAAGTCTCTGTGAACGATGGCTTTTTTTGTTCGATAAGTCTCGTTGAGAAGAAGGAGAAGAAAAAAAATAAAAATTAACAATTTCAAGAGGTGTTCGTGCTGTCGCACGAACACCTAAAAAACATGTGCACACAAATTGGCACTGTACACTTTCTGAAGCTGACCATATCTCAACCGCTTTATTTTGCTATGGCCTTAAATGCACAGACCTCTGTTGTGTACAGTTGCTTCCCGTCTGGCTGGTTCAGAGTACGGGTCCAGAGGGTCAGTATATCAAATAAATCAATTTGAACTTCTGCCTAGAACGTTAATTTAAATGTCACGACTTAACCTATTTTCCTGTGTGATCGATCTCCTCCCCGAATCGACAAGTACCACCAAGATATAAGCGAGTTATTTCCCCCCCCCCCTTTTTTTTTTTTTTTCAATAAAAATAGTTGTACGATCAATATAAAAGATGTATCTACATGTGTGCTTGCCAGTGATGGCCTCTTTTGATAATAAAAAAGTACATGCGTGAGAACAAATGTGACACTCGCACGTAGCGTCAAACTCAGGCCCACAGATATTTTAACTTCAGGTAGCGTTCCCCCCCCCCCCCCCCATCAATCTTGACATGGGAAGAATCGCGGCTGGCAAACCCCCTGCCAGCGATAGCTGCATTTGTTCCCAGGCTGTGTGCCAATATTTGCCTTCAGTATCATATCACAACTCAAATAGCAATATCACTCTGATCACGCCGGGGCTGTGTTTACAGACTGAGATCGCTGAAGAAGAAGAAGAAGAAAAAAAACATATTAATATATATAACAACAAAAAAATTCTGCTTATAAATTATGGCGGAGTTTTGAAAGCGGACACTTTGCTACATGCGGTAAAAATTATCACCTGAGTGTAAATAGTCAATGTGCTTGATTCATTTGCATGTTTTTTTGGTTATTCATTGCCTTGTGTCGAACAAATATTATTAGCGTTCTGTTTATTTTTATTATTTTTTTGGTTTGGGTTCCGTGCGTTGTTTGCTCTCGGAAGTGCCATTTAATTAGCAGAAAAGTATAATCCGAGTGTCGACTGTTAATGAAATACTGTTCTTTTCCGGAGATGTGATAACATCTGTTGATTATTTATCTTGAATTTAATGGAAGGATATACAACATGTGTACTTCGGCTACTGACTTTTATCATGGCTCGCGGCCATCTTGGTTTTTTTTTTTTTTTTTTTTTTTTTTTAAATTCAAAGCCACATGACCAAACTGAGGCTGGAAAGAAACAAAATAGTCTGATCCCTTTTGTGAATGGAGAGTTAACACTATAATCTTACTTGTGTATTACAGGGAACCTGATAAGGATGACTGCACAGTGATAAAGGTCTGTCTATTAGTGTGGCCTTGCAAATTGTTTTTTTCAGCTAGCAAATCTAACCCCTATTCCCTAAAAAAACCCAATTAATTTAGTTTGTTTCAAAAGATAATTAAAGGTTCAACATTGGTAATATTGGCAAAACTGCTGAACTATGAGTATGCTTACTCTCTTTGAATCAAGATATAGGGAAGGTACAGCATTGGTAATGTTGGCAAAACTTCTTCTATGAGTATGCTTACTCTCTTTGAATCAAGATATACATTGAAGGGAAGGTACAACATTGGTAATGTTGGCAAAACTGCTTCTATGAGTATGCTTACTCTCTTTGAATCAAGATATACATTGAAGGGAAGGTACAACATTGGTAATGTTGGCAAAACTGCTTCTATGAGTATGCTTACTCTCTTTGAATCAAGATATACATTGAAGGGAAGGTACAACATTGGTAATGTTGGCAAAACTGCTTCTATGAGTATGCTTACTCTCTTTGAATCAAGATATACATTGAAGGGAAGGTACAGCATTGGTCATGTTGGCCAAACTGCTTCTATGAGTATGCTTACTCTCTTTGAATCAAGATATACATTGAAGGGAAGGTATAGCATTGGTAATGTTGGCAAAACTGCTTCTGTGAGTATGCTTACTCTCTTTGAATCAAGATATATACATGTACATTGAAGGGAAGGTACAGCATTGGTAATGTTGGCCAAACTGCTTCTGTGAGTATGCTTACTCTCTTTGAATCAAGATATACATTGAAGGGAAGATACAACATTGGTAATGTTGGCAAACTGCTTCTATGAGTATGCTTACTCTCTTTGAATCAAGATATACATTGAAGGGAAGGTACAGCATTGGTAATGTTGGCAAACTGCTTCTATGAGTATGCTTACTCTCTTTGAATCAAGATATACATTAAAGGGATGGTACAGCATTGGTAATGTTGGCCAAACTGCTTCTATGAGTATGCTTACTCTCTTTGAATCAAGATATACATTGAAGGGAAGGTACAGCATTGGTAATGTTGGCAAACTGCTTCTATGAGTATGCTTACTCTCTTTGAATCAAGATATACATTGAAGGGAAGGTACAGCATTGGTAATGTTGGCAAACTGCTTCTATGAGTATGCTTACTCTCTTTGAATCAAGATATACATTGAAGGGAAGGTACAGCATTGGTAATGTTGGCAAACTGCTTCTATGAGTATGCTTACTCTCTTTGAATCAAGATATACATTGAAGGGAAGGTACAGCATTGGTAATGTTGGCAAACTGCTTCTATGAGTATGCTTACTCTCTTTGAATCAAGATATAAATTGAAGGGAAGGTACAGCATTGGTAATGTTGGCAAAACTGCTTCTATGAGTATGCTTACTCTCTTTGAATCAAGATATACATTGAAGGGAAGGTACAGCATTGGTAATGTTGGCCAAACTGCTTCTATGAGTATGCTTACTCTCTTTGAATTTTAAAGATTTATAACCGACCAACCTGTGAGAGTTTCACCATGTGGAGTGAAAATAAAGTCATTCACAATTTTTACAGAAAAAAAACTTTGAACAAAACATTTTAAAATGTGAATTTGTTTAACGTGTTTTCTCTGAAATGAGAGCACTTCATTCTTAATAATTTATCAGGATTGTTGGTAAATTTTCACCAACTTCACATCAAGTTTCAGCTTTTGGATAATAATTTTGTAACCTGGACATTCCATTCATTTCAGTCTCATATGTGTCATTTTGCATTAGAGAAATACATTGGAAGAATCTAAATATTAGGCCTTTGTAACTTTTCCAGCATCAGGAGTTTTCAGGAGTTTTCTGATTTTTCGAAAATTGTTTTTACTGTTAGCAATGAAAAGTAGAAAGAAATTTGTTCCGAGTTGTTAACATTCCCTGTGTGGAATATCTGTTTTTGGTTACAAACCCCCTTCCATAACAACGTGTAGGATTGACTGGTTGAGCACTCAGCGGGGTGTGCCTTTTAACTAGCTCCTGTATCCCGGAGACCAGGGACAAACAGGTTCTGTCCACCTATGATGCTACCTCGTTCCTCTCAAATTGACCCGTTAGAAAAAAAAGGAGGTATATATATATATTTAATAAAAAAATCAAAAAAAATCTGGAGACTTGTTTACTTGCAGATGCTAACATGTGTCCCGGATACTGTGTGTATTTTCAGGTGTGCAATGGGGTTGGTGCGGTTGTCTGTCTTGATGATATGAACGTTTGGTTCCATTGACCACATTACATCATGTATAGGGTCCAATGTGCGAAGGTTGCGCTACAGATCAGTTGTAGCCTTTTCATTTCTTTTGTTGCCTCCAACACTTTGTTCTGACTGCAGAGTGCTTTTTTTTTTTGAATTTGATTTATTTTTGATTTCGATTAATATACATAGATTGATGATGGTTAAGTGGGGTCAAAGGCTGGCAAAGCGTCAATATCTGGTTGCACTGAAAGATTTCGCTTGTACATGCACCTGTAGACAAAATAGCAAAATAAGAAAGGTTACAATTATCTACCCAAAACTGAAGAATTGTGTTAAAAAATTTAGCATTATAAATATTCACACACAATTATTTGTGTCTAAATATTTTTGATATTCTATGCAAGATTTATTTGGATTTTTTTTAATGGAAATTATTCCCTGATGGGATGTGACAACAGTGAGATATGTTTTTATCAAAGACATACAGTGACCGGCTCCACAGAAAATGGGTATTATGTCACAATTTTTTTTTTTTAAATAGTCACATTATAAGCTTTAATTTGGTATAGGTTTGACCCCTGTGGCATTTTGCATTCTGGAGATATACTAATATATGCATATTTGCATAGGGGGTATGTTCAAACCATACCACTGTGAAAGCATAACATTGGTGGTATTTCTTCCCTAAAACGGACAAAGAGTAAAACAAACGACTAAAACAATGCACACAAAAACGTTTGTTTTTTCCATCTTTATTCATCAATATTAATATTTCTGAAAATAAATTATGAAAATATTGGTTTAATAGAAGCCAACAACCCCCCCCCCCCCCCCAAAAAAAAACATTTTGTGAAGATTTTTTCACCCTCTTCAGTCTTCACATAGAACAGCCCTTTACGTGTAATAGCATAGCGCGACTTAATACCCTATTTCGTAGAGCAGGGCACAACATTATATCCAATTTCTTCAAAGCATCAACTTCATTTGAGCAAAGATGGCTTATTTGGTGTAGGGTGTTAAGTCAATGATCATACATTCATGGAAATAATTTGTTTGAGGTGCTTAAATTTATAGAATTTTGGTAAAATTTGTAACTTACATACTGTAATTCCCCAACTGAATTTTTGTACTTTTTGTAATTTGATTTTAGATCAAATACAACAAATCTGCAGTAATTTTCACTATTTTCACTATATTTTCTTCCTGAAGACGATCAGAGCATACTGATTGAAACGTCAAGTTGTAAACCATTTCTTTTCAGAACTACTTCTAATTCCTACTCAATTGAGAATTTCACATGGTGTCACCGCAAACAGTCTTTACTTTTCACTAGCCCTAACCCCTTAGGTATTCTGGTGAGGAACCGTCCTGAATCCTCCAAAATCCATCAGTGTACTTTTAGGAAACATGCCCTTATCTTCAAAATGCACTATGCATTTTTTGTTGATCTTTCATATTCAGCACTTATGGCCTGTACTTATTGCCAGGTAGTAATGTTGTCCCATTTGAAGAGGTGAAAGTACCAGTTTCCAACAGTGCTGAATTTTTCCAAAAAAGTGCCCCCTGGAGGATTTTGGAGGAAAAATGGGGTGGTTAGGGTTTTAATGACACAATAAAATAAGATGTTCAGTGTGCGGCAATAATGATTACAGCGTGATGCTAATGGACATGTTTCTCGTCACTTTTTTAGTGGGAAAGACATGGCACTGTTCATGTAGCATGTTATTATTTTATTAACCCTCCTACTATCAGTGCAAATTTATGAACAAACCATTGAGGCCACTCTAAGCCATTGCTATGGAAGGCAGTGGCTCCTAATGGCTATACTGCATAGTAACATAATATCTCATATGTCTGTTGGTTTTAGTGGTTTGTGATTCATGTATTGCAGGGGCATACTATTATGTTCCAGTCTCAGTGGCTGGTGGTGGGCTTACTCTTGAGAGTCTGTGTTTACAAAATAGTTTTTTTTGTACAGTGGTCTCCAGTGGCCTCAGAGTTTTACATACAAGATTACTTAAAAGGGTTAGTGTGGCTTATATGCACAAATGGTATGTGTACAACATATTGGACATTTAGTGGTTGGGAGTTTAAAGTATTTACTGTGGGTTTTGGTTGGATAAAAACTGGTTTTTATTACCTCCTTGGGATATTTGCTTGTTTTCTGGGGTGCTCTTTTGAGCAGGTTCATAAAAATGTATTTTTTTTAAAAACCTGAAATTTTTACTGTTTGGCTTTCTTGACTCTGACAGCAATTTTACTGAAAGTGAACTGGCTTTTAATCTTGGACAAACCCATATGAGCCTTGACCACCCATCTGGTTAATACCTTGCCACCCACTCGTACCTCCACCCCCCTCCCCTCCCCCCCCTCCCCATCATCAACCCTCTAATGACCCCCCTCCTGTTTTGTTCCCCTTCCTCACCCTCATCCTTTCCTGTTGCCTCTCATGGACACTCCTTCGCTCCGTGTCATTTCCACCTCTCCTGTCGATTGGGATTTCCCCCTATAAGTGTGTCATGATGATCCACCTGTTACCAGACAACTATCCCCTTTCTCTTTCCGCTTTATTCACCTATGTGTTTTTAAAGGGATTGCAACACAATTTAGGGAACACCGGATTTTTAACATCAAATAGGTTTGAAATGTTCCATGAACCGGGATTTTCATTTGCAACCCCCCTCTCTCTTTCAGTAGTCATGTCATGAAATGTGTAATCACTACATGCATCCTTTATCATCTGTTTCATTGTGCAGTTGTTTCTCATCAATTCTGTGAAACATTGTGTTTATCTGAAATAAATTATCTTGCTTTAACTGAGATTATTCCGGTGTTCCCTAAATTGTTTTGAGTAGTATATTTTAGGTAAAACTTGTAGCTTTGCATGGGTGAAGAGGATAAGTAAGACCAATTGCAGTGACACCATGTGAAATTCTCTATTGAGTAGTAATTAGTGTCACCGCAAAATCAAAAATTGGTGTCACCACAATTAGTTTTACTTATACTTTATTTAAGAATGATTAAGAAGGGACAATACCATAATGACCAACAGGGCATGGAATCAGAGTACTAGATTAACTCAGTGGCTGAAAATAATACTCCCACATGATAAGGCCATATTACCGCTGCTGCTGCTGCTGCTGCATAAACGAGCCAGTAAATTTCAGTCACTGTGGTGTTCTTGAACTAGGACACTGATTCCATGCCCTGTTAAAAGTCCACTCTGATCGTGATGATACTGCCCCTTTAAGATAGAAAGTACAAACCATCCTGTGTAAGTTCCAGCTTATTTGATGGAGTCGTAGTGACAATGCATTTGTATTCATTCCGAAGTAGAATTTCGTTCTTCGGATCGGATGACGGAAATTAATTTTGGAAAATATACGTGTTTATTTCACTAATTCACTAAAATTATAGCAACTTAGGATCGTTTCACACGAGGAGTGTACTAGGTTTCCTTGAGAAAAATTCCGCTCGTATAAGATTTTGTCGTAGGTCGGGATCTCCGACAAAATATCTCAATGTTTGAGAAAATTTTGCAAGGAATGTAGGACATCTCAAACATTGGTGTCCTTTCACACGAAGCTCATTTTGTAATATTTCTTAAACATTGAGAAAATTTCTCAAGGAATGTTGGCTTTTTTTCGTCATGTGAAAAGGGCTAAACACTGAGAAAATTTCTCAAGGAATGTTGGCTTTTTTTTTGTCGTGTGAAAACGAGTGTATTTCAAGGGATGTTTGATACCATCATCAACTTTACAGCAAGTAACGTTTGATGTAAATCTGTCAATCATTTTACATTTAGTGGAGATTACCATTAGTGTAAGGTGGTTTTGAGGGAGACTACTGGGAATTATACAAATCTGTATCCTTGTGTATCATTGTCCAGTGACCTGGGGGCATGGAATTAGGATATTAACCAGCAGGGGTATCAGGATGCTGCAAATCCTGACTCATATTTTGGTTCAAAAAATCCTTAATCTAAAAGAAAAAAAAGGAAAATACATAAATGACAACAGTTGATGATGATGTGCCATCATTGATACTATCCCTGTGTCTGAGGCAGGCATGATGTTCTTCCTACTTTTGAGCTCCTAACCTTTTGAGTTTGAAAATCCTACCAATGGAACCGGGTTCCAACTAACTTCAGACCATGGAAACTTTCCTTGTGTATCCTCAATTTACCCTAAATGACGCACCTGAGGATATATCATCAACTGGACAGTAACTTACAAATGAAAGTAGCAGTTTGGTGTTTCAGTTTGTTTCAGTGAAGGATTCTTTTGTAAAATGTGGAATTTCAATGCATGCATGCGTGGACGTCTTGAGCGCCGTTTTTTGATATGCACAGAATTGTGGTCATCAAAAAATTGATGTTGGTGTAATGACTCACCCCCAAACTGTTAAAGTTGATAGGGGCACAGAAAATGTACCCAAGAAGAACACTTGGTTCATTCTCAAAAAAACTTAAACAATACTTTTTAAATATGTATATGCAGTAAAAAACAAACCTGATTCAAATTATTATCAAAATGTTATTATTGTTATGAATTATTTAGTAGTCAGGTCTCACATGCCTGTTACATGTCCTTGTCATGTCTAAGTCTTTGTCTGTCATAGGGGAAGATTTAAAAGCATTATGCTTCATTTTCCCCTACATGTTGGTAATACTGCCAAGTTCCTATGTATACTGCTAAGTTCCTATGTATAAATCCTGTAATTTACACTTAACATATTGTCAACTGTGCTTAATATTAATAATCTGTAATGTACTATTGTACCCATTATGGATTAAGTTGTTGCCAACATGGAAATAAATGTGTGACATTGTATTGTCACGACGAACACTATGTTTCATCTTATTCCAGATGGCTTGTAAAATTGTTTTTAATCTTGAAAATAAAAATATTGTTTTAGATTTTAAAAATAAAATGGTATAATTTGGAGAAGCTCTCAAAACTTTTAATCAATATTCTTGAAAGACCAATAAAATGGAAGGTGGTTAAAATTTTTGCACAAAGTACTTTAAAACTTTGAAATATGTAAAAACTGATGTTAACAGTTTGTCAAATAAAAGATTTCTTTTCATAACCATGATATTAATGTTTCATTTTCTCAATAATTATCCACTACCAACAAACTAAGTAAACACCAACAAATTAAGTAGTCTTCGTTCGCTTCTTCTATAAGGAATGTGTCCATTTTGAGGATCAGTATTTCTTTAAAAAAATCATTGCAAATGCAAAGCATTCATATATTTTGGTTTCCACAGACAAGAGCTCATTGACGGCATAGAACAATAAAATCACAGATATTCGTGAAAAAAAATTGAGGTCATGTAAATCCCTTACTATTTGTATCTAGTAAAATCAGCGGTTAAACAACTTTTTCCACTTTCACAAGCACTAACTTTCCAGTAAATCATACAATTTCACTATGATTTTTATTTTTGTAACAAGCACGACTTAGATAAGTTTATGCAACCAGTAATACGTCATAGTTTTGTAAGTTTTCCGAGAAATGCTAAGCCAAAGGTAAGTGCGTCATTTCACGAGTGCAGCGAATTACGTACATGGACGATATCACTTTATTGTAAATACCAAGATAAACTCGAGCTCAAGTGTTTGTTGGAACAAACACACGGTGTTCGTGTAAACTACGGGTACCCGGGTATCCGAAGATTCCCAATTTCGGGTATCCGGTTCCCGAAATAACCAAAAATGCACAGCCTTAGTATTAGACTATTTCTTAACTAAATTGATGTCTTTTTAATAAGATCAAAATACCACGTTAGAAAGAAAATTGAGGTTTGCATTTGCCAATTGAAACATTTGTATGCCTCTGGTATGAACAACACAGTGTATGTAATAAGCTGGAAACTCTCACTACATGTAGTTAGTTAATATTTAAGCTGTAACTTTCACCAGTAAGTTGTCATGTATATGTATATCTGGATTTAACTCTAACCTTCCCAAATCCTCCAAAAATCCTCTTTGCTAAAGTGAAGGATTTTGAAGGATTTTGAAGGATTGAGGTTACATGCTACATGCTCTTTGCTAAAGTGAAGGATTTTGGAGGATTGAGGTTATTAGGCATACTTGACTTCCCATGGTACATGTACATCCATGTTTGTTGTAGTGATTGCAAGGTCAGTGCTTGGGTCAGTGGACACTGTTTATTGTTCCATGCATGCAGGGAGGGTCCGTGGCCATGTACATGTATCACAGATTAGAAACACGTGTGTGCATACATGTCATGTGCTTGCTTTACTACTGAAGGATTTTGGAGGATTCAGGTTATGTGTAAGCAAATGGGCCTAGGAAGTTAGGGTTAAAGAAAGTTAGCACACTCACAGTCTAAGCAGTTTTGTCAACATTCAATGTTAAGTAAATACACATTTCCAGCCCAATACACTTACTTGTGTGGGTATATTCATTGCTTTATGAGCATCAATAGATATGTATAGGAATTAATCTGTAAACATTTCAGCTCAATTGGTCTTCACGCTTCCGAGAAAGTTTATAAGGAAAATGAAAGTACACATACAAATATTCATTCTCTTGGTTTATTTTTGAATTACCAATGAAATGCCTTACCTTTTAACACAAGTATGATTTTCCTTCTTTTTTTATTTATTTAAAAGTGTGGGTTATATACTACTCAAAACAATTTAGGGAACACCGGAATAATCTCAGTTAAAGCAAGATCATTTATTTCAGATAAACACAATGTTTCACAGAATTGATGAGAAACAACTGCACAATAAAACATGATAAAGGATGCATGTAGTGATTACACATTTCATGACATGACTACTGAAAGAGAGATGGGGTTGCAAATGAAAATCTCGGTTCATGGAACATTTCAAACCTATTTGATGTTAAAAATCTGGTGTTCCCTAAATTGTTTTGAGTAGTATATGAACTTTTTAAGCAATAAATTAGGATGTCCTGTGCTTCATCAAATTTTTGCTACGTTGAAAATGTTGATGATTTTGGATATCCCCCAATGACTAAACTAAGACTGTGACTGACATATTGCTAATGAAGAAAGATATCTTAAAGTCTGTTTTCATGAAACATAGTGTTGGAATGGAATGGGATTACAAGCATTACAAGTGTTTCATGGGCTGAGAAAATGTACAGATACCATAAACATGTGTGGATACGATCTTTATTGAGATTGCAGAAGTGGTAGTTATTTGGCCGACATTTTGACCCAAAAGCAGGATCTTTATCAAAGGCACTGGCTTTAAATTTAGCGAATTTGTCATTATGCACTGTAGGCATGATGCTTAGAAACTTCTGGTAGTTGTGTACATGAATGACGCTGACTGTGAATGATTTAGCAGAAACCAAAACTTAATCCCCCACCCGAATATATATGTGTACCCTCGTTGCCCTGTCTGGGTGGCTGCACAGGGCTAATGGAATTTGCTATATTCACCAGCATATAAAGTGAATCGTGGTTAACGAGGTTTTACTTCACTACACCTCGCTCAGACACTGTCCCTGAACAATAACCCTCCATCCTCCCCAAAAATGGTTACCTGGCTCAGTTCCGCTAGCACACCCAACCCAACAATGGCATTTTTGTTTTTTGTTTTTTTTGTTTTTTTTGTGGGGTGTAACAGGAATTAAAAACTCATTGGTGTGCTCTGTTCCACATGGTGGAAAGGGAAAAGAAATACCTGGGTTTTAGCTTTGGACCCCCTGAATAGGGAAATATAGTTTACCTCTGGCTTGTAAACAGAGCAATTGATTGGGCCTGTCACTCAAGTTGGTTGACAGCTGCCGAGTGTTTTCACAATGCCATGGGCTGAATGGGCCGATTACTGACTGGTGTGTTGATTGCATGGCTTGCTCAGCAGGTAGCAATGGTGCACTGCCAAACCTCTGCCTGGTTCCCCGCTTGGAAGCCGCTGAGCTGACTGCACTCATGCTAACCACGAAAAACCTACTACACACACACACACACCCACACACGCCATCAGAAAGTCAACCAAATCCTGGAGTTTTTTCCCCCCTCTGAATCTATTAAACAACCGACCCTGATCTTGTCAGTTACCCAAAAATGCTTCCCTTTATTGATCCTGCAGATCCCAGTCAAGGCACTCCAACAAGAAAAAAAAAATAACCAAAAAAAAACACCCTGTCTTGATTTATCACCTCAAATTAAGCCTAAACAGGGCTACAGCCTTCTTATACTGGGATTTTGTTGGTTGTTGTCACAAAGTGAAATGATCCCTGACAACTAGAATCCCTTCTCAATAGCACTCGGGTCCCAGCTGATGATGTGTGTTTGCACTCTGGGCCTTCGTACACGTGTAGGCAGTGACTGAGGTGACATGTAATTGTTGCCGTAAAATTGATTTTGATTGAGAGAGTATTGATCCCACTAATATTGACACTTACGCTGCCTTCGTTTTATTGCTTGTGTTTGGTGAATGAAACTTCCGATCAGATTCAATAGATTCATCTACTAGGCAGTAACTTCCTTTTCTAAACTACTGTTCTGTATAATTAGGCCTTACAAGAAAAGAAAAAAATATATTGATGATTGTCCTTAAAACATTTTTTTTTTGACCAGTTCGCGTCAGGAATAAAAAAGTTTTTCTGGGCCCCTGTGCGGGTTTCTTTTTCCCACACAAACACGTTAATGGAAGCTTGCAGAGCGCGTGGCCATGTCTTCCGAGCATGTCACCGTACACGCGTGGCTCAACCGAGCATGCATACAAATATTGCGGAGTTTCCTATGGCGTGTTTAGACGCTCTGCGATCCGCGGTGCAAAAAAAAATTGCGTGTATACACGGCCTCCGACGCGAACTGGTTAAGTGCAGTATATATTTTTGCAAATGTGTTGGTAACCGAGTCTCCTGATGACGACTAGAGCAGACTAGTCGAAACGTTGAGAACAAACCAACCGGTTCTTCTCAGAGCCATCACTTCTTCCAAGAAGAGATCATTACATGGTGTCACCCGAAAGAACTCACGAACATCTATCTCCACCATGCAAAGCCTCAAAATCTTACATGAGTGTAAACTGTACTGTTTCAGTGGACTTCGCTATGATTGTCTGTACATCTGGTAAAGTATCATTTTAACTTGTAAGATTCAAGGACTCTGCATATAAGCCTACCCATGAGAATAACCCAAGAACATAAAATGTATGTAACAGAACATCCTCCTTCACAAATTCCTACCCAGAATCAACTCACCAACAGAGGGCAGTGTAACATACATGATTCAATGTCTGCAGACCAGATACACAAATGTAATGTGTTTTTTAAAACACAATGTTTGACATAACATAACAGCATGTTTAAAGGGAACGTACAGCTTTGGTAATTACCAGATTTACATCCAGTTTGATGAATTATTATCATCTCAAAGTTTAGGTTGATGAAATTCTTGTGTCGGGTGATAAACAATTGATTTAATTTTGCCCTACACCGACGTGTGGAAAACACTTCACAGACGACTCGGGCGGGATTCGAACCCACAACCTCCTGCTTACTAGTGCAGACGTCTTAACCTCTCAACTACCGAGCTTGCCCGATGACGATTGGCTGGCTAGAATCCTATATAGCAGCAGGTTCCGCGATATCTATAAATATCCCGCTCGAGTCGTGGGTTCGAATCCCACCCAAGTCGCCTGTGAAGTTTTTCCCACAGACACTCGGAAAACACTGAGTATACAGTGCTATACACACGTCGGTGTAGGGCAAAATTAAATCAATAGTCTTTACTCAATCGAGTGCTTTCATCTTGGAGAAAATGGGAATTGCAATGTCTGATTTATAAAAAGTTGCTGTCCGGCAAAAAAACATAAAACCATAAAAGTTTTTTTGTTGTTTTCTAAAAAAAAATAAATAAATAAATAAAAGATAAGATGTCACTGATCATTTTATTCACAGAAGTCATATTCAAATTTCCTATTGTTTCTTAGATAGAAAATTGTTATTTTTCTAAACCCGCCGCCAGAGGGCGCTGTGATAGGTGATGATGTCATCAGTCACATTTTTGAAAAGGTCACATGTCAATAGTAATTTCGTCCACGGAAGGCACGCCCAAATACCATATCATGTTGGCTGCAGACCCTATAAAAGTGCTTCAGAATATTTTTTCACTTAAACTTCCGGTTTCGACGGGAAGGAGAGGTCAGATTGGGTCATGTCTGTGTACGAAATGTCACATAATTTACGATCTGTAAGATGATGCAAAGATTGTGTAAATATCTTTTGTGGTTCATGAGATGTGATTTTTTTGAAATATTAAAATTGGATTTTAGTGGATTTCGATATCTGATGATGACAACTTTACCTAAAACTATGTCATAAATTTATTGACAACTACATGTTATAAATGGTCTTAAGTATGTGCCAAGTTTGAAGGCTCTGTGATCTTTGGAACTATGTTTTTAAGTCTCATTGAGAAGGAGAAGAAGAAGAAGAAGAAAAAAAAAACAATTTCAAGAGGTGTTCGCGCTGTCGCATGAAAACCTTAACAACCTAGTGTGATGAAACTTTCACTTGTACTTGATTGAAATGAATGTACTTTAATTACAAAATTATACTAATGTTGTACATGTACCTGTACCTTTTAAAAAGCCCTGATGATCTGTATGTTTGTATGACTGAGCAGAAGTCTGTTACCTACATGAAGCGCGCCAGTCGTGAACTAACCTAGTCCACGGCACAGCGCCAGAAGTCTGTTACCTACATGAAGTGTGACACTCATGTACTAACCTAGTCCACGGCACAGTGCCAGAAGTCTGTTACCTACACGAAGCGCGCCAGTCGTGTACTAACCTTGTCCACGGCACAGCGCCAGAAGTCTGTTACCTACACGAAGCGCGCCAGTCGTGTACTAACCTAGTCCACGGCACAGCGCCAGAAGTCTGTTACCCACACGAAGCACGCCAGTCGTGTACTAACCTTGTCCACGGCACAGCGCCAGAAGTCTGTTACCTACACGAAGCGCGCCAGTCGTGTACTAACCTAGTCCACGGCACAGTACTCCAAGAAAACTGGATTTGGCCCCATCCGTGACATTTTTTTCCACAGACTGACACGCAAGGTCTCAAAGAGAAGCAGTGCAGTCTGGGAGACTTAACCCGGTATATGGGAGAACTGTATTTCGCACGCGCATCTTAGGTTAAGTGCGTTCCCCGCCTGTGTCTAGTTTAAGTATGCGGCTAGTTGTAGGAACTAGCTTCCCGCGTCAAGCGCCTAATCCCATGATGCTTTACGGCAGGCTGGGCAGGATAGCAAAACTCGTAACCATGCGCGGTGTGCATACGTGCATTTGGAGTACAACGCCATGGTATGGATTACAGCAGGCTGGCACACTTCATGTAGGTAATAAGACATCTGGTATGAGGTATATTTCGATTGTTTCTCCTGAAGACGATCAGAGCATACTGACCGAAGTGTCGAGTTGTAACCTCCAGTTCTCTTCAGAACGAATTACTGTACTACTCAATTGAGAATTTGACATGGTGTCACCACAATTAGTCTTTACTTATCCTCTTCACCCATGTCAAAGCTACAAGTCTCACTCGTCTACTGTATGTTTTTATTAGCGAGTATGAAGAAGAGGTACATGTGTACATGCGCACTATAAAGACTGTGTCGTGCAAACCACATTACACAGCATTTGATAGATAACATAGGCCTAGTATGCACTATGAACACTATATTTTAGAATATTTTGAAAGGTTGATTTGATTTACACTCTCGTGGAATTGGGCCGCATTCCCCCCCAAATCAGATTCCACGCACATTGTACATGTGCCTGCACGTGTGCATACACACAGCGCACATTAAGTCAAGAGAGAAACATGGCATGCAGTGTCTGTCTTTAATTTGAGTGCTCATGGTGAAGTTGCAGATGTGGCAAAGAGAGAAGGAAAAAAAAAAGAAGAAGGTAAAATCAATCGTCTCTGGCCGACAGAATTACCAATTACGATACACATTCATGTCCGTGTACATGGAGAGCAGGAGACCCTACATTGTATGAAAAACGTGTGTGTATGTGTGTGTGTATGTCTTTTTTTGTAGTAGGCCTATGCGCTTTGAAGAGGAGATGCTCTCAGCATAATGTCCTGAAAACTGCGGAATCAACAATCGTTATTTGGTTTCTTGCAAGTAACTGTTATTGTGTTGAATGCTCATGTACAATGTTAGACTATTGGTGGAAAGTGTAAAATGACTGTAAGTGACTTTAATCACATATGTTTGCAAGTCTTTCTCTTGCTTTTGAGAAAGATTCTCCTGGGGTCAAAATGAGAGGCCAAAATTACTTTTGTTAACACTGATACGACAGGTCCAATTGGTTTTGTGAGCAGTTTGCAACAGTCGATGATGATGATGATGATGATGATGATGATGATGATGATGATGATGATGATGATGATGATGATGATGATGATGATGATGATGATGATGATGATGATGATGATGATGATGATGATGATGATGATGATGATGATGATGATGATGATGATGATGATGATGATGATGATGATGATGATGATGATGATGATGATGATGATGATGATGATGATGATGATGATGATGATGATGATGATGATGATGATGATGATGATGATGATGATGATGATGATGATGATGATGATGATGATGATGATGATGATGATGATGATGATGATGATGATGATGATGATGATGATGATGATGATGATGATGATGATGATGATGATGATGATGATGATGATGATGATGATGATGATGATGATGATGATGATGATGATGATGATGATGATGATGATGATGATGATGATGATGATGATGATGATGATGATGATGATGATGATGATGATGATGATGATGATGATGATGATGATGATGATGATGATGATGATGATGATGATGATGATGATGATGATGATGATGATGATGATGATGATGATGATGATGATGATGATGATGATGATGATGATGATGATGATGATGATGATGATGATGATGATGATGATGATGATGATGATGATGATGATGATGATGATGATGATGATGATGATGATGATGATGATGATGATGATGATGATGATGATGATGATGATGATGATGATGATGATGATGATGATGATGATGATGATGATGATGATGATGATGATGATGATGATGATGATGATGATGATGATGATGATGATGATGATGATGATGATGATGATGATGATGATGATGATGATGATGATGATGATGATGATGATGATGATGATGATGATGATGATGATGATGATGATGATGATGATGATGATGATGATGATGATGATGATGATGATGATGATGATGATGATGATGATGATGATGATGATGATGATGATGATGATGATGATGATGATGATGATGATGATGATGATGATGATGATGATGATGATGATGATGATGATGATGATGATGATGATGATGATGATGATGATGATGATGATGATGATGATGATGATGATGATGATGATGATGATGATGATGATGATGATGATGATGATGATGATGATGATGATGATGATGATGATGATGATGATGATGAAACTTGTAGCTCTGATCGTCCTCAGATTCTTCTGAGGACGATCAGAGCATAGGGCCTACTGATCGAAACGTTGAGTTGTACCTCCAGTTCTTTTCAGAACTAATTACTACTCAATTGAGCATTTCACATGGTGTCACCGCAATTAGTCTTACTTAATAATAATAATAATTTTACTCTGTAAAACATTCAAGCAGGGAACGATTCCGTACAAAAATTTTGCATGGCAAAATTTGTATAATGCAGAAATATTTGTGTGTGTATGTGATGCTAATATTGAATAGCAAGTCTTGAATTCTGTGTAGCAAACTGTGAATTCTGTGCAGCATTTTGCTGTGCGAGACAAGGGAAATCGTTTCACGGCAAAGGCGCCAATCTAGATGGAAAAAAAGAAAGAAAATTCTCAAATAGATGTAAAAGCAAGTGTAAACAGATGTGTTTTGAGTCACTGCTGAAAAAGAGAGATATTTTGTATTTCCCTGAGGTCTTCTGGTAGGGAGTTCCACAGCCTAGGTGGGATACAGGAAAATGCCCTGTCCCCGTAAATTGGCTGAGCGAGTCCGGGGGAACAAAGAGCATGCACATATATGTGTAGATTAGTACCGAGTTCCTTTAGTACAAATGTTGAAATGTTATTGCCAGAAAAGTCAGGGAATTAAGTCTTGGGAAAACTGTATTTTTTTAAAATCAAAAACAAAAGTGAAAATTTGCCTGAAAAATTTCGCTGTTTGATTCAACTATGTAGCCTGTGCATGCATTGTACAGCACCCATACCAAGTCCATGCACAGCAGAATCTGTTAAGTTACCAATGTTGTACACATATACATGTACCTGCATATAATGGGATTAAAAGTGCACAGGAATGTCAATGCAATTACTATGTTAGGTCATGGGGAGTGCTGGACAATTTTCCCAGAAAAGCTGCAGGGAAGTACACAGTGTAAGTGAATAATGTACTAGTGTGTACTTGATCATTAAATCACTGCATTGCATTACCGTGCATTAAAGCTTCTTAGCCAGTGATCACACCCAATTGGAATTTCAAAACTCCAGAACACCTTTGTCATCGAGATTCCCCCTTCTAGCAATTCTTAAAAGAAATATGTATAAGTTATATCCTTGGACTGACCCGAACAAGACCCCTGATTGGCTCGTTTACATGTCATGACTATTCATGACGACTACAAGTCAGTTTAGCCATTCCCGATTGGTTGAGAAGGGTGTCATGTGGTCATATTTAAATGGCTCAGAATGGCCTGGGGGTGTGACTTCACAAAGCATGTGAAGGGCCAGCTGCGAAACATTCCGTGGCACAACACTTGTGCGATTGGACATTATCAGAGATTGACAGGGCTTGCAGGATGTTGCAAGTTGAGTCTCGAAACTATTTAGTGACCATTTCCATGAAGGATGTTGTACACCCAGTTTAACCTTCAAAGAAATAAAACAGGAAATTTACATTGTTACTCTGTGACATTATGTTTAAACATTCATGAGTGTGAATAAAATGACGCTGGAGCTGGTGTTGAGGTAACGATTGAAGACAGTCTGGTTTCGGCCTCTGTGTTAACCAGTTCTCGTCGGAGGCCGTGTATACACGCAATTTTTTTTTGCACCACAGATCGGAGAGCGTCTAAACACGACATAGAAAACTCCGATATATTTGTATGCATGCTCGGTTGAGCCACGCGTGTACGGTGACATGCTCAGAAGACGTGGCCACGTGCTGTGGAAGCTTCCATTATCATGTGTGTGGGAAAAAGAAACCCGCACAGGGGCCCAGAAAAACTGTTTTATTCCCGACGCGAACTGGTTAAAAAGGTCAGTGGTAGGACCGAGCTGAGTAAAAACCACACACCACACAACTCCAGACTTCCAGCCAACAGACACGCATCCATTCTTTATTCAAATCGAGACACATACATGTATCACGTATAAAATTCAAATGAAAATTTCAGCTTACTTCATTTCCATTAACCCTTCTATGATTACAAGGGTCAAACTCAGTCAAAATGTTGATATACTTGCCAAGGTATATCGAGTGCACTTAAAAAGTCAAACACTGTCAAACCTTATGTGTAGTTCGTCCATAATTTACAGGTCAAAATGAGTCAACCATTTTTGACTGGTAAAAAGCATTGTCTGGTGTTGTTCAGGGTGGTCAAAATGACAGTCAAAACCAGTCAAAACTGCCCCTGAGTGCACATTTGGGTCAACAGTCAAAACAGGCAGTTGACTGGTTTTGACCTCTGTAGCTACTTGCCACTAAAGTGCATGCTATAGTAGGAGGGTTTAACGAGGACAATTATGAAAATGCATTCAGATTTTCTGTACTTATATTCTAAATGTGGAATTTTCATCTCGGAGTGTGGACAATTCATTCATGAAAATGCTTTGATTGATTGTACTACAAATAATAATAATAATAATAATAATGTGTGGATTTATATAGCGCACGTATCCACCAACTAAGTGGTGCTCAAGGCACATTATATTATTATCCCTGCTCATAAGGCTCATAAGGCTCATAAATCATTCCTGAAACCATCTCAGCTCCCTGGGGAGTATACAGCTCAATTGCTGCCATTTCTAGCGCATATAGAGCAAACCAACTCTGCCTTCACAGGTACCCATTTAACCCCTGGGTGGAGAGGAGCAATTATGATTAAGTGTCTTGCTCAAGGACACAAGTGTCACGGCCGTGATTCGAACCCACATTCTGTTGCTAACACCAGAACTTGAATCCGGTAAGCTAGACCGCTCGGCCACGACACCAAATGACAGCGCATCAACTGACAAGGAGTGTTTGATACTTGGGTTGGGACAGTTTACATGTGTACACGAAAATAAATTCGCTAAACGTTTTCAAATTCATGAAACGTGTAAACGAATCAAACATTTAAAAAATGGAACCTTCCATTTCCACGATATTTATATAAGTTCGACCATGGGGCCAGGAAGTTCAACTGATAATTTGTTTTTTAATTTAATGCGACCAGAAATTTCAGATGATGTTTTGTGCCAGGCTTGGATTTGTTTAATCTGTGCTATTTTTTTCCCCCTGAATTTCTGTATTTTGGATTATTTTTTGTACTGAATGCAGACAATCCGTCTGCATCGTACCATTTATTGGTGATAACAATATTCATTTACTCATGACATAAAACACAATAAAGGGTGCGATTTTGCATCCGTCACGTTAGCAGTTTTTCCAATGGTTGTTATTTATTTTTAAGTACCCGAAACCGACCAAAAAGTGTTTCAACATGTGAATGGACATACAGGCTTATACTAGAACTAATTTGAGTTGATTTATTTTATTTTTAATTTTTAATTTTTTTACCCTGAAATTTCCATAAAAATTGGACGGAAAAAGTTACCTCACTTTTCCGTCCATTTGTTGATGGAAATTATAGGGTAATTAAAAAAATAATAGTAATAATCAACTCAAATTATCTTTAGGATAAGCATGCATGTCTATTCAAATGTTGAAATTCTTTTTGGGTGGTTTCAGATATTAAAAAAAAAATTACAACCATAAGAAAAACTGCTAACGTGACGGTAGGAAAGTGGCCCCCTTTATTGTGTTTATGTCTCATGTACATGTAGACTACACACTCAAAATGTGTACACGTTTTCTCACATTAACCCTAACCACCCCATATCCTGCAAAATCCTCCAAGGGGCACTTTTTTGGGAAAACTTCAGCACTGTTGGAAACTGGTACTTTCACCTTCAAATGGGGCGAAATTACTACCTGGCAAGAAGTACAGGCCATAAGTGCTGAATACGAAAAATGCATGGTGCATTTTGAAGATAAGGGCATGTTTCCAAAAAGTGCACTGATGGATTTTGGAGGATTCAGGAAGGTTCCTAGCCAGAATACCTAGGGGGTTAGGGTTAGATGGAAAATGCCAAGCCAATTTGATACCATCGTCAACTTTACATGTATCATACGAGTGATCCTTCATGAGAATGCCATTATAGTAAGGGCTTTAATCAGATGGATTGGAGTGTATAGAACCACATGCTGTTTCGCAGAGTTAGTTACACCCAAGCAGGACTGAAAAAATGTTTACTTAATTCTATCAGTCTTTTCAAGGGAATAAGTCTTAACAAAAACACAAATTGCGATCTACATGGTTATGCTTGTTAGCTCCAGCCACAGCTTAGGTTTTACCTTTTTTGGAGGGTTAAACCCAGGCGTACAAATTTCAACGACTTCTAGTTTGATATTCAGTATAGTTGTATAGCATGTGAACAAACAAATGACGGGTAATCAAGGTGGAGAGATATCAATTCTTTTTTTTGTTCACACTTCCCGCCCATATTGTTCCATTTGACACTATCTTCCAGGGCTATCGGCAGCTATCGGCCCACGATAAATAAACCAAATGGAGTCTGTCAATATTTCCCACCTACCTCGGCCGGTATCATCAAATTATCAAGATGCAAATGTTGATTGTCGCGACCAAAAGAAAATGTTGATTGTCGCGACCAAAAGAAAAAAACTTTTTTTTTTGCTTGTACACACACAACGATTTTTTTCTTGCAGTCTAATTGAAACGCAAGACAAAATAGGGTGAAAGAATTAGTTAGTTAGTTAATGGAGTTTAATTTCAATATGTGCAATTTTCTTTTCTTTTTCCTGCAGGGGCATTTTTGTTTAATTTTAATTTTGTTATATTTATTTGTATTTTTGTTTAATGTATTTGTTATATATTTATACCTTAATTTCTAAATTTTGTATATTATTGTTTGATGTACTTGCTTAACCCTAACTCCCTAGGCCCATTTGTATACACATAACCTGAATCCTTCCTAACTCCCTAGGCCCATTTGCTTACACATAACCTGAATCCTCCAAAATCCTTCAGTAGTAAAGCAAGCACATGACATGTATGCACACATGTGTTTCTAATCTGTGATACATGTACATGGCCAGGGACCCTCCCTGCATGCATGGAGCAATAAACAGTGTCCACTGACCCAAGCACTGACCTTGCAATCACTACAACAAACATGGATGTACATGTACCATGGAAAGGCAAGTATGCCCAATAACCTCAATCCTCCAAAATCCTTCACTTTTAATAGCAAAGAGCATGTAGCATGTAACCTCAATCCTTCAAAATCCTTCACTTTAGCAAAGAGGATTTTGGAGGATTTGGGAAGATTAGGGTTAAAGATGTATTTATTGCCCATGTTTTAATGGCAATTTCTGGACATTTTTGTTTTCATTGGAACTTTGATAATTTCCTTTTTAAAGGGACAATATTGCCACGATCAGAGCAGACTTACAACAGGGCATGGAATCAGTGTCCTATATTTTAAGATGAACAAATTGACTGAAAATTACCGGCTCATTTATGCAGCAGCAATGGTAATACTGAGTTAATCTGAAACTGGCACTCCGATTCCATGCCCTGTTGATCGTGACGATAGTGTCCCTTTAACAAATACTTTGAAATGAGATATTTCCCAAAATTGGTTGAAAAAAAATAATTTTGACAGGACCTACCATAAATTAATTTTGGTACATATTTACTGAAAAAACATTCTCACATTTATTATGAGAATTGTGTCATTTTCAAGCATTTGTTTTCCCTTCTTCAAGTCGTGCCGATGTAAATTTAATCTTTTACGGAAATTGCTGTTAAAAAAGCGGGGAAAAATAAAATAAAACGGGGCATACATCTTTAAGAATAAATGAAATGAGCACTTACATGTAGTCACACTGAGAATTTTATGAGTAAAAGTACATGTGAATGCTGTTCAGAGTGAACAAAGAAAACGTTACTGAAGGGGGACTCAATCTCTGCATTAAAGGGACAGTCTCGTCACGATCAGAGTAGACTTTCAACAGGGCATGGAATCGGTGTCCCAGTTTAAGATGAACACGGTGACTGAAAAATACTGGCTCATTTATTCAACGGTAATAAGACCTTATCATGTGGGGTATTATTTTCAGTTACTGAGTTAATCTAAAACTAGCAGTCTGATTCCATGCCCTGTTGATTGTGACATTACTCTCCCTTTAAGGTAACTGGTGCTCTACCAACTGAGCTATCTAACCCTATAGTTGGTGGTGTCCCAATCATCATTCTACAGATATCTTTGGTCTAGGGGCACTGTAGTCTGAATCCATTAAACCAGTACATGGCGTGTAGCCAGGATCACACCCCAAGTTACCATGCTAAACCAGGATTACACCCCTAGTTACCATGCTAAACCAGGATTACACCCCAAGTCACTATGCTAAACCAGGATTACACCCCAAGTCACTATGCTAAACCAGGATTACACCCCAAGTCACTATGCTAAACCAGGATTACACCGCTAGTTACAATGCTAAACCAGGATTACACCCCTAGTTACCATGCTAAACCAGGATTACACCTCTAGTTACCATGCTAAACCAGGATTACACCCCTAGTTACCATGCTAAACCAGGATTACACCCCTAGTTACCATGCTAAACCAGGATTACACCCCTAGTTACCATGCTAAACCAGGATTACACCCCTAGTTACCATGCTAAACCAGGATTACACCCCTAGTTACCATGCTAAACCAGGATTACAGCCCTAGTTACCATGCAAAACCAGGATTACACCCCTGGTTACCATGCTAAACCAGGATTACACCCCTGGTTACCATGCTAAACCAGGATTACACCCCTGGTTACCATGCTAAACCAGGATTACACCGCTAGTTACCAAGCTAAAACCTTGGGAAGCAGCTAGCAGTCTGGAGGAATCACCAAATTCAGATGAGGATAAAATTCAAAAGAAATATGAATATGGTTTTTCTTTTGGGAAGTAAGGATATCAGAGGAAAGGAAACAGGTTGGATATTATAGATCTATATGTCAGGCCTCACAGCGAAACCTATAAAATCTATAAAAACCTATATTTCAAAATGGGAACCTTTATTTCCCAAAAAAAACCTATATTAACCTATAAAAACCTATAGATATTTTTAATCTCCTACAACACATTTTCAACTTTCTCATAAAATCTTCATGGCTTTGAAGAAAAATTACTTCCTAAGTATAAAGAGATGAAGCCAAAACAGTAGCCAAACTGTAACAGATTTTCTGCCGGACAGGGTATGGGGGAATGTACTTTGTTGCAAAAAGTACTCAGAAGGTAGGCAATTTACCAAAAATTGTTACTTAAACACTGCATAATCATGGGAAATAACCTATAAAAAGCCTATATGTGACCGGCTCCACAAAAATGGGTATTATGGGACAAAATTTAAAAATTGAGTTACATACAGTGTACATAGCTGAATTGGTTACATTATAAGCTTTAATTTGGTGTAGGTTTGAACCCTGTGGCATTTTGCATTCTGGAGATATACTGATTTTTGCATATTCATATTGTACAAATTAACGGAAGAGCCTTCAGAGATACAGCCCTTTAAACACAGCAAGTGGAAAAAGAAATGAGCTAAGAAGAAACTCTCTTGAATGCCCATAGCAACAGTTATGTTTCTTTTGAGCTATCTTTCTAAAAATTTCAGGTCTCCTTTAGGAATGCTTGTGCCGTATCACTACGAAAGCGTAACTTTGGAGGTTATTCTTCCCTAAAACTGACAAAGAGTCACACAGAAGACGAACACAAGGGACACAAAAACGTTTGTTTTTTCATCTTTACTCATCAATAATAATATTTCTGTAAATAAATTATGAAAGTATTGATATAATAGAAGCCAATAAACCAACAACAAAAAAATCACGTGGTGAATTTGTTTTTCACCCTCTCCACATAGAACAGCCCTTTACGTTAATAGCATAGCGTCCCTTAATACCCTTTTTCGCAGAGCGGGTCACATATTTTGGAATTTGGTAAACCTATAATATTTTGCTTAAAAAAACCTATGGTAGATTAGGCACTGGGAGGCCTGGAATATACATGTACATGTGTAGCATATGGTAGCATTTTGTAATATTGACATTGAATGAGAAAAACCTGATGTTATTTGTTTCACCTTCCTAAACTGCGACATGTATAATGCACATATCCCAAGTCTTTTTCAACTGAACTGCTCAATAAATATTTTGCAATATCTGGCTGTTTCAAGTGCATTCAAATCCCAAAGTCCCAAGGCATTATGCACACAGGATGATACATATCCATCCATCTGTTTGCAGCTTGGGATAGACACTCTCTCTCTCGCTCTATCGCTCTCTCTCTCTCGCTCGCTTGCTTGCTCGCTCTCTCACACACACAAGCTAAAGAAAGCCATCAGCCTTAAATCGTATATCATTAACACAACATTCATTATTATGATTACTAATACCGTGTACATGTGTTCGTAGTTTCTGCTGAATGACACACGCACGCACTCTCTACCGGTAGTCAGCACCTGCTAAAATAACATCTCTACAGAATCACCTGTGGCTCTCCCGTCTCTTGGATGGCAATCCAATCAACCTAAGTTCAGAGGGAGGGGGGGGGGGGGGGACTATTATGGATTATTAGCCTGCTGAAAGGCTAAGGATTTCTGGCCTCGTATTATTATTATTTTTGTTTTGGTCTATTTTTTAGTCAGCTGCAGTGTTTTGCTCAATTAATGAGGAATTTGTTATTTTGAACAAATCTGGTAATTGATTTGGGGTTTAATTTGGCAAGGGGAGCGTGGCTAGGAGCTTGCGAGGAGGTTGTGTGGTTGGAGATGATTGAGGACCTGCTGCAACTCATGGTTACCTGTGAATTGAATTTTTTTTCACTCTACACTTGTACAATGTACTAGCTTGCCTTGCAGATGATGTACAGTCTGTGTTTTTTTTCCCCCGCTATTTTATCGGCAGTTTCCAGAAATGTTCTTTTTTTCTAAAAAAAAATTAAAATTATAAGAAGCATGGTTTTCCTGCACATTATTTGTACTGAAATGAACTTTTTTGTGTGTCCCGTCATAAGGCCAAAAAAATAAGTCTCTGGTTTCTGGTCATCGGTTGGCTTTAAAATTGGTGCGGTGACGCATTTTTTTTTCCGGCCATCTTTTTTTCTTTTTTTTTTTTGGCCAACAGGGAAATACGTGACACATTGTATACGCGGGGACCAACTTTCCGATGTATAAAGTATGGTGGCTAAGAGAAGCCTCACAAATCAGGCAAACGTTCATACCCCTATGTGAAAAGGTCATTTAAAACACAGCACGGCAGAATTCCAATCAATCCAGCAATTGGACATCATTTCATAGCACAAAAAAAAGAAAATTAAAAATGCAGACGTGCTGGTCTGAGGCGACGCGCGCGGAGACCAGAAACCGGAGACTTTATTTTTTGGCCTAATGTCATTTGGGCATTCAATTTAAGTACTGTTCAACCCAAACCTCTGACAACTATGTATTTTGTGAAACATCTCACTGCAAAGAATTTGTTTTCCTCTCTTAAAAGATATAATCAATGTTCTGATGTGAATGAATGAAAAACTGCCATAAAATAAACAAACAAATTTAAAAAAAAATATTATTATTATTATTTTTTTTTTTTAAATATGGTTGATACATCTTAAAGAACAACTTGTTTATTTGAACAATTTGTTTTAACCAGTTCGCGTCGGAGGCCGTGTATACACGCAATTTTTTTTTGGACAGCGGATCGGAGAGCGTCTAAACACGCCACAGGATTCTCAGGAATATTTGTATAGATTCCCGGTCGACGTGGCAACGAGCCATAAGCATACGGTGGAAGACGCGGTCTCCCCGGTCACGCTCTGGTCAGCACCATTGGTCGTGTTTGTGCAGTAAAAATAAACCCGCCACGGGGTTCGGAAAAACTTTTTTATTCCCAGTGCGAACTGGTTAATTACACTCGTATATCAAGGAATTTCAAAATTGAGGTGAGGTGAGGGTGTTATGACTAGGGATCTGGGGGAATGATGGGTTGATTTTGTATAGGGATTTACAAACCTTTTAACCTTTATTTCATTGCCTGGTCTAGATATAAAAAAAAAAGTATCAAGGAACTTTGTGTAGAACATGTGTAGAACATGTCCATGAATAAGTCTTTATATATCATTGCAATTTCGGCTGTGCCGGGTACCCGGATACCCGACCGAAACTGTCATTACCCGGTTCCATTTTTCAGTTCCAGTTACCTGTAAACGACTTTTTAAAATTCGGACTTAACATTTGAGCAGTGCCAACTGAAATATGTGACTCTTGAATAATGTAATGTTTACACTTTTACAATTTTATTTTGTCAAGAAGAGATTCAAGAGATTACACGAGATAACGTTTTACGGACAGTTTCCACACACTTTCCTCCAACTGATTCAGTGTGATACAATGTTTGCCTGTTGTTTGCAGTTATTGGATTAGTGCATGCTTTATGTCTGCACTGGGAGTGTGTACCATGAGCTGTTAATAGAGGGATATTATTACAGGGAACGTCCACATTAATTGTTGTGCTATTAATTTAAAAAAACAGTGTTGTTGAAATTGAAAGTTAAAATGGGTATCCGGGTATCCGGGTATCCGAAGTTACTTGATTTCGGGTATCCGGTTCCAAAAATCCCAATGAACTGATCATCTTAGTGTAGAGAAGGATACTGCATGACTGGCCGGCTCTGGATCGACTGGGCAGTCTCTGGTAATTGTTGGCCAAGTCGGTAATGCCAACCCCACAGTGTATTTGACTTCAACACAGGCTTTCTGCACACACCGGCAATCGGCCTGTACAATGCACTTGGTATTCTGTTAGTGTGTACTGTATACATGTTGCATGGATGGGGGGTGCCATGGTTGAGCAGTTTAGTGCGTCGGATTTGTGTTCTGATGGCTGAGTCGTCAGAATGTGGGTTCGAATCCCAACCGCGACCATGGTGCTTATGTCCTTGAGCAAGACACTTTGCCATAATTGCTTCTCTCCACCTTGGATGGAAAGTGGGTACCTGTGAGGGCAGAGTTGGTTTGTTGTGTTTGATATAAGCCCTATATGCGCCTAAATGGCAGCAATTGAGCTGTATACTCCCCCAGGGAGCTGAGATGATTTCAGGAATGATTTATGAGCCTGATGAGCAGGGGTAATAATAATGTAATGCGCCTTGAGCACCAGTTTGGTGGATACGTGCGCTATATAAGTCCACATTATTATTATTATTGGGTCTTCAGGGGATACCACCATGGTTGGTACTCCTGCAGGTACATGTACTGTTGGTACGTAATGGCACAGGCAGTGGCCCAGAACCTACATACATGTACATGTACATAGCCATTTGTTGCTCCTATCTGCATGGGGGTCACTCCAGTGTGTCTTGTTAAGAGGCCGTAACAATCAGAAGAGACAGCTAACAAGATGATGAATAATGGCCAATTTCCCCACGTCTTAAATTAATCAGCATTACCCCTGGGCTCAAATCTGAGTAATATATATATGTATTATTTTGTTACACCACACACTAGAGGGCTCTTTTTACTGTAGGTGTTCGGATGATTAAGTCTGGATCAGTTCTCTCGATGCATTTTGCAGTGTCAATTGCGCAGTCCACAAAGGCGTGTGTGAACTGTGTAGTTTTATTCGGCGTGCAGCCTGTGCATTGATACTTTCGTTTGATCTAATTGTCGGCTGACTTCTTGATTTCCACGACATTTTTTTTATTTTATTTTATTTTTTTGAAAGTGCATTATTGTTGAAAGAAAGTGATGGAGAATATTGTTCTGTCTGTAGTTCGCCTTGCATACTCTGCTGTTATGCATTTCTGCTAGAACAGATTTGGAAATCGATGCCCAAACTCCCATTTGTGCACACTCGAGGATATTCATTGTACAGATCAAGCGTCGGATGATCCATCAAGCTTCTCGTGACAACCAGCACTCCACGCTTTTAAATGGTAAAGCAAATGTCGCTGTCCATCGTGGGCGAGCACTTCTGCGCTACGCATACGCTTTTGAGGGTTTTTTTTCTCTCCGCTTCAAAATGCTTTCAGAAAAGCTCGCCCACTTGACCAGACAAAGACACTCGGAGCCTTTTGATGTTTTTTATTTCTGTATATATTTGTGTACGCATTGCGGTGCTGGTTAAATGCCGTAGTGTTTAAACTAAAGCCAAATACTAAAGCAGTAGGCTAAATAGTGTACATAACCCAGACAGCCAAGTTTGGAGGGTTTCGCTGCACTGCATACACACCGAGTACAATATGTACAATCACTTGTACTCCACTGAACTACGTGTATAGCCGTGGGGAACCCTGCTATGTTTTAGTCAACCCTGTGTTTGTGTGTGTGTACATGGCCACGGATGATGTAAAGATATTGTTCCAGTTTATAGAGCTAACAGCATGCCAAATACTACACACACACTCAGCAAACTCTCTATACACCATTTAATGCACTCTTCTTAAAGGTCTTAGTTTGCCAGGAAGCTGTATGCATGTATTGATTTCAGATTTATTTCTCTCTCTCTCTCCCTCTCCCTCTCTCCCCCCCGCATTTCTTCTTCTTCTTCTTGACAATTGCAGGAATTATGAAGTCAGTTTGTGAGGGGGAATCCAAATTGATGTGGATTTTGCAATTTAAAGAAGAATTGTTTGAGTGGGCTTTATCCCTCTTGTTGGACAGGTTTTTTTTTTTTAACTCTCAAGGTGAATACTATACATTATAAGTTGCACCTGTGCCATTTTGCTATCGAATCTCAGCAAGACTGCATTTAAGAAAAAAAACTAAGGTGTGTGGTTGTCATTGCATAGTTTAAACTAAAAGTATAACATAATACCATTGTGTGACAAGGATGGATACCAGATCTCCAGCTCACACCGAGCTACAAATCTCATACATTTTGCTAAAAATCACATCAATTCTGCCAACAATATCAAGCATTACAGGGAACTGTAAGCAACATGTTCAGGCAGAAATATTGTTGTGTGTATATTTAATGCTAGTTTTTAATTTTGTCAGGCCTGTGATTTCTCAGGATTTTTCCTGATTGCAGGATTTTCTTTTTTGCAAATCTCCCTTTGCCTCCAAATTTTCTTGAAAGAAGAGAAGTAGCCACCAAGGAGAGAAAGAAGTAGCCTGTATTGTGTCCAAACTTCTAGTTTCTTGTTTGTGGGGATGTGGAGAGTCTGTAAATCCTCCAAAATTAAACATCCAGGAGGTTCAGGGGGCTTTGTCCTCTAGACCAAAGGGAGACCCAGGCCTGATACCCATTTTTCAGGTTTTTTTTACTTTTGTTAAATCACTGTTTTTTGCTGTGCCATACCAGCACAATTGTTTACTGCATTTGGCCACTCATAGTGTTTGAATACACAATTAACTTTGACACAAAACTTTTGTAGCATTAAACCCACTATTCACTATTGGTAATCTCACAACTTTATAATTGATCACAAAACTCTCTTGGTATAAAAAAAAGTTGATGGTGGTATCAATCATCCCTTGAATTATTTCTGTCCGAGGTGCAAGTAGGATCAATCAAATTATTTTTGCAAATGAAATGTTGTTATCCGGAGATGTAAATTCCATGTTAATATGAATACGATTAATCTGAGTGCAGTTCCACTGTTGTCTTTTATTTTTAAAGTGATAATATCGTCACGATCAACAAGGCATGGAATCGGAGCAGAGCATAAGCCAGAATTTGAATATAGGGTGTCCAAATTTTTTCTTCTTTGAAAAACAGGATGTCCAAATGTTTAACCTAACAATACTTTGGCATGTGGGAGTACAAATAAAACGGGACGTCCATTTAGCAAACAGGGCGTCCAAAAGACACCCAAAAGGTATTGCTGGCTGGAGTGCTAGTTTTAGATTAACTCAGTGACTGAAAATAATATCCCACATGATATGTCATATTACTGTTGCTGCTGCATAAATGAGCCAGTAATTTTCAGTCACTGTGTTCATCTTAAACTAGGACACCCGATTCCATGCCCTGTTGAAAGTCTGCTCTGATCGTGACACAATATTTTTAACAACGCTTGTAGGAAATAAGCTGGAACCTTGAACAGGTGGAGTTCTGTACATCTGTTGATTCTTAGAAAGTGTGGCTGCGTTTACAGACAGGTCACACAAAATGTAGAGCACACAAATTGGCAGGTTTTTTTTTCCCCTAGAGAGAGAGAGAGAGAGAGAGAGAGAGAGAGAGAGAGTTAAAGTTGATCTCAATCTCACTTGTACTGTAGCATAGCCATGCCTGCTTTGTAAATGGTCTGCGGACCCAGGTATACTGACTGTATTGTGACTGGTTCAGTTGCTGGTCATGGAGCCTAACCTAGCTGAGTGATGCCACCTGGGTACGCTGGGGGCGATAATAGATTTATTACACCATCAGCCTGCATGCCCCTTGCCATGTAACTTGATTCCCAACATGCTAGTCTGGCCTGACCTCAGGTTGACCTCTCTCCAAACTCTTGCTTGTTGGCTGATTGGCTGTTCTATTTCTAGAGGGGGTTTTCTGTAGAGGAAATGGCTGAGGAACATTTTTTATTTAAAAAAAATTCTGGGTACACTGAATTAAAAACAAGATACAATACTTATTCAGTTAGTCTGACATACTGTAATTTCCAAATTTACTGCATGCCCTGTCATATACAATTTAAGGTTAGATATGGGATTTGTAATTCAAAAATGCCTATAGACCCACTTGATGGTCATTAAAACGGACACAGGGATTTCAGTTGTGTCATATTTTTGTTGTTTGTAATTGCTCACAATTATGGTCTGACATGCATGTACTATGATTTCTGTGCAACCGAAATGAATTTACTGTGGGTACTGCCATAAACATTTAAACGTAAGGTATATATGTATGATTGGTAATTCTAATATAGCTAATCTAAATGAAATGTGAAACTTGCTTGATGTCAAGCTAGTGTGTACATGTACCAATCTCCCATTAGAAATCAGTCTACCAAAGGTGATTTACCGGGTTTAAGTAACACAGCACCAATTTTTGTGTGTATCCGGCCTGTGATTTCTCAGGATTTTTCCTGATTTCGGGATTTCCTTAATACAAATCTCCCTCTGCCTCAAATTGTGTTTTGAAAGAAGAGAAGTAGCCACCAAGGAAAGAAAGAAGTAACCTGTATTGTGTCCAAACCTCTAGTTTCGTAGGTAAAACATGTAGCTTTGCATGGTGAAGAGGTTAAGCACAATGTAAGACTAATTGCGGTGACACCATGTGAAATTCTCTATCGAGTAGTAATTAGTTCTGAAAAGAACTGGAGTTTCTGAAAAGAAATGTCGAGTTGTACTTGTAACCTTCAGTTCTTTTCAGAACTAATTACTACTCAATAGAGAATTTCACACGGTGTCACCGCAATTAGTCTTACTCTAGTTTCTTGTTTGTGGGGATGTGGAGAGTCTGTAAATCCTCCACAATTAAACATCCAGGAGGTTCGGGGGGGGCTTTATCCTCTAGACCAAAGGGGGAACCCAGGCCTGATACCCATTTTCTTCATGATTTGTTACTTTTGTTAAAACACACACCTGGTGTTTGTTCAACCTTTTAATGTGTATTCAATTTGTACCCGTGTCATTCCCTTGACATGGATCCTGATTCTTTTGTGAGTAATTTGCTGTTGACACCTATCTACATGTACATACATTGCTTGATCAGGTATTATGTATCAGAGCCATCTTATGTTGTTACATGTACAGTGAACCCACCATGGCAATATGACTTGACCTAGACACTGTAGTAGGCCTAATTGGGTCACCAAGGTTGGCCAAACAATGCACGCAAAAAGGGTTTCTATGGGGACTGACCTAGTTATGGACCACAGCCATTATTTACAAACGCCTCACTTCCTGCTTCCATCTGTTCAAAGCAAGAATAGAATGTTAAAGGGACAGTATCATCACGATCAACAGGGCATGGAATCGGAGCGCTAGTTTTAGATTGACTCAGTGACTGAAAATAATACCCCCCCCCCCCGCCCCCCACATGATAATGTCATATTACTGTTGCTGTTGCATAATTGAGCCAGTGATTTTCAGTCACTGTGTTCATCTGAAACTTTGGACACCGATTGCATGCCCTGTTGAAAGTCTGCTCTGATTGTGATGATACTGTCCCTTTAAATCTCCAATAATCGAATATTAATTTAAAGGGAATTATAGGATTGGTGATCAGCAGATTATCAGCTCAACAAACTATTATTTTAAAAAAACGTACCAATCATCTTGAGAAATCTTATAAAATAATGTAGGGCATTTTAAAGTGCTCTTAAACAAGGTATCAAAGCGCTGTACATTATTACCCCTGCTCATCAGGCACATAAATCATTCCTAAAACCATCTCAGCTCCATGGGGAGTATACAGCTCAATTGCTGCCACTTCGGCACATATGGGCTAATCAAACACAACAACCAACTCTGCCCTCATAGGTACCCATTTACCCCTGGGTGGAGAGAAGCAATTATGGTAAAGTGTCTTGCTCAAGGACACAAGCACCATGGTCGCGGCTGGGATTCGAA
Organism: Zoroaster sp. YZ-2022; assembly: GCA_029582265.1. Classification (NCBI taxonomy): domain Eukaryota; kingdom Metazoa; phylum Echinodermata; class Asteroidea; order Forcipulatida; family Zoroasteridae; genus Zoroaster; species Zoroaster sp. YZ-2022. The sequence continues at coordinate 9,882,727 of CM055818.1, forward strand.
CCCACATTCTGATGACTCAGCCATCAGAACACAAATCCGATGCAGTAAACCGCTCGACCATGGCACTCCATAAGTCTTCAGTGCTTTCACCTATTAGATAAAACTTGAATTGTTACGGAAGGACAAGAACTTTTTGAAAAACTTAATAACATAAATTTTCACAGGTTAGTACATTTATGGGTCAAAATGAGTCGACCATTTTTGACTGGTAAAAGCATTGTCTTGTATTGTTGAGGGTGGTCAAAATGACAGTAAAAACCCAGTCAAAAATGCTCCTGTGTGCACATTTGGGTCAACAGTCAAAACAGGCAGTTGAATGATTTTGACCTCTATAGCTACTTGCCACTAAAGTGCAGCTATATAGTAGGAGAGTTTTAATCTTGTACCCATCCCTTTAAAGATTGTCCATACTAAAATACTATCCATTTACAGCTTTTTATTTATAAATCATCTCCCCCCCCCCCCCCCCCAATCATCGCATCAATTTGTCAAGGCACTGGATGCATCAACCGCATCTAAGTACATTCCAGGAGTTCCGCATGCGGGCCAAGCATTTCGGGAGAAGATACCAACGTCTTATCTGTCATCCTACTTGTCAGTAGAGCTCATGCTTAAGATGCATTGGGAGGAATTTCAATAAAGAGAAATACTATATACATGTATCAGGCCATGGTGAAAACATATTCTGTTATATGGTCAGAGTACGGTAAGTCTTACAAATAGACTTGGTTGAGACCCGCTAATATTTATATCAAGATTCCCAGGAAGTTCAGTTGATACATTATTTAAAATTTGAATACAACCTGAAATTTTGAAAGATGTTCTGTGCCAGGCTTCAATTGCAGAGGGGCCTGTTTTCATTGTTTCGTTGAAATCTGAGGCCTGTATAAAATATACTTTTTTTTTTCTAAATCCATATTGCCATATTTTGGATTATTTTCTGTATTAATTACAGACAATCCGGCTGCATCATGCCTTTTATTGGTGATACCATAATCGTTTACACATGTACATGTGTCAAAACGTGTACACGTTCCACAAATTAAACGGAAAATGCCAAGTCTAAATAATAATCATTTGGTTCTCATAAAGGATGGATGCACCTACAGATGTTTCACAAATAGTGTACACTTTCAAAAGTAGGCCTTATCATTTCACTCTTTAAAACCCTCCTATAATCGGTGTAATTTTTGAAACAATCCATTCAGGCCACTCTAAGCCATTAAGCTGTTGCTAGTGGCCTCCTATGGTTACCCTTCTGTGCACTGTCACACCACTGAGATTGCAGGGTAAAGTGGTCTCCCATTGATACATTGCAGGCCATACTAATATGTTCAAACATTTACAGTGGCCTTGGGTGGCACACAGTTGATTTTCTAAGATTACTTGGAAAGGACAGCAGGCTTGTATGTACTAAAGGTTGGTGAAAAACATTACTGAAGATTTAAGTAAGATTAATTGCGGTAACACCATGTGAAATTCTCAATTCTCCTGAGGACGATCAGAGCATACTGATCGAAACGTCGAGTTGTACCTCCAGTTCTTTTCAGAACTAATTACTACTCAATTGAGAATTTCACATGGTGTCACCGCAATTAGTCTTACTTATCCTCTTCACCATGCAAAGCTACAAGTTTTAAACTGAAGATTTAGTGGATCGGAGTGGCTTCCATATGGAGGAGGGTTAATAGTTCACCAATCTGATACTAGCAATTCAGACTTGTTTAAAAAATGTTTTGTTTATAAACATATCTTCAAAATATTGAAAAAAAGATATCTTCAGCAACAAAACTTCAGTGTAGCACTCTGCCCCATTAAACTGAATTTTTGTCATGCCCAAGCATTTCCTATCTTCACTGCTTGCCAGAAACCCAATTGGGACCTGATGACTTTGTTGCATGTTATTAAATGTTTATGTGTCAGAAATTAATTCCCTAATACTTTGAGATGTATACGATGTACGTTCAGCAACTTAAAGGGAGTTTTACACCAGTGGATCCATACTTGAAGAGACAGGCATTTCAGCTTATAATTCTGTGGTGTCATTTACAGGAAAGTAGTGAAAACGGATTCAGCTTTGTTTGCATTTCAGTTTTAATAATATACTACTCCAAACAATTTAGGGAACACCGGAATAATCTCAGTTAAAGCAAGATCGTTTATTTCAGATAAACATAATGTTTCACAGAGTTGATGAGAAACAACTGCACAATGAAACAGATTGATAAAGGATGCATGTAGTGATTACACATTTTATGACATGACTACTGAAAGAGAGAGGGGGTTGCAAATGAAAATCCCGGTTCATGGAACATTTCAAACCTATTTGAAAAATCCGGTGTTCCCTAAATTGTTTTGAGTAGTATACATGAGGCCAAAAAAAAAGGTGTTCTGTTTCTGGTCATAGGTTGGCTTCAAAATCGTTGCAGTGACATGGTTTTTTTTTATTGTTTTTTTTTAAATTTTTTTTATTATAATCTTTTCTCTTAAGTGGTACATGTTAACATGTATATGCGGTTATTGGAACCAGACCAAATTTCCCATACACAAAGTATGGTGGCTAAGAGAGGCTGCACAAATCGGGCAAATTTGGCCGTCGTTTAATAACAAACAAACAAAAACTAAAAATGCTGGCGCACAGGTTTGAGGCGACATGCAAGGAGACCAGAAACCAGGGTCTTTTTTTGGTGGAAAAACAAATATGCAAAAATGGATCATTATCAAAATTTCACGATTTCTCAAAAAATGACAGTACGGCAGACCGTATAATTTCTCAGGATGTTTGGTACCGACTTCACAGTAAGTCTGTTTATAGATTATAGTTCGCTAAATTTGTGGGGGGGGGTATTTACACCCCCTTTAAATGGGAAAACGCCTCTGTTTGGTGCGATGGGTAATGCTAATAGTGCACATCGATCGTTTCACAGGAGGAGATGTGTATAGACAGACACCCCCGAATAATGATATTTTTCATGACTTCTTAGACACAGGCCTGTGATTTCTCAGGATTTTTCCTGATTTCGGGATTTCCTTAACCAGTTCGTGTCAGGGAATAAAAAAGTTTTTCTGGGCCCCTGTGTGGGTTTCTTTTTCCCACACAAACACGTTAATGAAAGCTTCCACAGCGCGTGGCCACGTCTACCGAGCATGTCACTGTACACTCGGCTCGTTGCCACGTCAACCGAGCATGCATACAAATATTCCAGAGTTTCCTATGGCGTGTTTAGACGCTCTCCGATCCGTGGTGCAAAAAAAAATTGCGTGTATACACGGCCTCCGACGCGAACTGGTTAATACAAATCTCCCTTTGCCTCAGAAATTTTTTGAATGAAGAGAAGTACAGCCACCAACGAAAGAAAGAAGTAGCCTGTATTGTGTCCGAACCTCTCGTTTCTTGTTTGTGGGGATGTGGAGAGTCTGTAAATCCTCCAAAATTAAACATCCAGGAGGTTCAGGGGGCTTTGTCTTCTAGACCAAAGGGAGACCCAAGCACGCTACCCATTTTTCAGGATTTTTTTTACTTTTGTCAAATCACACCGCTGCAGACTGTCATATAAATCAGTGTCACAGTTCATAGAGTGTTCTCCCAAAGACAAAATTATCCCAGTCTATTTATGTCAATTGGGATAAGAGAATAGTCACTACAGTTAGTTAGCAAGGGGGCCATCTGAGTTCAAAAGGTGGTTACTTCTTAAAATCTCTTTGTACGTTTTCAAAGAAATTAGCAAACAAAAGTATCAATATATCTTCGTTGTCCAGTCATTGTGGTGAAGCTATTGGTAGGAGTACAAAAAAGGGTTTACGCTTAGACCCGCCGGCAATATTTCTACATTCTTGTTATCAAAACGGTGATTCTCAACCTCGTATAGATCTCACAAAAAAACCTTGAGAGATGCACACATATGTGTCACACGTGTCAACTGCGGCTGTACATTCTGCGTCAAACAGTGAATGGAATCAAGTTCATTGACCCCCGGCCTTCCGCATAACAATGCAACCCCCCCATAAGATCATTGTCTTCCCATGTACCGCAACCCTTTGTCATACCAGTGAATCACAGTTGGTGTGCAATCTCTGTATGGAGGTCAGGTGAAAGCCCACATATTTACTGGGAGCCTGGGGCTAAAGTGGCGGCTATTTTTGTATTGCCATCAACCAGTAGCAGTGATATAATGAACAGATCATAACCTGTCACCTTTTGCTGAACGAGCGAAAATATTCATCTGTGTTAGGAAATTCCGTATTTTTGAATGCCGTTTTTTTATGGCGATGAGCAGGAAATGCAGATTATGTGTGCAACAACTCCGTAGTTATAGGTAGAATTATGTACATATTTTCCAGATTTTAAAGATACACTGTTCTTCTCTCTATTAAGAAAAATGTCAGACATTAAAGGGACAATATCGTCACGATCAACAGGGCATGGAATCGGAGTGCTAGTTTTCGATGAAATCGGTGACTGAAAATAATAACCCACATGATAAAGTCATATGTGACCCCTCTCTGGCAAAACCCGAAACTTCTCGGCATTTACCATAATGTGTAACAGCCATGAAAAGGTCAAAAACTGACCCCAGGGACCATGTATCAGTTTGAGATTTTCATGTCACCATATAGAGCATTTTCTCTAGATTTTGATGGAAAAAGAAAAATCCTGAAACGTTGTTGGGAACATTGTTAATTTTCATGATAAATTTGGGAGGTCACTCCGAAAATATTGGGTCCAAGTTTAGGATTTTGACAGAGCCAGTCACATATTACCGTTGCTACTGTATAAATGAGCCATTAATTTTCAGTCATAGTTTTCATCTTAAACTAGGACACCGATTCCATGCCCTGTTGAAAGTCTGCTCTGATCGTGACGATATTTGTCCCTAAAGGAAGTATTATTTTAGGCCTGCAATTACACTGGCTCCATTGCCCTAGTCTTGGCCTTGGTGCCCCATGGAAATGTTCCCATGTAGACATTCTGTTATTATAATGGAAGTGTCCTTTACTCAATGGCCTTGCCTCTGCAAGAATGAAATTCCAGGCCTACTGTGTACATAAGAGAAACAAAGAATGATGAAAATTATTTCAAAGTTTCACACCTAGCTAAATGTGTTCAAATCAAGCGTCATTGCCATTTTAAATAGGCTATATACATGTACTTTAACCAGTTCGCGTCGGGAATAAAAAAGTTTTTCTGGGCCTCTGTGCGGGTTTCTTTTCCCCACACAAACACGTTAATGGAAGCTTCCACAGCACGTGGCCACGTCTACCGACTTTTTCATATAAGGGATATGAACGTTTGTCCGATTTGTGCAGCCTCTCTTACCCACCATACTTTGTGTATGGGAAATTTGGTCTGGTTCCAAATAATATCATATACATACATCGCGTATTTCACTGGTTGGTAAAAAATTTTTTTTTTTTAAAACGCGTCACTGCACCGATTTTGAAGCCGACCTGTGAAACCGGAGACTTTTTTTGGGGGGGCCTTACTGTACTTGAGTTGAATATCCATGGTTACAGTCAGTAACCAGTACAATGATACAACCCAACCATGACAGCCCACTAATGCACAATACATGTATGTCACTGTTGATTCTCCCCATCTGACTTAAGTCACTGGTTGTCAACCCCCCCCCCCCCCCCACCACCACCACCTTCCTAAATCTCTCTCCATTATAACCCAGATTGACAGAATTACTAACCCCCTCCCTCTTCAATTTTAATGGGCCATCTAATAGCATTTAACTGTCTGATTATTACTGGTAACAAACCAGGACATTACACCACAAAGGAGTTTTTTTTATTATCCTGCAGGCTCCCATTGCCAAAGAGATTAATTACTGGATTGGCTAAATACAATTGGCTTCCTGTGACTGGCCTCCTGGCCTGACTTGAGGTCACACTCTCAATTGTTATTAAGCATGTAGTTCATTAGATTCGTTTTTTTTGTGTGTGTATGGAAGAACAAGCAGTTCTGCTTTATATACTGTGTGTAGGTTTTTTTTTGCTGTGGCCAGTCTCGAACCCTAAATGGTCCATTATTTCACACACTCAACAGACATTGTAAATGTACTTGATTTGCCTCCAGTAGGCTTTCCAAAAGCATTCAACCTTACAAAGTGGGGCAGCGACTTAATGAAAGTGGTGCTCAGCAAGTTAAGAGACACAGTTTGCTGTTAAGCAAAATTATGAGGGAGGCATAGTGTTAGCCAGAGGGGCGTCTGTTGGACACCCTGTTTCAATTTTGGACACCCTATTTCATCTGTCATTTACGCGTGTACACGTAAATGTATTGTAAGTGAACAATTTGGACACCCTGTTTTGAAATTTCCAGCAAATTTGGACACCCTATTTCTAAATCCTTGCTGATACCTTGGAGGGAGGGGTAACAAAATGTAAAGCAACCAGGGTTTTGGTCGTCAGTCCATGCCAAAAAACAGTAGACCTGCTCAGTAGATCTTTATTATTCTGCCTATTCTGACGACGGCTAGAGCAGACTAGTCGAAACGTTGAGAACAAACCAACCGGCTCTTCTCGGACCCATCACTTCTTCCAACAAGAGATCATTACATAGTGTACTACCTGTAAGAACTCAATAATATCTTATTATTAGCTCTATAAAATACACCCGTAGATTCAGTGCCAGTAAGCAAAGTCTCCTGCTGTGTTGGTGATGGTGGTGGGGAGTGGGGGTGGGGGGCACCTACTGCTTTGTAACAAACTACGTACCATTCAACTTGCTGCCAACCTTTTTTGAGCCAAACTGCCACAATGTTCCCCTTTTCACGTTAAGCTGGTCAGTGAGTAAGCGTACTTCTTGAGCCAATCATACAGCTGTCAAAAAAAAAACATATGTGACCCGCTCTAGCAAAATCCAAAACTTCTTGGCATTTACCATACCATGCGTAACAGCCATTAAAAGGTCAAAAACTGACCCCAGGGACCAGTTTGAGGGACCAGTTTTCATGTCAACCGTAAAGAGCATTTGCTCTAGATTTTGATGGGAAAACAAAAATCCTGAAACGTTGTTGGGAACATTGTTAATTTTCACGATAAATTTGGGAGGTCACTTTTGAAAATTGGGTCCAAGTTTAGGGTTTTGCCAGAGTCTTTGCTCGCTACCCGTTTAAATATATATATATATATATATATATATATATATATATATATATATATATTATATATATATATATATATATATATAAACGGGTAGTGAGCAAAGAAAAATTGGCTGATGTCGGACTCGAACCCGCGACCTCTCGAATACCGTACGAGCGCTCTACCAACTGAGCTAACCAGCCCCTATGTTGGTGGGCGGTCCACTTATGCCAATTATCTATTGCTCTATGGGGCCAGGTCAGAGGCCAAACCATATCTGCGGAGTAGCCAGGGATCAAACCCTGGTTCAGATGCAAACAACCTGGGTAACGGCAGTAGCAGGGATCACACAACTTGGGACACAAACCTTTTACGTGGTTGTACACAAAGTAGATTATGGAATTTCATATATATATATATATATATATATGAAATTCCATGGTTACTCACGTTACATTTTTGAAGTATTAGGCCCACTCTTAATGCCATAATTTCCTTACTTATATATTTCGCTCATCAGTTTTTTTTCACAGTAGTTGCATTATACCCAGACCATGCTCAGCACAAAATAATTAATTTCAGACATTTCTTATACAGCATCAATTTTCTTAAATAATTTTTAACTGATGAGTGAAATATAGTGTAAAATTATTATGGTATTAAGAGTGGGGCCCAAGACCTAAAAAAAATATTTTTAAATTAAAAATTTAAAAAAATGTAACGTGAGTAACTATGGAATTGCCCTAAAGCATATTTTGACTGGTCCCTGGCCCAAGTGTCGCAAATGTACCTGTAGCGTACTTCATTTGGTTGTCTGTTTGAAATTGCTAAGCAAATACACATTAATTTGTTAAGCAGACTGAATCATCTGCTCAGTCCCTCTGTGAAATTGATCCCAGGAGTGAATAATAGAGCCCCATGAGAGTGACTCCAATTGAATAACAATTTCAGGCAGTACTGCACCCAAAGAATTGCTTTTTGTCCCATTAAAAAAATTCCTGGCGCACCTTAATAGCACCCTGTATACGCAGTCATTCAACTGTGTCATCAGCAAATGCAGTGCTGACTGACTGACTGACTGGCTGGCTGGCAGGCTGGCTGGCTGGCTGGCCGGCCTTGGTCCGAACCAGCTTTGACTAAACACGATCCCACACTCATGTATACAATCGATCCCCGATCGGTGCGCCACATGAAACCGTAACCCGTAGACGTGATTTAAGAGTTCCTTTTTGCGTGGCCACCATTAACTTGAACCCTTTTTACGCAAAAGTTTCAGATACAAGAACAGGCGCATGGATTTAGGATTGGTTTACAACACAAGATGTTGAGCTATGGAATAAAATGGGTTGAATAACAAGAGAGCTGGCCCTGTTTTGGCAGAATCTTAAACTCAGCCCAACAGCTAAAATTGTATTAACCACAAAGCAAAACGTTGTTAAAATGATTTTGTGTATTTTATAAACTTCTGGTATGTTTTTATATACAGAAGCTATCAATGCAGTGCCATGTTGTGATGGAGTTTAGAATATGACATAAAACACAATAAAGGGGGCCACTTTGCATCCGTCACGTTAGCAGTTTTTCCAATGGTTGTTATTTATTTTTAAGTACCTGAAACCGACCAAAAAGTATTTCAACATGTGAATGGACATGCAGGCTTATACTAGAACTAATTTGAGTTGATTTATTTTATTTATTTTATTTTTTTATTTATTTTTTTACCCTCAAATTTCCATAAAAATTGGACGGAAAAAGTTAACTCACTTTTCCGTCAATTTGTTGATGGAAATTTTAGGGTAATTAAAAAAATAATAGTAATAATCAACTCAAATTATCTTTAGGATAAGCATGCATGTCTATTCAAATGTTGAAGTTCTTTTTGGGTGGTTTCAGATATTAAAAAAAAAATACAACCATTAGAAAAACTGCTAACGTGACGGTAGGAAAGTGGACCCCTTTATTGTGTTTTATGTCATATGTCAGATGGTTCAGCTTAAATGAATCTAAAATTAATTTTAAATGTTATTCTCCTATAGGTTTCGTATAACTCTTTGAATACGCTGTTTTAATTGATTTTAATTTTGCCCTACACTGACATGTGTATAGCACTGTATACTCGGTGCTTTCCGAGTATCTGAAAGCACTGAGTATACAGTGCTATACACACGTCGGTATAGGGCAAAAATTTAATCAATTGTTTATCACCCGAGGCAAGAATTTCACCAACCTATAAATGCTGTTTAATTCAAATGTTTACCAACATAAATAGGTTGAGCACTGGCACAGGGCCACAGTAATCCGTAGGTCACAGGTTTGGATCCGGCTTCAGTCAATTTCTGTTTGTGCACTAATTTCTTTCTATCCCTTGACACAGGCCAGCAAGTGGACATCAACCAATTTGACCGACGCACGCAGAATAAACTCTTGGAACAGAAGAGACGAGACTCGCTCAAGAACTCGATAGACAATCTGAAGAATTCACTGCCGGATGGCCGCAACCTGACGGACCAGACTCAGCACAGCGTACTAATAAAAGGTGGGTACACCCTCACACTATTGGCTGAAGGGAGGGGGGGGGGGGTCATTGTCTCCTATAGTGTACTCCCAATGGTACCCATGCAATCTCAATCCTATATGTACATTAGTACTGCAGAAGGGGTCGTTGTCGCCTAGGGTACTCCCAATGGTACCCAGGCAATCTCAATCATATAAGTACATTAGTAATGCAGAAGGGGTCATTTTCACCTGGGGTACTCCCAATGGTACCCAGGCAATCTCAATCCTATAAGTACATTTGCAATGCTGAAGGGGGGGGGGGTCATTATCTCCTATAGTGTACTCCCAATGGTACCCAGGCAATCTCACTCCTATGTACATTAGATGACTTTTATGAATGCCTGAGTGACAATAAACCCACAAGTGTAAATCCTAGGAGGGGTGGGGGGTTATGGTGACATATCCTTCACTTTTTTGCACTGGGAGGGGGATGGTCCATAGGATCATCTCCCCCCCCCCCCCCGAATTTTTTATGAGGTAAAAAAATATATGAAGTGAATAATTCATCAAAAATAAGCAAAAAAAGGGGGAAAAATTAGTTTGTTTAAATATTTATTGTTTTTTTTTTTGTCCGTTTGGGTGTCGTCTTTATTTTAGCCATCTAGGATTCTGATTGGTTGTATCCTGTAGTACTTTGTTGTTCATTATGCACACAAACCCCCCCCCCCCCACTTTTCGACACGGATTTATGCCACAGCTTAGTCCATGATTATTTATATTTTTAAAAGTATAAATAATAGTAGTTCCTACAGTAGTAGTTTCTCCGTGTACCAAGCATCTGAGTATCTCGCCTGCATGGGAAGCAGTGGCGTAGCGAGGGGGGGTGTGTGACACCCCACCAATAATTTTTATCAGTCGGCATTTAGAGCCTCAGTCGGCAAATGAAGCATCAAAGGTACGAGAACAAGGGTTGGTCCAGAATAAATATTCTCTAGGCAAACCTAGAGCTATGGGTTTACCGACTGCAAATGTATGGTGTTTCTAAGCACTGAAGATTTGCTGAGTTTATCAGTTGTTTTTACTTTGTAGTACATTCTATTTTACTCATGAAAAGAGCTGCGGGTTTCGGGTGGCAGTTGGCAAATTGGCTTCCACACCCCCCCCCCCCCCAAAGATAATGCCTTCGCTCCGCCCCTGATGGGAAGGTACAACATTGGTGATTACCCGAGTACAAAATTTACTGAATTACTTATCTAAAAACTTTTACTCGATGTGAAGTTGGTGAAGGTACAATCATCCTATGGACAATTCCATTGGTTACTCACGTTACATTTTTGAGGTACTGGGCCCACTCTTAATGCCATCATTTCCTTATATTTGAGTATTTCTGCAACTTCTCCATGGAATTCCGCTTTTTTTTTTTGCGATGATACAATGATGCAAAACAACTTTTTTTGTCTGTCCGGAAATTAGGCCATCGGTAGAAACCGGATGCCTAATTTCCGAAAAGATTTTTAAAAAGTCATCAAAAATTTAATTAATTATTGCGAACACTTAAATTTATAATTTAATGTAATGTGGGAAAAAAATATCGCTCGCTACATATACACTGTCCTGGCTTCATGCTTCGTGCTCGCAATGTGAGTGTGAAATTTTTCCTCTCTTTTTGTTGATTGATGAGTTGTTGATATGCCTGACCATGCCTTACTCAGCACAACAAAAATAATTTCAGAAATTTGTTAGATGTAATGCGAGAAAAATGCCGGTTACTCACGTTACATTTTTCAGACATCCATAAAATGTCACTTTTTCTCTTACATATATAGCGTACATATAACAAATGTCTGAAATTATTATTTTGTGCTGAGTAAGGTCTGGGTATAATGCAACTACTGTGAACAAACTGATGAGTGAAATATGGCATTATTAAGAGTGGGGCCCAAAACCTCCAAAATGCACCATGAGTAACCATGGAATTGCCCCCTATACAATTATTCTGTCAGAAGTGCTCTCATGTTTTCTGTAAAAATTTGTAAAAAAAATATAAAAATTTTGCAATTTTCTTTTTTGTTCACACTTTTCTCATGACTTTTACTCCACATTGATCAGAAATCTTCGCTGGTTGGTTGTACTGGTCATATAAATATCTTGATTCAAGGAGAGCAAGCATACTTTAAAAAAAACAATTTTGCCAACATTATCAATGTTGTACCTTCCTCAATAAATGAATCATTTCCCATAAAATGCCCCTCATCACCTTGTGACGCCACCAGCAATTATCTTATCCACCCATATTTATCAAGTGCACCTTTGATATTTTGGCCGTTCCCCCGTGGTTTCTTCCCACTATCCAGTCAACCTCTCGCCAGTACAGTAACGCTCAGGGGCGGATCAAGGTGGCGGGGAAAAAACAGGGGCTCAGAGGAAAACAGGGGGCTTAACGAAAATGTAGAGTTAGGTAACATGCATCACGATCAAAGACACCACCAAATATAATCCACCGACGACAGTGCTTAGAATACAGCCGTTTACATACATTCACCAGAGGTTTCTCTTTAATCAGTGGTTCAGCTCCCATAAAATATCCGTCATCATCTTCTGACTTATCTGGAGCACCCCTCCCCCTTTCCCGCCCCCAATTATCTAACCTCCTTTGATTTTTTTTTCTTTTTTTGGGGGGGGGGGGGGGGAGACAATGTCTGCTGTCCTATAAAAAGTGCACGTACGTCCAATGATGCACTGTGGAGTTGAAACCACCAGCCCTTCCCCCGTTCTCTGTGAATCAGTTCCCATTAAACTTCCCCTTCCAATTTGGTATCTTATCCCCTTTTGGGTTCCCCTAACATAGGCACAGTACCTCCTTTCGTATGTCGGCCTTGTTGTGTACATGGAAAACACCAGGGTGCATGCTATTGACCTGTTAACACCTCCCCCCCCCCCCCCCAAACCTAATGTATCCTCTCTCTGGTACCTCGTGGGCCCTCCCTGGTCCCTGGTAGGTCTTGTTGGCACACTTTATATGGATCTGCTTTTCCCCTCACTGTTTCCTTGAATTATGTAGTGGATGGCAGAATCTTTCACCTGGTTTGGATTAGAGCAAATATTCTCAGTAAAAAATAGACATTAGACAGGTGCCTCTTCTGGGCTACCAAACTTGTTTTAAAGTACAACAGTGAAGGAATTTATTTGTTTATCATGAAGCAAAATGCTAGGTACACACACTCAAGATTTGCGATACATTATATAATTAGTACATTTGCACACTAAAATAGTTCTGCCTAAAATGTCAATGAAGTCATTCCCTGTTAACCACGGCCGAGCGGTTTAGTGCATCGGATTTGTGTTCTGATGGCCGAGTCATCAGAATGTGGGTTCGAATCCTGGCCACGACCGGGGTGCTTATGTCCCTGAGCAAGACACTTAACTGTAATTGCTTCTCTTCACCCAGGAGTATATAAATGGGGACCTTTGAGGGCAGAGATGGTAATTGTGTTCGATTAAGCTCATTGAGCTACACATTTGGCAGCATGGGCTGCATACTCTCCAGTGAGTTGAGATGGTTCTAGGAATGATATAACTGGCCCGATGACAGGGGTAATAATGTTCATGCGCCATGAGCAGCAAACTTGGCAGATACCGGCGCAATATAAGTGTCCATTGTTGTTGTTGTTGTTGTTGTTGTTGTTGTTGTTGTTGTTGTTGTTGTTGTTGTTGTTGTTGTTGTTGTTGTTGTTGTTGTTGTTGTTGTTGTTGTTGTTGTTGTAGTAGTAGTAGTAGTAGTAGTAGTAGTGGTAGTAGCAGTGGTGCAGCAGCAGCAGTAGTGGTAGTAGTAGCAGTAGTAGTGGTGGTGGTAGTGGTAGTGGTGAGTGGTAGTAGTAGTGAGCAGCAGCAGCAGCAGTTGGTGGTAGTTGTTGTAGTAGTGTAGTCAGCAGTGGTAGTTGTAGTAGTAGTTGGTTGTAGCAGTTGGTAGTAGTAGTAGTAGTAGTAGTAGTAGTAGTAGTAGTAGTAGTAGTAGTAGTAGTAGTAGTAGTAGTAGTACATGTATGGTCATAGAAACTTTTTGTTTTATTCAGAGGGTTGGTTGAATGGAAAGTAATCTGCTGACTGTCGTATGCTGGCATTACTGTGATGTGTGCGAATTTCACACGCGCACTTTTATAATTATGTAGTACGATGGCATTTCCTTCAAATGTGTCTCCACGGCATTGGTTGGAGAAGCACTGGGTAGAAAAGTGAACGCATGACGTAGCGTTTGATGGTGTTTAAAGGGACAATATCACATCACGATCGGAGCAGACTTTCGACAGGGCATGGAATCCTAGTTTAAGATGAACACAGTGACTGATAATTACTGGCTCATGTAATACGCAGCAGCAAGGATAATATGACCTCATCATGTGGGGTATTATTTTCAGTCACTGAGTTAATCTACAACGAGTACTCCGATTCCATGCCCTGTTGATCGTGACGATACTGTACCCTTAAATATTTTTTTAAGGAAGTGTATGCTTGTATTAAAATCTATTGGCTCAGTTGGAAAAAAGTGCCACTGGTGGTGATAGAACAAGTAGCGGGGCTAATAAAAAACCCAAGATATCCGGGATCAGTACTCAAAGAGAAATTGAATTCCTTGTTGTAGAAAACTCCTGTAAATATATAAATTGTTGTTGAGTGGTAAGCAGGGACTCCTCTCTGGACCCAGTTTTTTGTAGAATAAAAAAAAAGTCCAAGCATAGTTCTTACACGCTCACAATTGGGATGTGGAGAGGGCAGGGGGGACTGAGTGAAGTACTAAGGGAGGGGGGTGGGAGCTGAACCTCCATCCTCCCTCACTACCATTGAAAAGAAAGAAAGAAAAGTCACACCAACCCTGAGTGAATTTTGAGATTTCCCTTTGGGGAAAAATTCTCAAAACCCTTTTTCCCTCCCCCTCCCCTCCCCACACCAATTTGTACATTTTCATTCCCCCTCCCATTTCATTTCTGGATATGCCTGGCTCTGTACACAATCCCCTTTGTCCCCCCCCCCCCCCCCCAGGATTCACCAGTATTGAAACAGCACACAGAAACTGGTTGAAGCTGGTTCTTGATGCATCATAGCCTGAAAACATTCCCCGTTTTATTATGTGATTACCTCATCAACTGAATCTTTAAACCCCCATTAAATCTGATCCCACCAAAAAGAAAAAAAAAAGTGCATTATTAGTTGCACACAAGTGCAGCACTGCATGTTCAATGTTTGTCTTTGAAAACAAATTATTGACAACACATGTATCCAGTTGCACCATTACATTTTGGTTAACTGCTCATATCCCGAACAGATTTGCCTGACCTTTTCTAGGGGAAAATGACTACGCAACCACTGTAGGTCTTGCAGGAACGTATCCCAGCGCAGATTGGGACGTTTAAATATATCTGAATGCCTCCAGGCCTCTCATGAAATAATTGTATTCAGATGAGTGGGGTAGTTGGGACCATGTGGGACCAATTTGTACGGGCAAGTCAAATCGGAGTGCAAGCCACTCGAACTTGTGACCCAACTTTGGGTTAGTTTTGTTTCTATATATATATATATATACACAGCAAAGCACAATTCGGTATAAAAACCAGCCCGAAAAAGAAAAAAAAGCAGGCTGCAAAAAATACATGTATAATCAGAAATATATTTATTCCTGTTCTAGAAAATAAGGAAATTTAGTTATGATAGTTGGTCCATCCCTGTGGAATTACATGTGCATGGAGAGACATACATGCATGCCAAACAGGGAATCCACCCTGTTTTGCTGATTGACAAAAAGTATGCAGTTGTCTTAAAGGGACAGTGTTGTCTCTCATCATAGTTTCAGATTAACCCGGTGACTGAAAATAATACCCGACACGATAAGGTCGCATTTACCGTTAATGCTGCATAACCGAGCCAGTCATTTTTCAGTCACTGCGTTCATCTTAAACTAGGACACCGATTCCGTGCCCTGTTGGGAGTCTGCTCTGCGATCGTGATGATAACTGTCCCTTTAAAGGGAATGTACAACTTTGGTGATTACCAGACTGTCAATCTAACAAATTGTCCTCTAAAAACTTCTTTTTTTTTTGGTGTAAAATTGGTATAAAGCATTCTGCTAAAATTGTTCCAGTCTGCAGTGCTTTCACTTTCGAGAAATAAGCAATTGTTTTGTCAAATTTGCCATCCAGCACCTTTTTGTTTTGAAACACTTAAAAACCACTGTGAACCACTGATTGGCCTATTAGGGTTACTGATATCATATAGTGCTTTATTTCCTGTATCTGTGCATGACCTGGTCATACCTAATTGTGGCTATTGTTCACCTTAACACTTTATTAAACAAAAATAAATAAATAAAAAATTGTCCTTTTCTTCAAAAACGTAAACACCTATATTGCGATGAAGTTTTCACATGTTAGTTATTTGATACACAAGCTAAGTTGCCCCGATCATAATCGGGTTTCTGATAGCGTGTAAACATAGGAAGTAGGTTATGATGAAGTAAAGACTAATTGCGGTGACACCATGTGAATTTTCTCAGTTGAGTAGTAATTAGTTCTGAAAAGAACTGGAAGTTAACAACTTGACATTTCGATCAGTATGCTCTGATCGTCCTCAGGAGAAGCATACTGATCGAAACGTCGAGTTGTATTTTCGTTGATCTTTCATATTCAGCACTTATGGCCTGTACTTCTTGCCAGGTAGTAATTTTATACCATTTGAAGCAGCGGTGTAGCCACAGGGGGGCCTGGGGGGCACGTGCTCCCCCACAAATTTCCAGTGCCCCCCATGAAAAAATCCTGATAGTGCCCCAAAAAAGAAAAGAAAAAGAAAAGGGAAAATACCCATACCCTTGGGCCCCCACTGAAAAGCAATTCCCCCGTGCCCCCACTGAAAAAGTCCTGGCTACGCCGCGGATTTTAAGAGGTGAAAGTACCAGTTTCTGAAAGTGCTGAATATTTCCCAAAAAAGTGCCCCTTTGGAGGATTTTGCAAGATTTGGGGGTGGTGAGGGTTTTAAGGTACATATCTTGATTCAAAGAAGGTATTGTATACCTGCTTGCAGAATCATTTTGGCCAATATTACCAATGCTGTCCTTTCCTTTAAGCAGCTGTTAGCTGTCCACTTCATAATGGTAGCACTGGTAGCCATCTTCCCTAAAAAGTATTTTTGATTCCAGACAAATCATGGCTAGTTCAGGGTATGTTAGAATGAATGCAAACAATTTGAATATATGTTAATAATCAGGGTACATTAACTGTCCACTACATAATATTAACAGTAAGACATGGCTCCCCCCAAAAAAAATATATATATATTTTTAGGCCAGACAAACCAAGGGTATTTCAGGGTAGTTCATGGTTCACCAGTGTATTAATTTGAACTTATGGCTGGTATGGTTCCCTGTGTCCTTGACCCTAACTGTACAAACAAACCTAAAAGGTTCCTGTGTTTGTTATTGTTTTACTCCAGTGTTATTCTTAACAGAACCCCTCCTGGCAAGTACATCCCAAAAGTAGTCCACTACACGATTTTTATTATTTTTTTTCAGAGGTCAGGTTTTTGCTGAAACCGATTTTTTGTTCCCCATTGAGGGTGTTTACTTGCCGGACAAGTAGGAGACAACCTCAGTGTTTACTGGGTGAAACCACAGAAGGCTGTGCTGTGGTCGAAGAAAAGGCCCACAGCATCATGCAATGGGTACCGGCATATTTATATAGGCCCTGTATGCTGTCTACTGTAATGCGGCACCAACCGCTACCAAAGGTTCTGTGCCAGTTCAGAGAGTTCAAATTCTGCAAATCTCGGGACGATATTGCTATTACATTGCATTTAATATCATTACATGATATCACAATGTTGTACTTGTATATGTTTTAAAGGGAAGGTACAATTTTGCACATTTGTGTCTAAGGCTGTGCCGGGCATCCAGATACCCGACTGTAAATGTCATTACCCGGTTCCATTTTTCGGTTCCAATTACCCTTTAACGACTTTTTAAAATTCCGACTGAACATTTTAAGCCACACAAAATAATAAAAGTCTCTGATTTTTTTTTGCTAGCAAAATGAAGAAAACTTGGATGAAGGCTTCAGAAGTAACATTTGCCGACAGCTTTTCACATACCGGCTGGCTTTTGTTTGAAAACGCACAGCCCTATTTGTGTTTGGGTTTTCCCTTAAAGGGGCAATATTGTCGCGATCAATAGGGACATGGAATAGGAGTGCTAGTTTTAGATGAACTCAGTAACCGAATGTGCTCAGTGCTGCATAAATGAGCCAGTCATTTTCAGTCATTTTCAGTCACTGAGTTCATCTTAAAACTAGGACACCGATTCCATTCCCCGTTGAAAGTCTGCTCCATTTGTGATGACATTGTTCCATTAAATGAAAGCACTTTAGGCAGACTTATTTTCCCCGGATGATTGATACCTTGACCAACTTCACATCAAGTTTATAGCTTTCGAACAATAATCTGGTAATTGTTGGTAATCTTATCAGTGGTGTACGTGTACCTTCCTTTCTATAACTATAGAAGAAAATAAGGTGTGTCAAATGTCAATATTATAGTTGGTTGAACAAGATTCTTCTAAAAGTCATCAGCTGAGTCAAAATGTGATTTGGTTGAGGGGCTCAATGTTAGAATGTTGTTGTGCTCCAATTCATTACTTATGTGTTTTTTCCCCTTCAAATGTTGTTTAACCCTCCTACTACTACAAGTATCAAAATCAGTCTAAATGTTAATATACTTGTTGATATATCTAGTGCACTTAAAAGTCGAACACTGTCAAACGTGTAGTAAGTACATTTACAGGTCAAAATGAGTCGACCATTTTTGATGGGTGAAAGCATTGTCTGGTATTGTTCAGGGTGGTCAAAATGACAGTAAAAACCAGTCAAAAATGCCCCTGTGTGCACATTTGGGTCAACAGTCAAAACAGGCAGTTGGCTGGTTTTGACCTCTATAGCTACTTGCCACTAAAGTGCAGCTATAGTATGAGGGTTAATGTATCAAAACTATGACAACATTTTGAGTTCCCAGTCTCAACAAGAAAAATAGTTAAAAAAAAAAAAAAAGTCACCTAAAATTGCCCTTTTGACAACTTGGCCATAAGAAAACAATATTGTTATTCTTGTGGTTATGAGAGAAGCTGCTTGAAAGTGCATGAACCCTGTTTTCACGGATGACTTAAAAGTTAATTCAGTAGAATTCTATCGGGTCTAGTATTGAATGGAAGTATGGTAGATCAAAGTTAACTAGAGCAAAGCTGTAATTGTGGATACACACTGCCACACAATGAATAAGAACAGAATCACTGCCGAGAGAGAGAGAGAGAGTGACGGCCATGTTGCTGGTTAAGCTCACAGCCACCTGATTCAGGCCTTTATTAATTTGTGGTCCACCTCAAACTTATCCCTTAGGATAGCAGGAGCTTTCCGGGCCAGACAGCCCCCACTCAAGGAAACGCCAGGACTTCAAATGCGCTGACTTGAAGGTAGAGGAGACAGCTCACAATTGGGTGATCTAATCACTTCAAAGATATCGCAGTTTGAAGGAAATTGAGGCCCATTTTTTTTTGTAAAACGAAAAAAAAACAGAAAAAAACTTATTGCTCTTATTTTTGGTTGAGCCAGAGCTGATTCCCCTTGTGACTTGGAAAGAGAAATGGTAATTATGTTTCGGAGGGAGGGTCCGTTGTCTGGTCTGGCCATGTTCTGTGGTAATTTCCTTCAGTGCTGAGCATTTGGAACTCAGTTCCTTGTTATCAGAACAGTTGTACGTCATAGAAATCACCGAGAAAAACAACAATGGCAGATTGGTGGAGGGGGGGGGGGTGGAATTGGGAAGCACTTTGTACATGTACGTGCCCACATACGTCTTTGTATGTGCTCATATGAAATTATCAAATTAAGTAAACTTTTAAATGTTAGATTTTTAAAAACAGAAAGGTTTATGAAAGGAATATAAGATGTATCACCTGTTCCGCTATTTTAAAGGCAATTTTTGTTTGAAGGGGGAAAAAAAATAATAAATTCATTTCCTCATAGAGGAAAATAAAATGACTCTGGAATCATCTTCCAACTAAACTCAAATCTTGTCATAGTATAACCAGATTCAAGTCGATGCTTAAAACTCATCTTATGTCACAACTCTTCAAAGATGATGTATATTTGTAATTGCATTGTAGGTACATGTATCTCGGTACATAATTTGTTTTGTTTTCCCTATGCTATCATTGTATATTGTTTGTATTAATGTTTTTTCTTTGTTTCCGCGCCTTGAGCGCCCAGCAGGGTGGATATGTGCGCGCTAAAAATCTTTATTATTATTATTATTATTATTATCATGAACAGCATTGTTTTACAGTAAATGTGTCCTGAAACTAATTAATGGAAGGTCCAGTCAAGTCATTAATTAATGTAGACAATTACTTGGGGAATGAAAGTTTTGTGGCACGGTCTTCACCGCAGGTTAATAACCGATTTTGTTTTGCGTGGCCACAGGCGATAAGAAAATACATTTAGATTTGTCTAATTGAATTTAACATTCTCTGGGGACAAAAATTCAGTAGTCATTTTTACTTAGTTTACTAAAAATGACAGTACCTCAGTCAGAAAGATTTCATGGGTTATTTGATACAATCATCAACTTGATGCTAAACAAGTTTCAGGTAAAAATCTGAGATCATTTATGGTTTTTTTCCCGAGATTAGTAATAGTGTATAAAGAGAAACATCTTATTTCATAAGCTGTTCACACGTATATTTCAGGAGTGAAATGATACCGGAAAGTTGTCTGGAAACTTCTGAAAGGTTACAGTTTATATGTTGTAACTCCTTTGCTGCGGCACGGAGTACACTGTGACTTTTATGTGACCTGTGAGTTTGGTCAATTGAGGATTTGCACTAATAATGTTAAGGATTACTCACTAACAAGAGAGAGAGAGAGAGAGAAGGAGATTGAAAGAACAGATAACCCAACTAATCCCCCCCTCCCCTCCTCACCAACAGGGGTCAAGAGGTCGCAGAGTGGAGAAGTTGCACGCTGAGGACTTGGCTGTGTACTCTCATCCCCCCCCCCCCATTCACTTTCACTCTCTTTCACTCTCGCTCGCGCTCTCCTCTCGGTGTAACGTTCAGATTGTACTCATCAGGGTTCACATTCACCCTGCCTGTCGGATGTGCCGTGAGTAATACAGGAAGGAAAAATGAGGTCTATGTCCAATTTGGAATTAATCCGAGGGCCTTGGGATTGTGGCAGCTATATGCCTGGCTGACTCAATGGCTTGAGGGGACTTGCTCTGGTTCCACCCTGGTATATGCCCCGTCATGCTTGCTTATGCAATATATACGCAGAATGTTTGCTTTTTAATTGAATTTATTTATTTATTTTTCACCCTTGTTTTTGGAGGGGGATGGGGGGAAACTTTCTTAAGTGTGTTTTTTTTTTAATGCAAGTGCCTCAGGAATGTATGGCTAATTTCTCAGCTACATTTATTTTTAGGTTTATTGTTTGCCATGATGGTGTCTTGACTTGTTCTGTCTGAGTATCTTTTTCTCTGGCTGGCTTGCTGGCTGCCTGTTGGTCTATCATCAGTTCACATACTCGAGGATTAATATGTGACCCGCTCTGGCAAAACCCTAAACTTGGACCCAACTTTTTCAGAGTGACCTCCTGAATTATATCGTGAAAATTAACAATGTTCCCAACAACGTTTCAGGATTTTTTTATTTTTTTCCATCAAAATCTTGAGAAAATGCTCTATTAAACTCTATATGGTGACATAAAAATCTCAAACTGGTCCCTGGGGTCAGTTTTTGACCTTTTCATGGCTGTTACGCATTATGGTAAATGCCGAGAAGTTTTGGGTTTTGCCAGAGCAGGTCACATATTAAGATTAGGCCCCAAAAGAGGTCTCCGGTTACTGGTCTCTGCACGTGTCGCCTCAGACCTGCGCGCTGACATTTTTAGGTGTTCGAGCGACAGCGCGAACACTTCTTCTTCTTCTTCTTCTTCTTCTTCTTCTTCTTCTTCTTCTTCTTCTTCTTCTTCTTCTTCTTCTTCTTCTTCTTCTTCTTCTTCTTCTTCTTCTTCTTCTTCTTCTTCTTCTTCTTCTTCTTCTTCTTCTTCTTCTTCTTCTTCTTCTTCTTCTTCTTCTTCTTCTTCTTCTTCTTCTTCTTCTTCTTCTTCTTCTTCTTCTTCTTCTTCTTCTTCTTCTTCTTCTTCTTCTTCTTCTTCTTCTTCTTCTTCTTCTTCTTCTTCTTCTTCTTCTTCTTCTTCTTCTTCTTCTTCTTCTTCTTCTTCTTCTTCTTCTTCTTCTTCTTCTTCTTCTTCTTCTTCTTCTTCTTCTTCTTCTTCTTCTTCTTCTTCTTCTTCTTCTTCTTCTTCTTCTTCTTCTTCTTCTTCTTCTTCTTCTTCTTCTTCTTCTTCTTCTTCTTCTTCTTCTTCTTCTTCTTCTTGAGACATCCAGAGACAAAAACATAGTTGCAGAGTTCACAGAACCTTAAAACTTAACACATAGTTAGACCGTAACATGTAATTGTATCCTAAGTTGTGACGTCATGGTGAGGTCATCAGATATCGAATTACACTAAATCAAAGTTTAATATTTCAAAAAATTATATCTCATGAACCACAAAAGATATTTTCACAATCTTTACATCATCTGAAAGATCTTGAATTATGTGATTTTTCCGTACACAAACATGACCCAATTTGACCTCTCCTTCCTGTCGAAAACGGAAGTTTAAGTGAACAACTATTCAGAAGTACCATTCTTTATGCACAGCCAGTTTCGCGTGTGAACGGCCTTGAAGTTCTCTCACACACAGACACGGGGCATATATAGTTCATTCACCTCATGGTCGAGTTCTTCTCTAATTAGAATATAATACAGTACCTTCGTGTTCACAGTTTACGGTAATGTCACTATCGTTGTCCTTATTTCGAGCTGTAATTTTTGTACATAGTTTTGGAATTGTTAACGCTTGTTCTAAATCTTAGAGTGAATTCTAACAGATCGTTTTTTGGCATTCATGACTTCAATTATCTCATCGTGAAATATGATGTTTCGCATCTTTTTGCGATTGATGCAGTCAAATTAACAGTCATCGATACGCAGAGGATTTTTTAAGGAATTTATTTGTTATTTTGCTTTCCTTTATGGGCAATCAATTTCATGATAAGAGTTTTCCAATGCACCCTTGACAAAAGATTTTCAGGCACTGGAGTTTGATTTTGAGACAAGAGATCCAGATCTTCTTTTAACTTGTGTATTTTATTTCTTTTCTTTTTATTATTTTATCAACTTAATTAAATTTAATTTTGCAAATGGAATAATGTGTATAGTTTTTAAACGAAAAACATCAACAACTTCCAACAATGATTGTTTAATAACCAATGTGGCAGAAAAAGCATCTATTTATACACCAGTCAAAGTTTATTTTTGTTATACTTTTAGACTTTCTATTCACAGCTGTGAGACCGAGTGGTGCTGATGATGGCTGTGTGGGCAATGTGCCCAGGAAGTGTTTGAGGATCACGTGCCTCTTTCTGCGCATCGTGATTGGATAGATTTCCATCGTAACAAATTTATATTGTTCTTATTGGCTGTTCGATTGCTCATAAATATATGTTCACCATGTTACATTTCATTGTTATACCTTGTCTGTACGAACGTAGGCGCTCTGTAAACTACGAAAATGGACTGTATAATAATCTGTAAATGTATTTGTACAGTCAAAACATAGTTGCGGAGTTCAAAGAACCTTAAAGCTTAACAAAAATAGTTAAACCTTAACATATAGTTCCAGGTAACGTTGTGACGTCATGGTGAGGTCATCTAATGAATTATTATGTAATTAATTATAATTAAAACAATATATTTAATATCTCGTGAACCACAATAGATAATATCTTGATTCCTCCATAATCATACAGAACATGGAGGACTTGACATTTGATACAAAGACATGACCCTATTGAACCTTACTTCCGGTCCAAACTGGAAGTTCACGTTCTTTATAAATTGACGCAAATCTGAAAGGGTATTCGAAATAACATTTTGGGTATATATGTTAAGTGGGATCTGCTCTTTTCAAAAATATATTTGGTGACATTGTCGCTCTTAACAGCGCCCTCTAGCGGCAGGTTTAAAAAAGTCACTTTTTGCTATCTCAAGAAAATATTAGACAGAATTTTACCAAATTTGGCATACAATGGACACCTATATTATGAGGAAAGATTTTGTGAAGTATGAATGACGTCACATGATTGAACCGGAACTTACGGTTGGAAGAATTTCAATTATATGGGATGACTGAACCGGAAGTTAATGTATTCAGTATGGCACATTATATATTATTTTAATTATATATTATGAAAACTCATATCTCCTGAAGTAAATCTTGTTTTTTAACAACTTTAGGTGATGACATCATCACATATGATGCACACTCGAACACCCTGAGTTTGTTTTTAACAAACTCAATACCTCTAGTTATTTTTTTTTTGCTATGAAACGTGTCATTGCACCGATTTTGAGGCTGAAACCGGATTATTATTATTTTATTTTTTGGCGTTACCAATATTGTATGTTCTCTTTAATTTGCCCTCACCTCTGAAGCTACATCATAAATTGAGAGTGACTTTTGTCGGTGGAGTACTGCCATAGATGGAGTACTGCCAGGACCCTCCTCCTGCATGTAGCTACATGTGTTATTAAATCAACTAATGCTTTGTAGGTATGCGTCATCCGAATGACAAACAATTTGTACAGATGTTGTACTGTCAAGTTTAAAGCCGCTATCGGGCATTTGATTTTCTCAGGGATTGCCCCAGATTTTGGGATTTATTTCAAATCTCACTTTGCCACAAAATCTTCTTGAAAGAACAGAAGTAGCCACCAAAGAAAGAAATAAGTAGCCTGTATTGTGTCCAAACCTCTAGTTTCTTGTTTGTGGGTATGTGGAGAGTCTGTAAATCCTCCAAAATTAAACATCCAGGAGGTTCAGGGGGCTTATGTCCTCTAGACCAAAGGGAGACCCAGGCCTGATACCCATTTTTCAGGATTTGTACATAATTTGTCAAATCCAGGGGTGTGTGATTTGTCTGTATTTTTTTCGGATTTTTCCCCCAAATTTCCAGGTTTTACAAATCGCAATGTTGTGATCCTCCGGATTTTAAAGATTTAAGCAATAAAGGAAAGCAAAGCAAACGCTCAGAACTATAGATTTCACCCCCAGTGCTGTTCACAACAGCGGCCCCAACACCCCTAGCAAAATTTACGTGGATTTTTCAAAACTGCCCAATCACACCCTGCCACAGGTCAGTTTATACGCATAGAAGTATCTTCCTATATAGCCATTCAATGTGCACAACCTCTCTGATCGATGCGGGTCGACCTTTCTGATCAGCTGTTGTCTACCACCGATCTCGCCATCCACCAGACACTGGTACTATTGGTTATTTTAAAAAAAAATACAAAAAAAACAAACAAAAAAACAACGTAACTTTTTTTGTTTTTTTGGTTTTTTTTGTAGTTGAATTAGTGAAAAGTAATTTCCAAAATTAATTTCTGTCTACTGCCAAGACAGACATTCCACGTTGTAAAACAAGATGAACAGTCTGAATGGACTTCTACTATTTGTTCTGTCAATGATGCAATGAACGAAGCTGAAACTGTCACAGGTTGGTTTCTAATAATAATACTTATAAATGGAGAATTAGCTGTTGCAAACTGCTTACCAACCTAAAGGACCTAACACTCAACATATCCACCCAAGAGTGCTCAAGATGCTAACAGCTTGTTATTTCCCCTGGTCATTGAACCAATATCATTCCTATAATCTTTCTTAGCTCCCTGGGAGTATACAGCCCATTATGTGCAACCATTTTTTTTGACACTACAGGGCTAATCAAACACAATAACCATCTCTACCCTCACAGGTACCCATTTATACTCCTGGGTGAAGAGAAGCAATTACAGTTAAAGGGGGACTGACATGGATTTAAATCAAACAGTTAAATATGTAATCGTTTTATTCTTTTATATCAGTGAAAGATCAATACAATTTTTGTTTTGTGTTTTTATTGTTTTTGAGAGTGTTATTTTCCATTGTAAAAATGCCACCCACTTTTACGCCCTGCACGGAGGAGCTGTTCGTGACGTCATGTCGGGAAGAGAAATTCGGCTCAAAACTCGGCTCAAAATTATCGCTGCACAAAACTATGTGAGCCGATGGACCTGACCACTTTACTCTTGTCAGTCGAACTTTGCTCGTCCAAATACGGCGATTTTTGGGTCACTTGGGAACAGATGAAGGCTAACACCGTCTTTGGTGGTGTTGCTGCATCCTGCAGAAACACATCTTCCCGGCATTTTATTAGTTCCGGAAACAAAAATCACGGAAGAAATGAAATCGACGCTACGTGTGTGAAACGTTTGTATGTCTATGTACATCATGTACACATCGGATCTTCCCGACCTTACGTCACATATCTTATGCAAATGAAGCTTCCACCAAACACTTCAAGCATTGTTTTAAAATACTTGTACTCATAAATCAATGATTAAATAGACACAGGTGGGTCTCAAAAACAATATTTTATTACAAAACGCCTTAAGTACACACACAATAAAAGATGTCAGTCCCCGTTTAAGTGTCTTACTCAAGTACCACACTCACGGCCAGGATTCGACCCACATTCTAACGACTCGGCCATCAGAACACAAGTCCAATGCACCGGACCGCTCTGCCATGACACCCTATACAATCATACATGAACACAGTAACCACTATCTTGCAATAGTAATTACAAAGACTTTATAAAATGCTGGTATCTGTTCACTGCACTGTTTTATTACCCCCTGCTCATCAGGCGCATAAATCATTCCTGAAACCATCTCAGCTCCCTGGGGGAGTATACAGCTCAATTGCTGCCATTTCGGCGCATATAGGGCTTATATCAAACACAACAAACCAACTGTGCCCTCACAGGTACCCACTTTCCATCCAGGGTAGAGAGAAGCAATTATGGTATCTTGTGTCTTGCTCAAGAACATAAGCACCAAGGTCAGCGGTCAGGATTCAAACCCCACATTCTGACGACTCAACACAAATCCGATGCACCAAACCGCTCGACCATGACACATAAAGATATCAAGATACATCTTGGTTCGTTTGAAGTAAGAATTGTAACCATTTGACCAAAATTGTGTACCTGCTTTAAACATCTGCCTTCCCAAGTGATTCCAATAGTGCATTTTCAGTGGTTAAGATTAAATAAAGGGACAGGAAGTGTGAATCTTTGCGAAATCTGATATGGTAATATGAAATTAAGAAACTAACAAGGTCCCCGGTTGCACACTGGGGGGGAAAAGACACTCGCCAGACCTCGGGACTCCTGGATACATCACCCAGAGACCCACGGGGGAATTTGAGTTAATCTAAAAGGAGGGAAAATGATACAACAACTGATAATGATGTGTAAAAACTTGCACTTTTCCGCTAGCAGTTTGACTGGGGAGAGAAACTGTGTCATCACTGTGACCTGGTTTTTGTTTTGGTGTAAACAGAGTCCTTGTGGATTTCACACCTGCAATTTTGTTTTTGTTTCTTTTTCCAATTCTGTACAAGCTGGAATAGACTCTTGGTATAACTATGAATTATTCACACTTCAGACTGATCAAGGAAGTAGATATATAAACAAGGATACATGTACATTGCTGGATCCAGGGGGGGGGGGGGGCTAAGGGGGCTAAAATCGTTTTTTTTTTAATTAAAAAAAAAATAAAGAACAGAATCAGATACAAACGGTAAGGTATTCCCCCTCATGTTTTCCCATCATTTCACCCACACTGTGCTTTGTTTTTCTCTCCCTTTGATTATTTCATTGTAATTTTTGTAGTACTGAAAATCGTTCTTGATTCTCAGCCCCCCCCCCCCTAAAAAATATTCTGGATCCGCCCATGATGTAACATACACAAATGAATATACACAATACATTAATGGGGCAGTGTCATCACGATCAGAGCAGACTTTCAACAGGGCATGGAATCGGTGTCCTAGTTTAAGATGAACACAGTGACTGCAAATTACTGGCTCATTTATGCAGCAGCAATGGTAATATGACCTTATCTAAAAACTAACACTCCGATTCCATGCCCTGTTGATCATGACGATATGGTCCCTTTATTAAGTTGATACAAATTCATGAATTCTTTTTCCGCGTAATGTTTGGTTGAAATCTGATCACCGATCATTTCCTAGTGGAGAGAATGTAAAACTTCCAAATAAGTTAAATAATACCCCCACGTGATGAGGTCACATTACCTTTGCCGCTGCATAAATGAGGCAGTAAATTTCAGTCACTGTGTTCATCTTAAAGGGACCTTATTGTCATGATCAGAGCTGACTTTCAACAGGGCATGGAATCGGTGTCAGAGTTTACGATAAACACAGTGACTGGAAATTACTGGCTCATTTTATATATTGTCCGTTTAACGGGGCAATATCATCATGATCAACATGGCATGGAATCGAAGTGCTAGTTTTAGATTTAACTCAGTGACTGAAAATAATACCCCACACGATAAGGTCATATTACCATTGCTGCTGCATAAATGAAGCCAGTAATCATGTTCATCTTAAATTAGGACACCGATTCCATGCCCTGTTGAATGTCTGCTCTGATCGTGATGATGTAGTCCCTTTAAATTGGACACTGAGCTTGAAACCAATGTGTTTAAAACCCACATGAAAAGTTCAGCTCTGTGGTTTGGTCCACTTCAAAGAAAACTGTGAATATTTCAAGTGACATGCTTGCCATGGTTTTCAAAACCAGTGTGCCTCGTTGGCTCCTGATGGCTTTAGTTTCACAGTGACCTTAGAAAGACTGACCTTAACAAATGGGCATTTTATTAGAAACCCCTGTAGCTAAGAAGGTAAGGAGCAGAGTACTGTGTGTGTGTGTGTTAACCTTGCTATAATAATGGATAACCTTAATCATTCATTTCTGAGGTCCGTTTACATTTTGCGGTTGGAATCTTACCTGGATTCGGAATGAGCAACTTTTGGTTTTGTTTATGATATTTGGCATTCTGATCTTACTTGTAGCTGGTGTTGTAGTTTCGATCTATGCTTTTATTTTATTTTGCATCATAAACAAACTCAAGTTTAGCAAGATTAAAGGGACAATATCGTCACGATCAGACCAGACTTTCAACGGGGCATGGAAATCGGTGTCTTAAAATGAACACAGTGACTGAAAATTACTAGTGGCTCATTTATGCAGCAGCAACAGCAATATGACCATAACACGGGGGGTATTATTTTCAGTCTCTGAGTTGATTATAAACGAGCACTTCGATTCCATGCCCTGTTGATCGTGACGATATTGTCCCTTTAATGGCAAATATGGAAAGTCGTAATTTTCAAAGAAATCCTTATTAAAAATTTTAACTGCAATGTCTGAGCATTTTTGGTTGTCAACAGAACATTGATAATATCCTTTCCCTTTGAAGTTGTACATATTTCGCAAATATAGTTGTCAGAAGCTTGGTTTGACAGTACTTAATAAATTTTTATGACGTGGCCCTCAATAAGTTAATTTGGGGATATATTTACTGTAAAATCATGCTTTTTGTGATTATTTTGAGAAATGCATCGTTCTAATGCATCTGGTTTCCTTTCCACAAACATAAAAACAGTGCCAATAAATTAAATAAAAATTCCAGAAATTGGTGGTGAAATAGCAAAAAAACACAGTCAGTACATCGTAAATAAATTTAAAAAAAAAATAGTGATTTCCACACCTGGAAAAGCAATACCTGAATATCCTGAAATGGTTAAAACAATTTTGTAGGAACAATTGTTGGAGGGTACATCAATTGATATCCGGTATTAGGTATATTCATTTCTACTCTGTAGTTTCCAAAAAAAATTACATGTGGGCATCAAACCAAACTAAAAAATTAATCACAGTAAGTGTTCACTTTTTTGAGAAAATGAAAAGTTAGCAGACGCGGCAACTTTTTTGTTGTTGTAAATTCGACGGCATAACAATTCCATTATTTTCTTTCTAAGATGACAGCACTTCAGATGAAGTAACTGCCCAGGATGATTGCTGCACGTGTTTGGAATAAACTTATAAACAGATATAAAATTGTTTAGTCATGAAAGAAAATGTCATTAAAATTTTTGCTGTGTCATGGGAAAACCCCATTGGGTGAAGTCATGAATTTAGTGTTTATGTTTGGTCTTGGAAAAAGCTGTGGATATTTTATGTTATAACACTTCATACATAGATTCTGTCTTATGATTGGTTGAGAGTGTGTCACATGATGTTCGCTATTTGTACTGTTATGCCAAGCAAACAAGGAAAGACTAGCCCATGGCAACCAATGAACTAGCCCATGGCAACCAATGAAATTAGTCTAAACGCGTCAATGCTGTTGTTACAACATGAATAAATACGTGTTACAGAGGTGTTACAGAAGTTCAATTAATTTCGTGTTGTCAGGTTAATGAAAGTCATGTATTGGTTTGATTTATTGTAGCAGGTCTCTTAATAAATCTATGTATGAGGTGTTATAAAACAAATATTGACTGTTTTCACTTGTGGTACAGTAAAACTAGCTTCCCGAGGTGATCCCTGGAGTGTTCTATTTTTCCTGAAGCCTCGGGAAAATAGAACACTCCAGGGATCACCTCGGGAAGCTAGTTTTACTGTACCACTCGTTGCAGTCAATATTTGTATATTACGTCCACAAAAAAAACATGAGAAAAGTCATGGATTCCTTTGGGAAATTCAAATAGTTTCCCAAAAATGTGGCTTAATGTAATTGGCACTATTTGTTCATGTCTGACACTTGCAGTGTTTGGGCCCAAGTTTTTTTCCTTTCCAATAACCCAATAGATATTTCAGTCAATCCTCAATAAACTGTGTAAGTCTTATCTGCATATTGATCATATGACTGCCATGGCCCCCCTGCCCCCCCCCCCCCTTTGGCTAGCCACTGACTGTTACCACAGTCGACAATCTCTGATGTTACTAAATACTTTACACAGATTTACTTGCTTTTGCGGCTCAAAAGATTACAATCAGTTTGTGTCATTTCTGTGAGTCAGTTTTCCGTATTATAGATGGACATTGTGGTATAATGTTCATTGCAATGCATTATACCGTCATTGAATTTGGCTAAAAAAATACAACACAGTCTCCAGTTTCTGGTCATCGGTCGGCTTCAAAATCGGTGCAGTGACACACTTTTTCTTTTTTCGGCCATCTTTTTTATTTTGCCAACGGAAATACGTGATACATTGTAAACGCGGGGACCAAATTTCCTCATATACAAAGTATGGTGGCTAAGAGAGGCCTCACAAATCGGGCCAACGTTCATAACCCTGTGTGAAAAGGTCATTTAAAGCACAGCACGGCAGAATTCCAATCGATCCAGCAATTTTGGCTGCAATTGGACATCGTTTCATAGCAAAAAAATTTTTTTTTTAAATGCTGACACGCGGGAGACTTTGTTAGCCTTAAATTTTTGTGTTACAAATTATACTGTTGGCTTCGGATGTTTCAGAGGTAGCTTTTGGTACATTTGTGAATGAAATGGTCTGAAACAATGAAACCTCCTTTGTTGAGTAAAATGCCCTATAAACTTGATAGAAGTATTAAAACTATACAAAAAAGAATTGGGTGAAAAACTGCATGTATTTGTGTATAGTTGCATATATCTGTGTAGAAACACAGGTTCCCCATCATCAGGTGGGTTCAAACACAGATTTTTCCTACTCAAGAAAATGCATGGTCCAAGCCATTTACCATGATAAGAATCTGCAGAGGTGGTCAGTCCTCATTAGGCTCAAACTATTTTTGTTTTAATCCCCGCGGACACGCCGAGAAAACAACAACGGCATTACCTCTGCCTAGAGAGTTGAAGACCGGAGGCCAACAGAGGGGGGGGGAGGGGGTGTCAGGAGTAATTTGGGCCCGGCGCTTATGGGGGGGCCTGGCAGTGATTTAGAGTCCTCCATGGGAGGAAGAGAGGGGGCTTGGTCCATCAGGAAAAGTGCAATTGGAAAGCATTGGCGCTAATTTCCTAGGAGCCGGCTCTCCGTCAATTACGCTAAATACGAACATGTTTTCACGCTAGCCTGTTTTGAAGAGGGAGACTTGAAGGTTTTGAATTGAAAGTGATAGGCCACCTGTAGTGTAATTGCTGTTTACATGTTGGTCACGGGCATTTAGCCCAGGTAAATGTGGGTTCCACCACATGCCCCCCCCCCCCAGTCGTCTTAAAGATGCATATTCAGTGAGGTTGTTGGCCATGTGTCACTATAGAAAGGTTGTTAGTAAGACTTGTAGCTTTGTATGGTGAAAAGGATGAGTAAAGACTGTTTGCGGTGACACCATGTAGAAATTTCTCTTTTGAGCAGTAAATAGTCCTGACAAGAACCAGAAAAGTTGTACATTACTTTATATCGAGATATTTCATGCTGCGTTTGTAAATTCATCCCCTTGCATTATCCATGGTATGGTATTTTTGTTTGGGCGAAATGACGAATTTGAAATTAATTTACTTTCTTTCTACTACGAAAACAGCAGTGCAAAAACAAAATTATTTTGGTAAAAAGATTTCAACAAAATTTAAGATGCACCTCTCTTGTTTTTAGCTTTTACACTGGTGCTTCCCTCAATTTTCTTTTTTATTCAGAAAAATACTTTTTTTTCTTGAAGCAGGGTGAACAGATAGTTACAAAAAAGACACATTTCACACAAAAATCACTTTCAGATGCAAGTTTTTTTCACAACAATAAAGTTGCATATGCCTAATGAATTGAGGACAGGTACCTTTGTAAATTCATTAGGTCCCTTATGCAACCAAGCTTTTTGACAATTAATTTAATTTTCTCCTGATTGTAAACAAAAGTGCAGTGAAATCTCCCATGAAAAACATATCTGGCGATACATCTTTAAAGATCGTTTTCTCATTTCTTGGTGTCTGTAATACCAGGTCTGTATTCATGATGTCTAAAAAAAAGCTGGCACATCACATGGTAATGGGTACATACATGTATATTCAGGCACGGGGGGGCACGTGCCCCCCCCAAAAAAATTTCAGAGTTTGGTTTAAATTTAATAACCTAATTATCACGATACTATACTAATTATCACTAACTATACTACAGCCATCTACTAATTAATACCAAATTGATTCAAGTAGCGAGCATGTTCAGTTTTATACAATTGGATGTTAGTTTCAAAACTTCAAAGGGGTGGGCCATCCCCCCCCCCCATACCAACAAATAATTGTGCGAAAAATTCTGGCTCACAAGAGCATGCACGGAATGTGCCCCAAAAAAATTCCAACTCTGGCTATGTGCCTGCATATATTAAACATAAAGGGATAATGTTGTCACGATCAACAGGGCATGGAATCGGAGTGCTAGTTTTAGATTAACTCAGTGACTGAAAATAATACCCCACATGATAAGGTCATATTACCGTTGCTGCTGCATGAATATAAAGTCAGTAATATTCAGTCACTGCGCTCATCTTAAACGAGGACACCCGATTCCATGCCCTGTTGAAAGTCTGCTCTGATCGTGACGATACTGTCCCTTTAAGTTGAAGGTTTAGATCGCTGTACAGGTTCTATGTCACATAGAACAATTATAAATGAGAAGTACGTGGCATATGTGACCCGCTCTGGCAAAACTTCCGAAACTTCTTGGCATTTACCATAATGCGTAACAGCCATTAAAAAGGTCAAAAACTGACCCCAGGGACCAGTTTGAGATTTTCATGTCACCATATACATGTAGAGTTCAATAGAGCATTTTCTCTAGATGTTGATGGGAAAAGAACAAAAAATCCTGAAACGTTGTTGGGAACATTGTTAATTTCCCACGATAAATTTGGGAGGTCACTCCTAAAAGTTGGGTCCAAGTTTAGGGTTTTGCCAGAGCCAGTTGGTCATGTTGTCCTGTATGATACTGGCAGTCAGTGGCCGGGGAAGTGTACTAGGCATCTGGTTCAATACGTGAGGTTATAAGGAACGTTGTGTGGAAAGCCAATGACTTATATGGCATTAAATTCACCAACATGGCTGCCTCCAGCTTCATTTGAACTGTGATTTTTTTTTTTTTTTAATGTACAAGCAAATATCACAAATGTATGAAAATAGGTTTTCCCAGTGCATATTATGGGCTCTTTCCTGTGGGTTTGAATATCCAAGGGAAGTGGAAAGGTCTGTCCATGATTGCCTGTCCATTTCCACATTTCTGCAACTGTGGATGGACGTGGACTTCATCAGTAATGGATCCACTCTCTATAGGTTTTGAGGAACTTGAATTTCAGACGCGCAGGAAAACCGCCGATTCAGATTACATTCAATCGCAGTTCGGTTTTTTGGAAATTGGCCGATATTTGCCACTGTGTGTAAGCCCCCCTGTATGTTATCGACTAGAAATGGAATATTAGTGGGCCAATATTCCCTGGATGTGAGTCTCGAACCTGTCATTTACTCTACCAATTTATCTAGTGTTTCAGGATTAATTTATAGTCATGACAGGTACATGGTGATGTGAAATATCTGATTGCATTAGGCAGTGTGTGATGTGACATTCTAATTTCAGAGCCGCGGAGACACACAACAGTTGCCTAGCTAGCAATGTCCAGCCATCAGAATTCAATTGCTCTCAATCTCAATAAAAATATATTACCCGTTGACATTCACCAGTCGACACGGTTGCGTTTGATGCCGTGAAACGTTATCCTGAAACTTTGCCACCGTTATTGGAAGCTTAATTACTTTAGTCCA
This sequence comes from Zoroaster sp. YZ-2022, assembly GCA_029582265.1. NCBI lineage: Eukaryota > Metazoa > Echinodermata > Asteroidea > Forcipulatida > Zoroasteridae > Zoroaster > Zoroaster sp. YZ-2022. The sequence goes on from CM055818.1 coordinate 9,917,149, forward strand.
CACTCCAAGCTGTTTTTGTAAGTGCGATTTGCGCTGTGTAACTGCCAGGCTTTTTGACTGAGGATAACTTTTTTTTTTTAAACGGCTTTGTCATAAAGTAGGGGAAAAAACATACTTATGTTTCCTTTTTTCCTCTATCCTTACAGCCCAGAACTACATCCAGGACATGCTTGGCAAACAGCAAAGAAATAAAACAGTAAGTGATGAAGTTGATACAAACGTAGAATGCACTATGATCAGACAACAATAACCCTTTATAAATATTTCACGAGGCCTATAACCCATGGTTTGGGGGTACATAAGTCAACTTAAAGGGACGGTATCGTCACGATTAACAGGGCATGGAATCGGAGTGTTAGTGTTTAGATTAACTCAGTGACTGAAAATAATACCCCACATGATAAGGTCATAATTGCTGCTGCTGCATAAATGAGCCAGTAATTTCCAGTCACTGTGTTCATCGTAAACACTGACACCGATTCCATGCCCTGTTGAAAGTCAGCTCTGATCATGACGATATTGTCCCTTTAAGATGAACACAGCGACCGAAATTTACTGCCTCATTTATGCAGCGGCAACGGTAATGTGACCTTATCATGTGGGGGTATCATTTAACTTATTTGAAAGTCTTTTACTTTCTCTCCACTAGGAAATGATCGGTGATCAGATTTCAACCAAACGTTACGTGGAAAAAGAATTCATAAATTTGTATCAACTTAATAAAGGGACCATATCGTCACGATCAACAGGGCATGGAATCGGAATGTTAGTTTTTAGATAAACTCAGTGACTGAAAATAATACCCCACATGATAAGGTCATATTACCATTGCTGCTGCATAAATGAGCCAGTAATTTTCAGTCACTGTGTTCATCTTAAACTAGGACACCGATTTCCATGCCCTGTTGAAAATCTGCTCTGATCGTGACGATACGTGATAATACTAATTTGTTGATGCATGGATTGTACAGTTTTGATACCGAGCCAACTGTGACAATAATATGATTGGATCGTATAGGGAAACGTTTCAATATTTCAACTAGCCTCCAGTGATTACATTGATTACATGTAATTGCCGTTGAATTTGATTAAGATATAAACGCCCGGAGAATATGATTGAGTGTCCCACGTGCCACATGTGAATGTAAACCAGCTGTATATGACCATACCATGTCAAATAAGTTCATCTCCGTCTGAAAGATGATTAATGGTGGGATGTGAAGGAACTTGGCTGTTATTGGCCATGGTGTTTCCTGTCAAGCAATTTGTTGGTCAAGATATCACTGTGATATGACTGTCCTTACAATTAGTCAACATTTTGACTCAATAAGTCTGGTGAGCGTAAGCTTTGATAGTATGTGTATATACTTCTGGTGCACTAACTCACGTCGGTGGCGGGTGCGTATTAAAATTGGAATAGCCCAGACTTAAAGGGACAATATCATTACGATCAACAGGGCATGGAATCGGAGTGCGAGTTTTAGATTAATTCAGTGACTGAAAATAATACCCAACATGATTGATAAGGTCATATTACCGTTGCTGCTGCATGAATGAGCCAGTAATTTTCAGTCACTGTGTTCATTTGAACTAGGACACCGATTCCATGCCCTGTTGAAAGTCTGCTCTGATCGTGACCATCACCATACTGCCCCTTTAATGCTTTTCGCTATTTCGTTGCACTATTACACTATTGGTAATCTAAAAAAATAAAATAAACAGAAAGTTGACGATGTTATCAAACATCATATATCTGTCTCATCAAGTGCTATAATTATAGTAAAATTAGTCAAACAATTTCCCAAGCGATTTTTCTTTCCTCTGGGGACATAAAATCAATATTAGAATAAATTTGAAAAAGGTAAATGCATGTTGTGGTTATTTTGTCGATAACAAAACAACAATATATTAATATTAACGATAACAACAATACACTAATAAGATACAACTTCCCACAGGTTGCTTGTTGAGTATAATGGCTTTAGATTTGAATTATAATAGATTTTCATTTACATGTACGCTGTGTTTGTGTTCAATATTTCAGTGTTTGGAAGACATCGAGACCCTGAAGTCCAGAAGCAGCTCCTTAGAAGACAATATCGCCATGCTGAAGCAGGAATATGACATCCTCAGGTAGGTAAGCACCATTAACCTTTCTCTTCTTGTATGCCCCCACCCACCTTGTCTCATCATACCCATCAACCTTTCTCTTTTTGTATGTCCCACCCACCTTGTCTCCTCCCACTCATCAGCTTTTCTCTTCTTGTATGCCCCACCCACCTTGTCTCCTCCCACTCATCAACCTTTCTCTTCTTGTATGCCCCACCCACCTTGTCTCCTCACACCCATCAACCTTTCTCTTCTTGTACGCCCCACCCACCTTGTCTCCTCACACCCATCAACCTTTCTCTTATTGTATCCCCCCACCTTGTCTCCTCACACCCATCAACCTTTCTCTTATTGTATGCCCCACCCACCTTGTCTCCTCACACCCATCAACCTTTCTCTTCTTGTATGCCCCACCCACCTTGTCTCCTCACACTCATCAACCTTTCTCTTATTGTATGCCCCCACCCACCTTGTCTCCTCACACCCATCAACCTTTCTCTTATTGTATGCCCCACCCACCTTGTCTCCTCACACCCATCAACCTTTCTCTTATTGTATGCCCCACCCACCTTGTCTCCTCACACCCATCAACCTTTGTCTTCTTGTCTGCCCCGCCCACCTTGTCTCCTCACACCCATCAACCTTTCTCTTATTGTATGCCCCACCCACCTTGTCTCCTCACACCCACCAAACGACTTCACACACGAACCCATGCATGCATGCAGCTTGAATAAAATAATTTAAATCACAAATGGAATCAGCTCCATAAAAAGGTCTCTGGTTTCTGGTCCTAGGTTGACTTCAAAAATTGGTGCAGTGATGTGCTTTTTTTAAATCTTTTTTTTTGTATACTCGGTTATTGGAACCAGACCAAATTTCCCATACACAAAGTATGGTGGCTAAGAGAGGCCTCACAAATTGGGCAAACATTCATACCCCTATGTGAAAAAGTCATTTAAAACACAGCACAGCAGAATTCTAATTGATCCAGCAATTTTGGCTGCAATTGGACATCATTTCATAACAAAAACCAAAAAAAAGAAAACTAAAAATGCACTCTCGAGGACTAGAAACTGCAAACCTTGTTTTTGGCTTGTGATGTATCTCTTTAAGTATGGATGCATTTACAGACATTTTACCAAGGATATATACAATTCATATAGGGAAAAACATGAAAAAGCTCTCAGGCTTAGCGCCACACTTCTTGAGCATTATAATAATTGATAGATAGATAATTGGCATAAGTGGACCGCCCACCAACATAGGGGCTGGTTAGCTCAGTTGGTAGAGCACTCGTACTGTATTCGAGAGGTTGCAGGTTCGAGTCCGGCATCAGCCAAGTTTTCTTTGCTCGCTTCCCATTTATGTAACATTTCAGGTCAGTTTCTTCCTATATATATATTCTGTGTACAACCGCATAAAAGGCTTGTGTCCCGTTGTGTGATCCCCACTACTGCCGTTACCCAGGTTGTTTGCATCTGGCCGGGGCTTGATCCCTGGCTACTCGGCAGATATGGTTTGGCCTCTGACCTGGCCCCATAGAGCAATAGATAAATGGCATAAGTGGACCGCCCACCAACAGGGACTGGTTAGCTCAGTTGGTAGAGCACTTGTACGGTATTCGAGAGGTCGCGGGTTTGAGTCCGGCATCAGCCAACTTTTCTTTGCTCGCTTCCCGTTTTTATATAAAGATTTGTTTTACATCTGCCTTTGTCTGTGTGCAACACCATGGATGTAGATTATAAACAGCATGGTAATATACTTACCTTCCAATGAGGCAGAGAGAGATGGTCGATGAGTGGAAACTCCTTGATTTGTGATTGAATGATTCATTACAGTGTCCATGCAGTCATTGTCACATTCATAAACTGTCCCAGATGATTTGTGAATGAATGCAAAAAAGGGGGGTGGGGGGCATAGCTCGTAAGTTATTTTACTGGATTGGATGGAAGATGGGCATTACCGATAATAGGCAGGTGTTCCACAGACACATGTAATATGGCATCTGTTACTTACAGGAACAATACTTAATAAGCTTACAGTTCTCAGAGCACTTATAGTTAGTTTCCCCTATCGAGAATAATATCCCGGAAACCCCACCCCCTGCGCCCAATAACCCAGAGCTCCCCTCTGATGCCTCTTGCAAGATTCCCCTTCCTTTTTTCCCATCCCTTCCCTTATTCCGAAATGCAAATGACAATGAAAAAAAGAAATCCCATAATCCATGACTCATAATGATGAGGTTTGCCCAATTGGTGGCCGATGTGCAACCAACCGCCCATACGGAACTATTCAGGCCTTGAACTTCACTTCACCACCGGTGCCCCCCCCCCCCCCCCTCTAGTCTTTGCCTTGAAATACTGCCATAGACATTTGGAATTTTCCAGTGGAAGGTGCCCCTTGCCAAGGAGGGTTTGGAATTTCAGTCTTGTTGGGGCAAAGCCACTTTTTCTGAGGAAAGGGCACTTCCATTAGACAGGGGTGTGATTTGTCCAGATTTTTCCAGATTTCCGGATTTGTACAAATCGCAATGTTGTTATCCTCCAGCTTTTAAAGATTTAAGCAATAAAGCAAAGCAAACGCTCAGAACTATAGATTTCACCCCAGTGCTGTTCACAACAGCGGTCCCAATACCCCTAGCAAAATTTACGTGGATTTTTCAAAACTGCCCAATCACACCCCTGGTTAGAATATCAGAATGTTTACGGGAACATTGGAGCGATAAGGCCAAGACCAGGGCACTGAAGGACATGGCATCTGTGACATTCCAGGCCTGCTAGGAGAATTTACCTTGCCCCAACAAAACCTATAGTACAAGACCTGCTATTGTCCACAGTCCATACTCTGAAAATGTTGAAACTGACAGTTTGAATGCATGCATCTGACCAGGAATAGTTCTGTAAGGAGGGGGGGGGGGGGGAAGGAGGTACTAGGGGTCCCCAAAACAAGTTTGTCCTCTACCTGGTTTGCCCCTAGTACTAGGTCACCCAAAACAAGATTGTCTTGTACCTGGTTTGCCCCTAGTACTAGGTCACCCAAAACAAGATTGTCTTGTACCTGGTTTGCACCTAGTACTAGGTCACCCAAAACAAGATTGTCTTGTACCTGGTTTGCCCCCAGTACTAGGTCACCCAAAACAAGATTGTCTTGTACCTGGTTTGCCCCCAGTACTAAGTCACCCAAAACAAGATTGTCTTGTACCTGGTTTGCCCCTAGTACTAGGTCACCCAAAACAAGATTGTCTTGTACCTGGTTTGCCCCTAGTACTAGGTCACCCAAAACAAGATTGTCTTGTACCTGGTTTGCACCTAGTACTAGGTCACCCAAAACAAGATTGTCTTGTACCTGGTTTGCCCCTAGTACTAGGTCACCCAAAACAAGATTGTCTTGTACCTGGTTTGCCCCTAGTACTAGGTCACCCAAAACAAGATTGTCTTGTACCTGGTTTGCACCTAGTACTAGGTCACCCAAAACAAGATTGTCTTGTACCTGGTTTGCCCCCAGTACTAGGTCACCCAAAACAAGATTGTCTTGTACCTGGTTTGCACCTAGTACTAGGTCACCCAAAACAAGATTGTCTTGTACCTGGTTTGCACCTAGTACTAGGTCACCCAAAACAAGATTGTCTTGTACCTGGTTTGCACCTAGTACTAGGTCACCCAAAACAAGATTGTCTTGTACCTGGTTTGCCCCTAGTACTAGGTCACCCAAAACAAGATTGTCTTGTACCTGGTTTGCCCCTAGTACTAGGTCACCCAAAACAAGATTGTCTCGTACCTGGTTTGCACCTAGTACTAGGTCACCCAAAACAAGATTGTCTCGTACCTGGTTTGCCCCTAGTACTAGGTCACCCAAAACAAGATTGTCTCGTACCTGGTTTGCACCCAGTACTAGGTCACCCAAAACAATTTTGTCTTGTACCTGGTTTGCCCCTAGTACTAGGTCACCCAAAACAAGATTGTCTTGTACCTGGTTTGCCCCTAGTACTAGGTCACCCAAAACAATTTTGTCTCGTACCTTTTTGTGCAAGGATCCGTGTCTGCCTCGTCCACACTCCTGTTTAAGGAAAAATTTTAATGCGGAAAAATTGAATGTAACATTTGAAAAATATATTTTCTCCCAGTACATAATGTTGCTTCGAGAACTGTACCTGCATCTGAAGCAGTATCGAGCCAGTACATTTCAGTCACTGTGTTCATCTTAAAGGGACAATATCATCACGATCAGAACCAAAAAAAATTGATAAAAATTGTAAGCATGTTTCTAGGAAAATTGGGAAATCTCAATCAATATCAAATGAATTTTGAAGTTAAGTCGAATTTAGAAGTTGTGACCTTTATAGTCAATAGAGGTCAGCATTCTTTTCTGTGTCAACATTTTCCAGTTGTTTTCATTTGATCTTGTAATGTAACTTGGCTGGATTTCTAAGTCAGTGAAGTACATATATACTACTCAAAACAATTTAGGGAATACCGGATTTTTAACATCAAATAGGTTTGAAATGTTCCATGAACCGGGATTTTCATTTGCAACCCCCTCTCTCTTTCAGTAGTCATGTCATGAAATGTGTAATCACTACATGCATCCTTTATCATCTGTTTCATTGTGCAGTTGTTTCTCATCAATTCTGTGAAACATTGTGTTTATCTGAAATAAATGATCTTGCTTTAACTGAGATTATTCCGGTGTTCCCTAAATTGTTTTGAGTAGTATACAATGCTGCTGTACTAAAACAAAATAACCAACAAACAAACAAAAACAAACAAAAAAGACCGAGAGAAAAAAGAGAAAAAAAAGAAGAAGAACATCATGTCCTTGTGGGAATTGATCTCCAGAGAACATTGTCCACAGCACTTGTTATTGGAATGTGCTTTGCATTGTATATGTGATGATTCAGCTGATTGAATCTTTCTTAGCGGAAATGAAAGATTTGCCTTGGTATAACAGAGAGAGGTTGGCTTGATTGAGTCCTTCTCTTGTGTGCTGACGGGGGTTCCTGTGTTACTGGTGGGTGTATTTCCACTTGTTGGTCAATTTGTCATTTGTACCACCTCAGAAATTGGTTTAGACTGAAGCAATTGTATTAATAGAGCATTCATTTGTCTGTTTGGTTTGTTTTTGACAGCTGGGTCTAAAGAGCCTATGCAATTGTCCATGGAAAAGCTGAAACCCACAGGTTCCCTTGCTGAACAAAAATCAACTTGCCTAGAAAATTAAGGGCTTGGATAATGGAGCCTGCCACCCACCACCCCCAACTCAACCCTCCCCCCCTAAATTTAAATAAATAAAATAAGAGAAATAAAAATTCCTGGTTAAACCTTAGATTAATAAAACAAAAAACTGCAGCCAAGAGACTCGATGGTGGAAGAAACCCCATATTATGCAGCAGAGGCTTAGGAAGCGTCTTATAACTGTGGTACGCTTGGAACATTCCTTGGGGAACACTGCCTGTTTCTGTCGGGAACACACGCTGTTCTCATTGGGAAGAGAGCGGCGTTCCATTTGGGAATGCTTTGCATTGCCCAAAAGGAACTTTCCGTTGGGAACATCAGGCGTTCCCAGTTGGAACAGCTGGTGTTCCCAGTGGGAACACAGAATGTTCCTTTCGGGAACGCGCTGTGTTCCCACGAGGAACATTCGAAATGGAAACGCTCACTAATTTGAGCTGGAACTGAGTATTAGTACTATGTCCCCTGAAAGACAATTCCACCATTTTATGTTTTCAGCTGTTAGTTAGTTGGGGTAGGGAAAATGTTAATTAATTATTTGGGGGGGGGGGGGGTGGGATGTAAGCTTGGGCGATAACACAATAATATCGAATATCGCGATACCTTTTTTTATTCGATTACGATATCGAGAACCTTTTTAAGATATCGGCAAATCGCAATTGAAAAATATATACTACTCAGGTAAAACTTGTAGCTATGCATGGTGAAGAGAATAAGTAAGTCTAATTGTGGTGACACCATGTGACATTCTCTATTGAGTAGTAATTAGTTCTGAAAAGAACTGGAGGTTACAACTCAACGTTTTGGTCGGTATGCTCTGATCGTCCTCTGGAGAATGATGATGATCAGAGCATACTGACCGAAACGTCGAGTTGTAACCTCCAGTTCTTTTCAGAATTAATTACTACTCAATAGAGAATTTCTACATGGTGTCACCGCAAACAATCTTTAATTATCCTTTTCACCATGCAAAAGCTACAAGTCTTACTAACATTGTTGTAGGCTGAAATAGTTTTTTTTTGTGGATGTAAAATAGCTATAATTTCAAAATAGAAAAATCTTGAATTTTTCTTTTCAAAACCAGACAAAAATCTTCAACTGAAACAATACACTGCATTTGTAATTCCTTTCTTTCCTTTACCAGTAAATATAATTTCTTCTCCCCTTCACAGTAACAACCTATGAGTGAACGAAAGCGTCGGATCTCAGTGACAACAGATTTGCCAAAGAGTTTGTACGGATAACGAAACACAATGGAGTTGATACTGCCAGCTGCCAGTCCCACATCCTATCAGTTTGCTATTCATGTCTTCCACCGCCTAAGAGAGAGAGAGAGAAGAAACAGCCAAAGAAATTCTTTTTGTTGTTGTCTCGGTCTTTGTATAAATGTTTTGTACAGAATTTTCTGTGGTTTTTTTGGTTGATACACGATTCAGCTGTATAAAGTTGTCGACTATTTGGTTGATTTTTTTGTTTTAGTCATACGCTCCATGGATTAAAAATGACAATATTCGGCTGATTTTTGTCCTAAGTTACGAGTACATGTATGTGTTCTGAGCAACTTGATTTTTTAAATATTTCTTTTCCACACTGTTTGCCTTGGTAAATTCATCTTCAGATTTGTTTAAAGTATGATTGAGAGAGTTTTGACTTTTGCTGTTGTTACAGTGTATTTTCATTTATGTAGAGTGTGTGTGTGTGTGTGTGTGTGTTGACTGATCACACGAGGGCGCTCTTTAGTTTCTCCAGTATATGGTTACAAAACTGTTGACTGCGATCACACGAGAGCGCTCTTTAGTTTCTCCAGTGTATGCTTACAACACTCAGCTGGCAGGGGCTTTGAGGAGATGGGGGGTGGGGTCATAATCAGGGGAAGGTGGGAGGACCCTGAATACCCAGTACTGCTGGTATTGACATTTTTGCTGTAATCGTTGAAAGCTTTAAAAAGCTGAAGCAATTGCGACAGAGAAACCAACATGTTTTTGCCTTCAATGAACTGGCAAATTACACCTAGCTATTTTTCAGCTCGTTTGGTGAAATACTAATATTGATATTATCCCACAAATACACAGTCACAGTGGTGTAATAAGAATATGCCCGTGTTATTCAGGCAACCCGGAATTTCCCCAAACCATACACACTGTATACCGTCACCATCAGCACAAGCCCACCTCAAAAATCATTTCGCTTTTAGAAAGAACACGCCTGTGTTATTCCAACAAGTTGGCACTCCTTCCTCAATGCCAACAGGCCTGAAGTCTGGTCTGAAAATGGTTGGGTGTATCTTTTGATTATAGGAGAACTGAAAAAACAGCAGGAAGATATGTTAAAATATTGTGTTAGTATTTTCATATATTTTTATGCAAGTCAAGAAGAACTCACCTGGCTTGGTTGGGGGGATGGTTGAATTCACAGCCTCTGAACCCCCTATGGGTCTGCCTTCAGACCCCTCTCTTACACCATTTACTCTCCCTAGCCCCATGTCTCCCTAGCCCCATGCCTCCCTAGCCCCATGCCTCCCTAGCCCCATGCCTCCCTAGCCCTATGCCCGGGTGTCATGTCAGGACCTTAACCACCCCAAATCATCCAAGGGGTACTTTTTTGGGAAAAATTCAGCACTGTTGGAAACTGGTACTTTCACCTCTTCAAATGGGACAAAATGACTACCTGGCAAGAAGTACAGGCCATAAGTGCTGAATATGAAAGATCAACGAAAATGTATGGTGCATTTTGAAGATAAGGGCATGTTTCCAATAGTGCACTGATGGAGTTTGGAGGATTCAGGGAAGGTTTCTAGCCAGAATACCTGGGGCGGTTAGGGTTTTAATATAAAGTTTGTGGTTTGATTTTTATTTATAAACGGCAGATTGGCTGTGGCCTAGTTTTCAAAACATTCATTGTTGTAAATATGTTTTTTTGGTAATTAAACAATTCTCTAATCTATTATTGTACACAGAGTGCTGCATTATGACATGGTCATATAAATGTAATTGCTTTCTTTTGATTTTGTTATAAATCTACGCATTACGAGAGAGAACAAATCATGTAAAAGCCAGACAATTTCTATGCAATAAGAAGAAATGATGTAAAATTATTGAACTTATGTACTCTTGTTCGGAAATCATGGTGTCAGATTGAGACAGGCTGGTTATTAATCAGTTGCCTAAACTAAAGAGAAAATAACGATATAGAGTGGTATTACAGGACAATGTAAATGAACAATTTTATTGCTTATAAATTTTTACTTAAAATCAGTGTTGAATTTGGCCAGAAATTTACCAACAAAAGGTAGATTGTGATTTAAGGTTTAAGCCGTTTAAAAAAAATGTAATTTAACACAAGAAGTGTTCAAAGTGTGCACTGCGAAGAAGGGAGATAGACCGGTGTTTATGTTCGCCGGCTAGAAGGGTGAAGAAATAATTAAAATTTCATCTTTTTTTTGGGGGGGGGGGGGGGGCTTATGTTTTTGGAAGAGGGAGGGAGTTAAAAATATTGACACAATTGACTTCATCTTACAGAGAGTGTACACCATTGGTAAAAATGAAGAGATCCGTTTATTCATTTTGTCATTACATAAAAGAGAACATGCATTCAGATTTCTGTTTAAAGGGACAATATCGTCGCGATCAGTGGAAGGGGGTAGTGGAAGGGGGAGGTAGTCAGTGTCTCTTGGATCTCCTGTATCATGGTCAACCATAGGATACCATGTTTCACGTGCCAACTGTTTTGCATTTACCATTGCATATCATCGATCCTGGACACGCAATTTCAAATCCTTGCTGATACAAGTGAAGATCTGTTGCAACTCTTATAATGCAACATTTCATAGTTTGTTACACAGATGATAATGGCATTGTTTTTTCAGCCGGAGAAAAAGAGAATGATTTTAATAAACACATTATATTGGATGGAATTGAACATCAACACATTTATGGATTTTAAAATATTGATTTTTATTTATTTATTTATTATTATTTTTCTTTTTAAGAGAAACTGGTCTTCATTGGTGCAACACAGAATTAACTTTTAGCTTATAGTTTAAAGTTTTATTTTTCGCGTGCTGTTGTAATTTAAATATTTACAACATTTTGTAAATATTACTCCTCAGCAGTTTATTTATTTTATCCCCATTTTTGGTAAAATTGCATGTTTGTGGTTTGTTCGCTCAGAGTTGTGAAGTATTCAGTTTAATTTATAATACATAGGCCAAAAAATGCATAGGCCAAAAAATGCATAGGCCAAAAAAATTCAAAAAAACTCTCTGGTCTCTGGTCTCCGCGCACATCGCCTGAGACCCCCACTTCAGCATTTTTCCTTTGGCTATGAAATGATGTCCAATTGCAGCCAAAATTGCTGGATCGATTGGAATTCTGCCACGCTATGTTTTAAACGACATTTTCACATAGGGGTATGAACGTCTGTGTGGCCTTCCTTTGCCTCCATACTTTGTGTAGCCCCTTTAGGAAATTTGGTCTTGTTTCAAATAACCGCGTATACATGTATCACGTATTTCACTGGTTGGTAAAGACCTATGACCAGAAACCGGAGACTTTTTTTGGGGGGGGGACTTTTTTTATTAATATGTGTAATCTAACTCTTCTGACCCAGAGGGAAAAAACCTTTAAGATGTATCATGTCTATAGTTGATGGTAATAAACAATTGATTTAATTTCATCAAACTATAAATATCGTGGCACCCGCTGCTATATAGGATTCTAGCCGGCCAATCGACATTGGGCAAGCTCGGTGGTCGAGAGGTTAAGATGTCTGCACTAGTAAGCAGGAGGTCGTGGGTTTGAATTCCGCCCGAGTCACCTGTGAAGTTTTTTCCACAGACACTCGGAAAGTACTGAGTATACAGTGCTATACACACGTCGGTGTAGGGCAAAATTAAATCAATTATGTATCATATCTGTTCTATGCTATTTTATGACTTCAATCTGAAAAATGGTGAAAACATTAAATACTTTTCTTGAAGGCAGGAAAACAACAAGTTTGAAAATAAAATGTTTCATATTTTGTCAAAAGCATGGTGTAACAGTAAGCAATAGCCAAAAAGAATGTATTATGACGACCCGTCTTAATTACCCCTGTACGGATTAATTAATACCCTCCTACTATACCTGCACTTGAGTGGCAAGTAACTATAGAGATCAAAATCAGTCAACTGCCTGTTTTGACTGTTGACCCAAATGTGCACACAGGGGCATTTTTTGACTGGTTTTTACTGTCATTTTGACCACCCTCAACAATACCAGACAATGCTTTTACCAGTCAAAAAACGGTTGACTCATTTTGACCTGTAAATGTACTTACTACACGTAAGGTTTGACAGTGTTTGACTTTTTAAGTGCACTAGATATACCTTGGCAAGTATATCAACATTTTGACTGATTTTGACACTTGCAGTAGTAGGAGGGTTAATACTGTAAAAATATGCATCTGAAGAATGTTTCTGAATAATAGAGAGGTGATGCATCTTTTGTTTTGTTTTGTTAACTGTTACATCATATCCTAATTGTGGTACAGATTGTTATATAATTAATAATGATATAGTAACCATTATTTAATGAAACTGCACTCACAAAAAATGAGATTAAAGTCACAAACTTTATCAGAAAGTGTGGCCTTACAAGGTCAACATTTAAAGGGACAGTATCGTCACGATCAGAGCAGATTTTTCAACAGGGTGTCCTAATTTAATATGAACATAGTGACTGAAAATTACTGGCTCATTTATGCAGCAGCAAAGGTATATGACATTATCATGTGGGGTATTATTTTCAGTCACTGAGTTAATCTAAAACAAGCACTCTGATTCCATGCCCTGTTGATTGTGACGATACTGTCCCTTTAACAAATGGGCTTGAATAGAATGCATGACATTTTGAAGCTATGTACTGTTTTAGTGATTAATTTATTGTTTGTATAACATTGGAAAGCTCTTTTCAATCTGATTTCAGAAATTGCAAAAATTGATATTTTCATTGTCATTTTGTGGGAGCAGGTCACATAAGGCCCCCAAAAAAGGTCTCCGGTTTCTGGTCATCGGTCGGCTTCAAAATTATTGCGGTGATGCGCTTTTTTTCTTTTTCTTTTTTAGCCATCTTTTTTTTTGCCCACAGGGAAATATGTGATAATTGTATATGCAGGGACCAAATTTCCCACATATAAAGTATGGTAAATTTGTTTATACCGTTCTGGCCCCATATTGGCACACTTTAAGAAGAGGCTACCCCCAGCAGGGGTATATATAGGGGAGCAAATAACCTTTTCCCCCCATAGCTCAAAGATAGATGAAACCCCAGTAGCAGCCATTTCCCTCAACTTGAGAGAAGGATGCACAGGTCAGGGGTTACATGAACACCTCCTTAAGGCCCCCCACCCCCCCGGTCATAGGCTGGCTTCAAAATCGGTGCGGTAACGTACTTTAAAAAAAAAAAAATTAATTGGTAATCTTTCTTTTTTTGCCAACCAGTGAAATAGATGACATATGTATACAGGGTTAATGAAACACTGTACACTAAGTATGGTGGCTAAGAGAGGCCTCACAAATCGGTTCATACCCCTATGTGATGAAGTCATTTAAATTTAAAGCACAGCACGACAGAATCCCAGTCGATCCAGCAATTTTGGCTGCAATTGGACATCGCTTCATAGCAACAACAAAAATAGAAAACTAAAAATGCAAACGCGCGGGTCTGACCCAGAAACTGGAAACCTTTTTTAGGTCCTAATCTGTAAGTATAAAACCTATCAACAATATCTATTAAGATAATTATTAAGAACTTGAATTGTATTACTTTTAATATTCGAACTGAAAAATAAAGTAAAATATATTAATTAAGGTATTTATATAGTGCCATAGGTGGCATTTTAATGTGTTTTATCCTAGTGTTTATTTGAATGTGAACATTCAAATAAATTACCCTAAAAATGACCCTTACGCAATACCACAGCATGTTTTCAAAAGTGATTATTTGGTTTGGCTTTTACATGCATTGATATTGATACCTTATGGAAATCAAGAATTAAAATTAAGCTCATCAAGTACCAGAGACAAATTGTGAAATAAATCCACAATTTCTAACGAAAATTCCATGATTTTTGTCTAAGTTTGTGTAAAAGTTTTCATCCAAAAAAAAAGAGAGAAACGTATCTGATAAACTATGTCTTGTAATTTGTTTCCTGAATATTGGTGAACAATATCTAAGTATTATAAAGCCTGTTTGCGGTGACACCATGTGAAAAATTCTCTTTGAGTAGTAAGTTCTGAAAAGAACTGGTGGTTACAACTCGACGTTTCGATCAGTATGCTCTGATCGTCTTAAGTACGTATATTGCATATGATTATTACTTGTAATTCACGTAATAGCTCAGGTCTCAGGTCTAAATAACAACTTTTGTGAATATAAATTAACATTGTACAGAAAAAAAAAACGAACAAGAAAACATTTAAATAATTTTAAGTTTTTTTCTTCCTCTTTCATTCATCGCATTCCTCCAACTTTCTTAGTGGTTTTTTTGTTTGTATTTTTCATTTGGTTTTTTCCCGTAATTGAAGGGATGTATGTTGTTCTTTAAAATCACTGTATTATACGTTAACTGGTTGATTGATAACTGGGCTAAAATGATTTGATGAAATTTAATAACGGTTTATTTGTAATTGTACATTGTGTATATTGTAGTGGGGGGGGGGGGGGGGGGTTGGTGGGAGAAGTCAAGCTTTGATGTTGCTTGGGTGTCATTTTATTGAAGATCTTATTAAATGGTCCCTTAGTGGGCGTGATATTTTTAATATGAAGGTCCCATTTTTCATTTCTTTAGAAAATCGATGGTTTGAATGTTCTGTGTTCGTTGTATGTGATATGCACTGTCACAACATTCTGGTTTGTTGGAGATGTTTTGCCTGTTGTTTGTACACGTACCTCTGCTAGAAAAGTTTAAAGAGGATTGAGACCAACCTTACAGGCTTGATATATGAGATGTCAGCGCAGCATTCTTTGGGGGATGATGGTATGACCACATCTCCAACAGGAGACACCATAGGAGTCGGGCCCATTGCATCAGATGCGGTTCCCTTTCTTGGACATAATGAACTGCTTGGACGAGGAGCTACACTATCCCTCATCTCTCAGTAGAAACGGAAGGTATGACATCTCATTAAAGGGAATGTACAACATTGGTATTTGGTGACTTACGTTTATCCCATCCCTCCGGGATTTAACCCTCCTACTGTTTGACCATTTGAAACCATTAAAAATTTCCACTTTCAAAAATGCCCATTGGTTTTGTACACACATGGTGATACCATTTGAACAGTGTTGGTAGCAAGCTTTACTACCATTCAAATCCATTCAAATGCATAGAGGGTCCATTGATTCACCACTTAGAAGTATCCAAACAAGGTTTTGTATTAGCTGTACTACCATTTGGAAAGATCCAAACAAGGTTTTGTATTAGCTGACCTACCATTCAAAACCATTTGGGGGAAATCAATACTGTACACAGTTAATTCACCATTCAAAACCACAAAAGCGAATGGTTTCAAATGGTGCATCAACTTGTATGAAAAAGGTACCAAAAGTAGGAGGGTTAAAGAAATAGATCGTAAAAATTACTGGTGAAATTATCAGTACAATAGGTGTACCCGTTTTAAAGTTAAAAGGACAATAAGTAAAGACTAACTGCGGTGACACCATGTGAAATTCTCAATTGAGTATTAATTAGTTCTGAAATGAACTGGAGGTTACAACTCGCCGTTTCGATCAGTATGCTCTGATTGTCTTCAGGAGAATGCCGGACTCTGGGGAAACGCTGCTGCTTAAGTAGACTGCTGGAGGATCGTGCGAAGGCTGGATGCTGGAGGATTAGTGCATTGAGGCATGCAGACGGGAAACTGGTGGGATCCTTGGAGTGGGGGGGGGGGGGGCGAGAGAGGAGTGTGTGCTCACTGAATTGAATCAGTTGTTAATAATAATTTAAAAGTTTATATTGCGCTCTTTACATGGAGATGATCAAAAGCGCATAACAATGACTTGAAACAGAGTTAAAAACAGACATGAAAGAAACACAAGATTTGTGAAAAAGTTTGATATAAAGTCAGGTCACTGGGCCAGAGCCCAAACTGCAATATGGGGATACGTCTGTCCCGCCGACATCGATAATGTCTCGACCTTTTCAGGAGACAGACGCCTCTAACCCTACCTAGGTAATTTTTATACATGTCTAACTACATGTACCTGACACGGCGACCCTAGAAGTAGAAATATAGAGAGAAAGCAATAAAACCAACATTACATTTTAATCTTACAATCACACATTATAATTCACACCAAAAACAAGCACAGGTGGGGGGGGGGGGAGGGGGAGGTTGGTTGACTTAGGATGTAGGAGATCCCTCAATCTGGGGTGGGTTGTGGACATAATTGATAAGCATACCAACTTTACACAAAGTAAGTTTTTAGATAATATTCCGATTGATTTGCTAATCTGGGGTGCCATGGCCAAGCGGTCTAGTGCATCGGACTTATGTTCTGATGGCTGAGTCGTTAGAATGTGGGTTCGAATCCCAGCCGCGACCATGATACTTGTGTCCTTGAGCAAGACACTTAACTGTAAATGGGTACCTGTGAGGGTATAGATAGTGATTGTGTTTGATTAGCCCTGTATCGCTAACAAAGGTTGCACATAATGGGCTGTATAATCCCCAGGGAGCTGAGAAAGATTATAAGAATGATATTGGACCAGTGACCAGGGGAAATAATGTAAAGTGCGTTGGTACATTATCTAGGGGTGTAGAGTGCTATATAAGTATGATTTATTATTGTTATTATTAATTACCAGAAAGATTAACCCTAACTCCCTAGCCTTAATTACCAGGTACCTTCCTCAATCCTTCATAATCCTCCGAAATGTGTTTGTGCATGAAACTCACTGCCTCAATCCTTCATAATCCTACACTATCAAATGCACGACCCTCCTCAATCCTCCATAATCCTCCAATTGGTGATTTTCGAACATGCCTCATTCCTCCAAAATCCTCCAAATCCTCCAGAGGATTATAGAGGATTTAGCAGGGTTAGGGTTAAAATATATCACAGTGAACTTTGATTTCAATTACAGATGACAATCGACATCCACGAAAAAGAAAGAGAAAAAGGAAGCACAGAAGGAAAGCTTCCAACGTTGGTGATCCTACAGAAATACTTCCCTCCAACTCGAGGCTTTCATCAACCCACGATAATCTTAATCCTCCCAGAGGAACAAATCAGGAACTACAAGCGCAGAGACTCCCGAATGAATCCTCTTCACAGAGAGTGGAAGAAGCACAGCCGCTCACCAAAAACCAAAAGAAGAAGCTTCGCAAGAAGAGAGCCAAACTCGGTAAACCCAGAGATCAGCAGCCGAAACGTGCGACAGAGTTTACATATGATGCCGATGAACAGGGTCCCGGCAGAGGGGAGCGGGATGCATCAGATGATGAGGATGGGTCTGAGGAAATCGCTGGTGAAGTGAAAGAGTTCATGGAGGCGGTGTGGAGGGTATTCAGCTGTGATGGTAAGTTAATAATACTGGCCATACTTTTGCTCACATAGACCAGCCAAACCCTAGTGCAAATGCACCCACTGCAGAATATGTATATGTAAGGGGTGTGTAGCGCTTCAAATAATAAAACTACTTTATTCTTTAATCACTTACCTATACTTGCATGTTCTAGTGCTTCAAATAATAAAACTACTTTATTCTTTAATCACTTACCTATACTTGCATATTCTTATCGTATCCCTTTGCTAAAGTCTTTTCACTTAATATACAGTGTAGTTTATGTATGTACTTTTCACTGTCATGAAACAGCAGCGAGGTCAAACTAAGCCACCATTTGCATATTTCCACTGTCATGAAACAGCAGCCGGGTCAAACTAATTAGGCCATCATTTGCATGTTAAAAGAAGTGATTCCACATGTAGTTCATAAATTTTGTGGTTATTAAAGTAGGGAAATCAAACATTTGTTTAATTACTTATTTTATTCATATTAAATAATAGAACATTTTTGTTGAAGATTTAATTGGCAAGGAAGTTTTAATTAATTATTAGAAAAACAATCAAGCTGACACGAACTATATATTGTTTACTGCTACTTTGGATCTGCCTAGTAACAGCGCGCGGGCTTAAGGTCACTGCCTGCCCTGACTTTACAGGTAAAGTTTGCCATTATTTCTATTCAATTTTGAACTTATTATTTCTAAATTATATACTTAGAGCATGACAAAGGGACTTATTTCACTTTGACAGAAAATTATTATAGGTTTGTTTAGTGGTACTTGTGGAATTTTAGAGACTATGAAAAAAGTGAATTTTTGAGATAGAAAATTAGTATGAATTCAAAGATGTTGTGTTATTGTTAAGAGGAGCACAAGTGTGTTTGTACTGCTGGCATATGTAGTAGGCCTATGTGCTGAAGACATGAGTTTCTGATTATTAATATAATGTAGGCCTCATTTGAAGATATTTAAGTTATGGCTCTTTATGTTTTAGACAAATAACCATCATTTTTATGGATGTAAACTTGGCAATTGGGTAGAGATTGCAGGCGGATTTATGTGATGGGGTGGGTTTGCTGCGCGTTACTTTGGTCGGTGCTTAGGACTGCCTAGCTTGGGGTTTTTCTGCCTTATGTTTTAACACAATTGCTGAGTAATCTAAACAAAAAGAAATGAAAGAAAACTGTAACTAAACAACTCTTTTTCACTGCCTGCCCTGACTTTACAGGCTAATAAAGATCAACCTGAAATCCAGAGAACCTGCGTGCCCTAGCCCCTTTTTCCTTGATGTCGATGTGCAACGCCCCCTTCCCCCGTCCCTCTCACAAGCGTAGTCGGCAGGATTTGGACCTTTTGGAGGATGATCAAGAAATCAAGCTCGGATAAAGAAGAAGCTGTGGTAGCGGTAGGAAATCACACGTACACTTAAAAAGAAAAGAACAAAATTTTAAATAAAAAAATATTAAAAAAAATTAAAATAAGGAATAGTTGATTTATTATCTGGTGTAGAAGACAATTTTGCATTAAAGGGAGCCTGTTGGTTGTGTTTTTTTCACTCTCTTTGAGATTTCACTTGTTGGCTGCAATTGTATAAGCTGTCTTTAAAGGTGCATTGTCAAAACAAAACAAAAAAGAAAAAAAAGTAACAGGAAAGTAATTGTGCAAATTAAACTGCTTAAAGGTATCTTTGGTATAACAACAAAAAGTTAAAGGTGTAAATTAAATTGCTTAAAATTAAATGTACTCATTAGTGTAACAAAACAAACAAAAAAGAGTTAAAGGTGTGAATTAAATTGCTTAAATGTACTCATTAGTGTAACAAAAAACAAAACAAAAAAGTTAAAGGTGTGAATTAAATTGCTTAAATGTTCGCATTAGTGTAACTAAAAAAGGTTAGAGGTCAGTTAAATTGCTTAAAGGCACTCCGGTATATATATAAAAGTAAATAAAAATTAGATTCGGAAAAAAAAAAATGGTAAATTACGTTAAAGTAAAGGGTAAGGCCATGTTTTTTTAATAACTTGGATTACGGAATCGCCGCTCGAAAAAATCGCGTTTCTGAAAAAAATTAAAAAAATCCCCGCCCGAAAAATCAAATTTTGTAGTAAAAAAAAAAAAAAAAAAAAAATCCACAACACTTACAACAGTGCCACCGATCGCGTACAAAACACCATCGTGTACAAAACAATACTTTTAGATCACATTTTCTTCAAATACAACAAGATCCCTACAATACATGTACAGTAAATGTGTACACGTACCGTGAGCCAGTGAACGGAGAAAAAATCGCGTCGATGTATGATGGAAACCAGACCAATGTTATGCATTCACGCATAAAAGTGCGAGTCCGTTTATAGACTATACTATTTGCCCAAGTGCATACATTGGCCATTTAGTAACAACTACATGTACGCAGCATCGCGCGACTTGACCTCACGGCCCAAACTCATGCAATCGATTGCTGTGTCAACAAATGGTCTGTGTGTGCGAATTTGTTTAGGGTCGCGGCGTAAAGTTAGGGTCGGTCAGAAACCGGAAACAGAACATTTTGTTAAGCCTAAACACTCGCGACATTCATTCAGTGACTTTCTGCTTTTGTCTACATAAATTGTGTATAATGTACGTGTTTTAGAAGCCGCCTGCGTGCCTTCGGTATTTTTTTTTCCTTTTTTTTTTCGCCCCGCCCGATTTCGTGAGCTCGGAATTCCGTAATCCCGATCATTTTCTTTTTTTTTTTTTTTTTTTTTTCCCCGATCCCCGCTCATTTTTTGTAGCTTACAAATCCGTAATCCAAGTAATAAAAAACAAACGGCCTAAGGAGGGTGTACACCAGTTCCCATTGAAGTCAGAGAATGGGCCCCTCATGCTGGGGGTACTACAAACTGATCACCCTAAGGCACAGGGACTTCTGTACAGCAAAGAAGATGGCAGCATGGTTGTAGTTCCCTCCCAGAATGGACTTGTTGGCCCATCTCCAGATGGCTGGGGAGATCATGAGTTTACAGTACTGATGCCGGACCCCAGCCCTGCTTCTGAGACTGCACCTACGATGACAGACAAATTACTAGAGATGTTGGCTAAACCTCGCACCCAGCTGGTGATGGCTCCCGAACGCAAGATTACTCCCTTCGATGGCAAGCCTTGTGAAGTGCGTGATTTCATCACATCCATTGAGGATGCCTTTCAGCGGTATTCCATACCTGCAATGCAGAGGGGCGCCTTTCTTGTGGACTACCTGCGTGGGATACCGAAAGCGGAGGTCAAAGCCCTATTGGCCGCTGGGCAAACCGTTGGGGAAGTGTTGCTGTTCATAAAGAACTCCTACGGTGAAAAGTTGGCCGTTGGGGAACTCCAGCGCCTCTTTCTTGAGAGAAAACAACGCCATGGCGAAGGAGTTCGAGATTTTGCAGTTGATCTAGAGAAGCGCTTCATGAGACTCACAAGACGGGATGAGAAGCTGTACTCTCAACCCAAACGCTGCTCTGACAGAGCAGTTCATAGAGGGACTGAATGACACATACATCAGAAATACATGCAGGGATATGTACGAAGGGATGCGGTGAAATCCTTCCGAGAACTACGGGAGTACGCCTTGAGGCGGGAAGGACAGGAGGATGCAAGATCCAGAGCGACCATAAATTCTACCGCTCATCAAGCCGCCATGCAGTTGGGAGATAAAGCAACAGCTACAGACAATCTTCTGGGGGCTCTTAAGGAGATGACTGACAAGGTAGTGAAGGCTGTCCAAGATGTCGTCAGGCCTCCAATAGGCTATCCTCGAAACTATCTCCCGAGCTATACTTACCAGAATGCCAGTCCTCAACCACAAATGGGCTCGCCTTATTTCCAGCCCCATCCCGTCGTTGCCCCTCCCAGGTTCGGCCATCCAGGATGCAGAGGACTTTGTTATTCGTGTGGCTCCCGGGACACTTTGCCCGAAACTGCCCCTACCGAAACGGGGCCAATGACAGATACCGACCAAGCGGCAGAGGATTTGTACCTGAAGCACCAGCGCCCCAAGACCCACAACCGCAGCCTGAAGGTAGACCGGAACGAAGTCAGCAATCACCGCCGGTGTTAAACGGCCAGCCTCTGCTATGTAGCGAGCCAGCTTGCGGAGGTTAATGTAGATGGCTCGACTACCCCAGTGGATAGGAAGTTTCTATCAAAAACAGTCGGAGAGTGCTACTCTGTTCCTGTAATGTTTTCTGGAGTTACAGTTCCCTGCTTGCTTGACCCAGGTTCCCAAGTGACAACTGTTGGTGAATCATTTTTTAAGGCCCACCTTGCCCCCAACGGGTTCAGGCTCCGACCGATCCCTGAGCTTTTCACCCTTGTCTCTGCGAATGGTGCCAATATGCCCTATGTTGGCTACTTTGAGACGGATATTCATGCCATCGGACAAACTATCAGGTCTCGAGTTGTGCTTGTTCTCCGGGAGAAGTCTCCAGCTCCGCAGACAAAGGCAGGTGTGCATGGAATTTTGGGAATGAATGTGCTGCAGCAGTGTTGGGAAGACCTCCTAAGCTCAAGTCACAAGCCTCATCTGACGAAGATACCTTGGCCGTCCCAAGACCCAATTTGGCAGAGAGCCTTGAAGACCACTGGACAGACTCTAGAGTTCGGAGCCAAGGATGGTAAAGTTGGTAAAGCATACCTTGGGGGGCAGTCTGTTGTATTGTCAGCTCATCAAGTAGCCATTGTGAAAGCAAAAGGACACAAAGGTCCAGGAGGCAATGCATATGAGGCTGTATTGGAGCCAACAGCGAGCAGAGGTACTCCTATGGGAGTTGCGATCCCTTCCTGTCTTGTAAAGGTTGAATCTGGCAGCTTCAATGTGACACTCTATAATGAGACTAACTCGGACGTAATCATCCCAAAATCAGCTGAGCTTGGCACCCTCTGCTTAGGATCTGTTGTCCGCGACCGTGAGAAAGAAGCCAATGACTCTCCATCAGTTATTATAGGAAACATCAGTGCAGAAAAGACAGACGCGGAGGACAACCAAGTAGACATTGGCTCAGGCATCACCCCATATCAGAAGTCTCGAGTGACAGCACTCTTGGAGAAACATCGGGATACATTCTCTCGTCATGCCCTGGACATAGGATACACGGACACTATTGTTCATCATATTGATACAGGGACGGCTCACCCTGTTCGTCAAAGACATAGACCTCTCCCTCCCTCACAGTACAAGGCAGTACGAGACCACATCCATAGTTTGTTGGAGGAAGGGATTGTAAGGGAGAGCGGCAGCCCATGGGCATCTCCAGTAGTGGTGGTCCAGAAGAAAGATTCCAGCATTCGTTTATGTGTAGACTACCGCCGACTTAATCAGCTGACACATCGGGACTCATTTCCCTTACCTCGAATAGAGGAGTCCCTGCAGGCCCTTGGTGGGGCGAAGTTCTTCAGTGTCTTAGACTTGACCAGTGGATATTACCAGGTAGCCGTACATCCCGATGACGTTGAGAAGACGGCATTTGCAGTACCATTTGGGCTATTTGAGTACACCCGCCTCCCATTTGGCTTGTCCAATGCACCTGCAACATTCCAACATTTGATGCAGCGATGTCTTGGAGAGCAGTGCTTCGATAACGTCCTTATTTACTTGGATGATATAATTGTGTACTCTCCCGACTTTGACACCCACCTAGCCCACCTCGATGGCGTGTTCACCAAGCTGCGAAACCACGGCCTTAAACTGAAGCCAGCCAAATGTCACCTGTTGAAGACCGAGGTTCAGTACCTGGGGCACCGAGTTTCCAGCAGCGGGGTTGCTGTGGACCCTGAAAAGATAAACGTTGTGAGGGAGTGGCCTGAACCTGCTTCTGTGAAGGATGTCCGAGCATTCCTGGGGTTCACTGGCTTCTTCCGCCGTTTTATTCAAGGTTATGCCTCCATCGCAGGACCACTCTTCCGTTACTTAAAGGGTGATCAGAAGCAGAAGCGCAGAAATACCAAGCCCATCAACGGCCCAATCAACCTCGACGAGGCTGGGAAACAGGCATTCCATCGACTTGTTGATTGTGTCACTACTTCGCCCATTCTGTCATATGCAGATTTCTCTAAGCCGCCCGTGTCGAGACAGATGCCAGTATGACAGGACTGGGTGCAATTTTGTTCCAACAGGATGATGACGACAACAGCCGTGTCATAGCATATGCTTCACGAACGCTGCGACCTGCAGAACGGAGTGGCCGCTACAGTGCATTTAAGCTGGAACTACTGGCTGTGAAATGGGCCGTCACAGAAGTCTTCAAAGATTATCTTGTCTGCAATAAATGTGTGGTTGTGACCGATCATCATCCGTTGCTTTTCATTGACAAGGCCAATCTGGGATGTATGGAGATGAAGTGGATGCAGCAGTTGTGTTCTTTTGACTACGAACTCTGTTATCGTCCAGGGAGAAACAACCAAGCTCCCGATGCACTGTCTCGTATGGATAAACCTGAGCAGGAGAGAGATGTTGAATGTATCACTATCGCGCCGAAGGTTATTGAGGTCCATTCATCGGAGATACTGGCATGTCTTGGAGGTTATTCGCCAGGTGTAGAGCTTCCAATCGCTTTTGCCCATTGTATTGAAACCTGTCAGAGTGGTGGTGTCCAATGTCTACCCGGATATACGGCAGAACATCTGGAGAAAGCCCAAAAAGATGATCCAGTCCTAGCAGATGTGGTTCGTTTTGTTGGACAGGGGCGCAAACCTGACCGTGCTGAATGAGCAAACCTGAGCAAAGAAAGCCTTGCTGTACTTCGAGACTGGAAGAGGTTAATGATCAAAGACAGGCTGCTTTGTCGCAAGGCGACTTCTCCAAGTGAGCACCAGAAGCTGCTTCAGCTAGTACTGCCGGAATCTCTCCAGGAGGAAGTGATGCGTAGGTTCCATGATGATGCGGGCCACTTTGGCCCGAAACGCACTTGGCGGCTTATATGGTCCCAATTCTACTGGCGAGGCATGGAGGTTTCTGTTCGAGACTGGTGTACTAGATGTCAGCGTTGTGCCATTAGTAAGCCACCTACACACCAGACCAGGCCACCATTTTCGTCACTGAACGCATCGGCCCCTATGGAGACAGTCACAATAGACTTCACTGTCCTGGAAGCATCTAAGGATGGCTTCGAAAATGTGTTGATTGCTACGGATGTTTTTACAAAATATGCCTGGGCCATCCCAACCAGAGATCAACGAGCTGTCACAGTAGCCAAGGCTCTTGTGAAGCACATCTTTCTGCCATTTGGATGTCCTCTCCGTCTTCATTCTGACTGCGGTCGGAACTTCGAGTCCCAGATAGTCAGGGAGCTATGTGAACTGTACGGCATCCAGAAAAGCCACACTACCCCCTACCATCCGGCCGGGAATGGTCAGTGCGAACGCTTCAACCGCACTTTACATGGTATGCTGTCTACCCTTCCGGAGAATAAGAAGCAGCACTGGACACAGTATCTCCCTGCCCTGATGTACACGTACAACAACACGGAACACTCTACCACAGGCGTTGAGCCATTTTTCCTAATGTATGGGCGGAATGGCCGTTTCCCCCATGGTCTACACTTAGGCTGGGAAGCACCCAAGGCCAGGGGAATCATGCCGGCTTGTCAGAGTACATGAGGAGACACCAGAAGGCACTGAGGGAGGCTTGCAGGATAGCAACCAGGAAAACCAAACAGGCTGCTGTAGCTCGTCAGGCCTTGAGGGCAAAGAGTGTTTTTGAAAAGCCTTTGGGAATTGGCCAGTATGTCCTCATCCGCAAGCATGCTCGTCAGGGGCGGAAGAAGCTTCAGGACTACTGGGAGACAGAGCCTTTCCTGGTAGTTAAGCAGCCATATGAGGATCAGCCAGTATACGTCGTCCGCAATCAGTCAGGACATGAGAAGGTTGTTCATCGGTCTCACATAAAGCACTGTCCATGGCTCCCGGATAGGCACGCTGATGGCAGCTCTTCATCAGAAGAAAGCTCTTCGTCGGACCCTTCGAGTGAGAACTCTGAGTCAACACCTAGGGGTTATATCCTCAGGCCCCGCAATCTGGTCGTGGAACCTGAGGCTGTTGTGAAACTCCCAGGCGATGGAGACAGTACGGACATTCCCCCGTTTCCAGATGGTATCTCAGAGACAACAGTCCAAGCCCTCAATGTTGACCAAAAGCAGCCTGCAGCGATTGCATTGGGCAATTCCCCTGAGCAGGTAGTGCCAAGTACTAGCCGATCTGATGGATCAACAGATACATCCATACCCAGGAGGTATCCAGTGAGGACAACTCGTGGCAAGCTACCAGACCGTTTTTCTCTTTAGATTGTTTCTGCGTTTTGTAGAGTTTTACATGTTCTCCTTGTTGACATTTTCTGTCTAGCAAACCGAAAAAATGTATTCAGATTGATGTTTGTTGTATTGATCTATTTTGCTGGACATTGTGTTCCCCATGTTCCGCATTCCGATAGACCCAAAATCATCGAGGACGATGATTTCTAGGCTGGGAAGAGTTGTAAGGGGTGTGTAGCGCTTCAAATAATAAAACTACTTTATTCTTTAATCACTTACCTATACTTGCATGTTCTAGTGCTTCAAATAATAAAACTACTTTATTCTTTAATCACTTACCTATACTTGCATATTCTTATCGTATCCCTTTGCTAAAGTCTTTTCACTTAATATACAGTGTAGTTTATGTATGTACTTTCCACTGTCATGAAACAGCAGCGAGGTCAAACTAAGCCACCATTTGCATATTTCCACTGTCATGAAACAGCAGCCGGGTCAAACTAATTAGGCCATCATTTGCATGTTAAAAGAAGTGATTCCACATGTAGTTCATAAATTTTGTGGTTATTAAAGTAGGGAAATCAAACATTTGTTTAATTACTTATTTTATTCATATTAAATAATAGAACATTTTTGTTGAAGATTTAATTGGCAAGGAAGTTTTAATTAATTATTAGAAAAACAATCAAGCTGACACGAACTATATATTGTTTACTGCTACTTTGGATCTGCCTAGTAACAGCGGGCTTAAGGTCACTGCCTGCCCTGACTTTACAGGTAAAGTTTGCCATTATTTCTATTCAATTTTGAACTTATTATTTCTAAATTATATACTTAGAGCATGACAAAGGGACTTATTTCACTTTGACAGAAAATTATTATAGGTTTGTTTAGTGGTACTTGTGGAATTTTAGAGACTATGAAAAAAGTGAATTTTTGAGATAGAAAATTAGTATGAATTCAAAGATGTTGTGTTAAGAGGAGCACAAGTGTGTTTGTACTGCTGGCATATGTAGTATGTGCTGAAGACATGAGTTTCTGATTATTAATATAATGTAGGCCTCATTTGAAGATATTTAAGTTATGGCTCTTTATGTTTTAGACAAATAACCATCATTTTTATGGATGTAAACTTGGCAATTGGGTAGAGATTGCAGGCGGATTTATGTGATGGGGTGGGTTTGCTGCGCGTTACTTTGGTCGGTGCTTAGGACTGCCTAGCTTGGGGTTTTTCTGCCTTATGTTTTAACACAATTGCTGAGTAATCTAAACAAAAAGAAATGAAAGAAAACTGTAACTAAACAACTCTTTTTCACTGCCTGCCCTGACTTTACAGGCTAATAAAGATCAACCTGAAATCCAGAGAACCTGCGTGCCCTAGCCCCTTTTTCCTTGATGTCGATGTGCAACGCCCCCTTCCCCCGTCCCTCTCACATATAGTTAGCAACAGGAGAGGCGTATTGTTATCACCAAGGCAGAACAATTGTCCAAACCCTAGTGCAAATGTACCCACTGCAGTAGTTAGTTTTCATTTGCCCCCCCCCCCCTTCAACATTTTTGGGTACCTCCTGCTATACCTCTGGTGCAAGCACACGTCCCTCCCTGATTTTGCTTTGCCATCCCCTGGAATAGCCATCTAGCTCCCTGGTGTATGACCTTGACTATGTACGTGTATGGACTCAAGCTTTCATGTATGTAATCACTATTTAGAAGTCAAAGAACATAGAATTCTTAAAATGGAATTCCCTTTTGCAGGAAATTAACATGGTTATAGGCAGTTCACATACTAGCAACTTTGTACAATGCAGGGGGGTGAGGGGGAAGTGGCGTAAGTGGCGTACCCAAAGTGGGGGAAGGGGTCGGCTGCCCCACTTGTTGACAAAATAGTGTCCGTTGGTAAATTCTCAAACTTCTGAACTTCTGCTAAAGATTGAGATAATTTGTTGGTTCATTTGATTTACCCCAAAAATGTTTGCTTCCCCCCACTCTGAAAATCCTGGCCACGCCACTTGGGGGGGGGGGGGAGGGGCACTTATTTGCGATTTTCCAAGATCCTTTTGTCCTATTAAGGTTTGGATAAAATATATTTAGAGAAATAATCTCAAAGCTGAAAACGAGTTATTTATATTTACTTCCATCTGTCATCCATGCAAAGGGACCAAGGCGAAGACTGCCTCGTCTCAGGCTCGTCTATTCCAGGCGATGATTGGACAATTGACAGATAATCAGTTACCACAAGAGACTCTCATACTCCTGAGAGACGTCAAGAATTTACTGGTTCTCCAGGATTTCACAAGAGCACGGCTGAGACTGACAGAGCTTGGAGAAAATCTTGGGAATACTTCCCAATCAGGTCAGTGAATCTAGAACTGTAAATTGTTACTTTATCAATGGCAAGGGGAAAATTAAGAAGGGGGTGAAAAGGGGGCGGGGCACCCCTGTCCCTTAATTTACATGGATTATTGGGAAGTTATTTGCTTGTTTGTAACCACATTTTGTTTTGGTTGGTGTTTTTGAGAGACAACATGCAACCGCTTCATTGAAATGAGGAATGTCCCCCAAATTTCACATAGTGAGATATGGATATCAACTTAAAGAGAATTTAATGAGCTTTCTGATGATACCAAACATTAATTTTTGGTTCATTTCATTCCTGTGTTAGGATGTGATAAATTGATAATGTAATAATGCAGTCATGCACGTTTTGTGAAATTTGGAAGTCCATTACACGGAAACATGTGTTGGGGGACATTTCCTTATTTCAATGGAGCGGGTTACATTTGTCACTGAAATTTTGAGAAAATTCATCAACACATTGAACCAGTTGACGTCGGGAATATTTATTTTTTTCCGGTCCCCGTGCGGGTTTATTTTCAGTGAAAAATCTGGAAAAAATTTCTAGCCATTAATAATTTTTTTTGCCAATGAAACTAAGTTCGGACAACCAAATAAACACCTTTACTCATTGACATTTTGAGAATTAAATGGCTAGTTTTTTAATTACGGTTGTGTTTGTTCAGCACAATTAGACCGTTGGCAAGCTCCGATGCAACGGCCTATTAGCGACCAGCGCCCGGTTGAAAAGACGGCATACCCGGAGAGAGATCGAATGCCTCGTAAACAATGGATATAAATCCGTCTTTACAAATGCTTGGCTGGTACATCAAAGGAACAGGTCTTGGATAAAGGGATTAGGCAAAAATCAACAAAAAGAGTGAACTCGTTCAGTATTTGCAGTGCATTTTGTCCGGGGCCACCGAACTGTGACCCCATGGACTCCGAGAAGCGATTACGTGTATACAAGTCAGCCGCCACGACGGCACGCCACGTGTGGCATGTTGACAAGTCTCCCGGTGACACACACAAAAATCGGAATGCGTGTTTAGATGCTCTCCGATCCGCTGTACAAAAAAAAATTGCGTGTATACACGGCATCCGAAGCGAACTGGTTAAGGGAATTAAATTTTCAACAGTCTTTGTCTTGTGCTGGGACGGTTAACCAAAAACTACACAAGAAAATTTGCTAACTGACTAACCAAAACCAATTTAAACAAATATATATATATATAAACAAATTTTGGAAGAATTTGCTGCACATTTTGTTGTTCAAGACTTTCTTTTTTTACCACATTGGTTATTAATTAAAAAACATTGCAGGAAGTTTATTGATGGTTTTTGATCCATTTGCAGACTATATCTAGTTGTATGACCATCAGGTGACAATTATTACCTTTCAGTTAACCCTCCTACTGATAGACCATTTGAAACCATTCAAAATTTCCACTTCCAAAAATGCGCATTGGTTTTGTTTCACACATGGTGATAACATTTGAACAGTGTTGGTAGCAAGCTTTACTACCATTCAAATCCATTCAAATGCATAGAGGGTACATTGATTCACCGCTTAGAAGTATCCAAACAAGGTTTTGTATTAGCTGTACTACCATTTGGAAAGATCCAAACAAGGTTTTGTATTAGCTGACCTACCATTCAAAACCATTTGGGGGAATCAATACTGTACACAGTTATTTCACCATTCAAAACCACAAAAGCGAATGGTTTCAAATGGTGGATCAACTTGTATGAAAAAGGTACCAGAAGTAGGAGGGTTAAACAGTAAACTAATAGGTAATTCCCAGAAAATTAAAACAGTAGTGAACTATTTTTATTATTATTATTATTTTTTTTTAAATGATTTGTTTGCAGAAAATGTATCCATATTTTCAACCCTGGCTGAATATTGGGTGAATGATGTGGCAGCTCTACATTGACAATGTTTTAAAGATAATTCTCTTGAGGTCAGAATCTGCTTTCATTTTTAATATAGGTTTTCCCGGCCAATTTCAAAACTTTTTGGTTCATTTTCGTTCAATCGTATGCAAATTCTGATGAAATTGAATGAACTCTAGTGACACTTTTATTTAGAATGTATTTATTTGGGTCATGAGTTGGGTTAAATGACAATGGAATACCCAACTTGGGAATTTGAATGTATCTTTTTGCTGATTGAATGATAATGTAAGGAGCATTCATTTTCAATTCAAATTGAACGACTTGGGTATTAAATGGAATGAAAAATGTTTGAAATTCGCCGGGAAAACCTATTTTAACCCTAACTCCCTAGGCCCATTTGCTTACACATAACCTGAATCCTCCAAAAGTCCTTCAGTAGTAAAGCAAGCACATGACATGTATGCACACATGTGTTTCTAATCTGTGATACATGTACATGGCCAAGGACCCTCCCTGCATGCATGGAGCAATAAACAGTGTCCACTGACCCAAAGCACTGACCTTCCAATCACTACAACAAGCATGGATGTACATGTACCATGGAAAGGCAAGTATGCCTAATAACCTCAATCCTCCAAAATCCTTCACTTTAGCAAAGAGCATGTAGCATGTAACCTCAATCCTTCAAAATCCTTCACTTTAGCACTAGCATGTAGCATGTATGTAACCTCAATCCTTCAAAATCCTTCACTTTAGCAAAAAGGATTTTGGAGGATTTGAGAAGGTTAGGGTTAATCAAATTTTACAGAATCAAAAAGCACACATGTAGTTTGGTAAAATGTCACAAAAACCAACTGATTTGACAAACGAGTATCCGTCATTCCAAAGACTGCATTTTCAATAAGTGGTGCTTGGTTGCGTATTGTGAATATGATTTAACAGGCATTTTCAAAGGCAAAATCTCACCACATTTACATCACAGAGACTTTGGTCACAAATGTTTTGGCAAAGCCTTGTATTAATTTCGCTGACCCTGAAAAGTTTGATTGCCCAAAATATTGCCTCCTTTAACAATTTTGAGAACAAACTAGGGCTGTGCATTTTCGGATATTTTTGGAACCGGATACCCGAAATCAGGAAACTTCGGATACCTGGATACCCGGATACCCGTTTTCATTTTTGTTGAAAACATGCTGAGTCCGGTGATGCACAAATACATGTACTGTAAATGGTAACAAATTGACTTTTATAATACAGAGGATACCATACTTAAATCGATCTTTTCTTTATTGGAGTGTAATCTCTTGAATTTAAAGATAATTGTCTGTAACAGTGTAAACATTACATTGTTCAAGAGTCCGAATTTTAAAAAGTCATTTACGGGTAATTGGAACCGAAAAATGGAACCGTTTCGGTCGGGTGTCCGGATACCTGGCACAGCCCTAGAACAAACTCCCTTAAAACTTACACATCATGTTCCTTGCACCCTAATACATCTTGCTAACAAATTTCAGGCAGATTAGTAAAATGAAATTTTTGGCTCAAATTGGCAAAATTTGCGAGGGGTAAGTAAGCCTTGTTTATTTATTTCATCGAGCCCTCCAAAATAAATATTGCTTTTCACAATTTTTAAGAACACCATTGAAACTTACAAATCATGCTCCTTGCACCCACAAGTGATATAAAAAAAATTCACTTTCGGACATTTGCTTCTAGTACTTTGACCCTAACCACCCTGTATCCATCAAAATCTATCCCCCTGTTTTGGAGGATTTCGGCGGATTCAGGATATCTCCACATTGAGCATATGGCGGACTTTGATGGATTCAGGATTTCAATAGTTTTTAACTGCTTGATCATGTTGGTTGTTGTATTTTGATGGATTATAGTTACATGTACTGTACATGTACAGCCAACACTTGTATGTGTTAGATTTTGATGGATTCTATGCAGCAACATACTATACAAATTTTCATGTGAGCATGGTATCCTGAATCCGCCAAAATCCGCCAGAAATTTAGTGGTGGATTTTGGCAGATTCAGGATATGTCCAATATCTACACTGGCGGATTCTGATGGATTCAGGACACCAGCATTTTGTGTGTGACAAAAATGGTGGATTCAGGATACTTTCTAGTAAAAATACCTTAATATACGGTAACGGAATTACTGTTACAATGACTTTTACTGTGACTTTGACATCTTCTGTGACAAACTTTTATTTAATGTTAATTAATAAATATTTTTCAATAAAAAAACCCTAAAAAAACAATGTTTCTTAAAAATATATGACACAATGTTCAGTTTGAATGCAAAAGTATGCTATTGTACATGTATTTGTACAGTGTTTATCGGCAGTACTTGTAGTAAACGCGCATTAATTTGGTTGGAAATTGTCACGTTGGCATGATTTAATTGGATTATGTATGTTCAGGATATGTATTTGTGAGAACATTATTTCATATCATAAAAAAAATACAAAATGGATATGCCTAAATGTAGAAAATCAAGTAAAATACTGTTTTTTATTACTATTTTTGCCTTGCATTTAGTGCTATTTTTAGACCTCTACAAATACGAATACGTAATTCTGTTACCGTCCTGACGTAATTCCGTTACCATGATTAAAGGTCATTTTTTTCAAGGAATAATATTTCAAATTTGTCTACATATACAGTATACTACAAATAACACCCTTTTTGGAAATTACTAATCTTCACAAAATCTTCCAAAATTTTGACCTCCCAGCAGGTGAATTTTTGTTCATTTGTGTCCAATGAATCTGTTGGAACTTGGCTCCCATTTCATACACAGATTGTAGGCTTGGGCAGTTCCACAATTTCTGGAACGGTTTCAGTTCCAAAAAAAAAAAAACCGGTTCCGAGTCGGAACCGGTTCCAAGAGATTCAAACAGAAAAAAATAAAACACACAGTCTATTCAAACTTCATTGCGTCTCTGATACGAAGGCGTTTCAATTTTCAACCGCAAATGCAGTGATGATAATTTTGTTAAAATAAGTAAGGAAACGTTTTAGAAACATTAAGCTAAGTAAGAGATTTGTTCCCATTATCCTAACGTTAGCAAACAACGTTACAAGCCCTTCTGTACATGTACATGCCATGGCTTTGCACATGCTTCAGGGGTTGGAGCAATCATAGAGGAGCAATTAAGCAATTGTACCACCCCCTGTACACAAGGTACCGTACTACCATCCATGCCTATTGAAAGTACATTAAGAACACTAGAAACATGACTAATTCGGAACAAGATTATCCATATTACGGGGCCACCTTGATCATTCCACTTCTCAAGACACATGCTGTCAACATTTTTAACAACATCTATATCTCCATAACCAAAGTATCCATGTTATATGGGGCCAATTTATAAACGGGGGTTGGAGCAATTAAGCAATTGCACCACCCCCTACAAGGTACCGTACTACCGTCCAAGCCGTATTGAAAGTACATAAAGAACACTAGCGACATGACTGTTAACTTTGTCACAAATTTATCCATATTTCGGGGCCACCTTGATCACTCCACTTCTCAAGACACGTGCTGTCAACATTTTTAACAACATCTCCATTTATAACTAAAGTATCCATGTTATGGGGCCAATTTATAAACAACTCAGTGATGCACAATGATACTACTAATGCACAGACATTGCGGTTTGCATCAGTTGCATGTGTGGCGCCGCAAGTTTGCTGCAGTCTAGAGTTACATTTTGTCGGTCACTCATCAAAGAGAATCTGGTATTTTGACTGGAGCCGGTTTTCGGCTCTAGAGTTGGAGCTCAGACAAAAAACTGCGTATTTCAATTGGAGCCGGGTTGGAATTGGAGTCAGGTTTTTTGCTGGAGCCAGCTCTGACTGGGACTCGGCTCCCAGCTGGCTCTGGGACTCGGCTCTGGGAACCGGGTATTTGAAGGACTCGGTTCCGGAACCGACTATTGCGAGTACCCGGTTCTTTAAAAAGTGCAACCGCGGTTCTGATTCTCAATTTAGAACCGGGTACCCGCCGGAACTGCCCAAGCCTAGTCCCAAATATCTGTCATTTTAATCGGTAGTGATTCGGGCGAGTGTTGCTTAATAGTTATTTGTGCATTACTCCTCGGCAATGTGATCCATCTGTGGGGGTAGCCCGTCTGTGTGAAGTTTGAGCCATTTTTCTTTTGCCATTCTCCCATAAAAGCTACTTTCGTAAACTTTGTGCCAAATGTGTAAAGAATTTAAAAATTACTTGACCAGAAAAGTTCTTTCAAAAAATTTGCCCTCGGTTCCTCAGATAGTGGCCGCTGAGTCCCATTCCCGGTCCTTAAACCAATTTTGACCGTCAGACCCCACTCCATTTACATATTGAATTTGAGGCGATTCCGAGACGAAAACAAAATACCTAATTTGGGCCCAATATTTGAATTTTTGACCATACCTGCTAGGGCAGAATTTTCCAAAATGTTGTCCAAAATCTCAAAAAAAAATTCCCCTCCAAAATCAAAAATATTGTCACCACACCCATTATGCATGATTTTTCTTTGGTGGGAACCCACTGTTTGACCCTGATTTTCCAAAATTGGGTCTGAAATTTTGAAAACATTTTTTCCCCCCAAAGTCAAAAATATTGTTTTCCCTCCACACAGCTCATGATTTGTTTTTGGGTGGGAACCCACCGTTTGACCCCTGTGGACACCATCTGTAACTTAGCCCTTTTGAAATCTGTCATTTTGATCAGTCGTGACGCGGGCGAGTGTCGCTAAATAGTTATTCGCGCACTACTCCTAAAATACTTGTCGTACTTCGATAAAGATTGTGTGACATGTTAGTTTTTCTTAGTCTTTGTCTTATTTGTGTCTGTAGTATCAAAAAATAGATCACTGATTTACATAAAAAGTATATGTGTTGAGGATGTTATCAAACATCAACTCAAATCATCGTCTTATTAGACTAACTTTTTTTCAGGTTTTAAAAGTAAACTGACTAATGATGACCTGCGAAACTGCGAAGAGTTGAAAATGACAAACTCAATGTGCCCTCTCTGAAGTATGTTTCCCAAAACGAGAAAACAATGAGAAAATGGGAATAGGGGAATGTCATCCCACTTTGCTTCTTACAGTTTATTGTTCTGATTAAAATATACTTAAAGTGTTTATTTATTTATTTTATTTATTTATATATTTATTTGTTTCTATTTCGTTTATTTTACAGTGTGGAAAGCAAGACGCTCTTTGTTTCCTATGAGAATAACAAAGAGTAATCTAACAAAGTAGTGAGCTACATGCTACCGGGTACCTTACAGATCAGAAGCGGATGGAGAAAAATTCAGAAGGGAAAAGGGGCACTCCCTAAAAATCAAATACTACAGATGTTTTTGTTTGGTCATGGTACTATATTTTGTGGTTTCCCCCCCCCCCCGGCTAAACATGCAGCAATATTGTGTACATTTTATTTATTTATTTTTGTTATTTTGTTGGAGGCGGGGCAGGATAGGCTGTTATCCTAGCCTACAGGTTGGGAGGGGCATCACCGCTACCTCCTTGGAATTCACAAATGTACAAAATTACAAGATTTTTTGGTATTTCTTTCTGACGAATTTTAGTCAGACTTCAATTGCCTTTCTTAAAGAAGAACCACCGTGGTTCCAAACCAGCCTACCAGTCTAAATTTTATTTTATTTTTTAAATGACATTGCTAAAAAGAAGCTTTAACATTGAACAACAAACAAACTACATGTAGCAAGCATTAGGCCTACATCAGTTCAAGATATATCATCTGTAGGTAAAACTTGTAGCTTTGCATGGTGAGGATGATAAGTAAGACCATTATAAGACTAATTGCGGTGACACCATGTACCACCAGTTCTTTTCAGAACTAATTACTACTCAATTGAGATTCCACATGGTGTCACCGCAATTAGTCTTACATATATCGTCTGTGTTTGGCCAATTTGACAGTAAAAGAAAATTGATTTCAATATTGAACTGCTATATTTCTGGGGTTAAGGAAGTTATAAGCTGTCATTTGAGACATTGAACAAAAATCTGCCAAGGAATAGTATCAGTAAAATAAAAAAAATCAAATGAATAAAATGCTGGTCTACTGTTTTAGTCCTCAGCTTGCATGAGGTCGTGTGCAGCAGCGGCCAGTGCTACTGTTTTAAATATTGTTTTATACAGTTTTCGACATCCAAATTTCATATTTTTTCCAGTTTAATAATGATATTACCGTTCAAAATTCGTTCACTTAAAAAAAGAAAATGTTGTGGGTCTCTTGAGCCAAACATGGGCAATATATCTTTAAGGACATGCCTCGATTTTACAACAAAAACTGCTTATTGTTGTGTTATGTGTTAGCTACAAATAACACAAATTATTAATAACAAATTATTTAAAGGGAAGGTATGACATTGCAATTGACAAGATTATCAAACTAATGAATGATTATTTATTATAAATTGTTTCTATTGATGTGCGTTTATCTTAGAGAAAACAGGAATTGCTTTGTCAGTTTTACAAAAAGCTGCCATCTAGCCCAAAAAAAAAAAAAAATCCGGTTTTTGGTGTCAAGAGCCGCGCGTCGGCATTTTTAAAAGTATTTTTTCCCTAGTTCTTCTATGAAACGATGTATATTGCAGCCAAAATGGTTGGATCGATTAAAATACTACCATGCTGTATTTTAAACAACCTTTTCAGATAGAGGCATGAGAGTGAGGACTCTCTTAGTGTTTGGGAAATTTGGTCTGGTTCAAATAACCACGTATACACGTATCACGTATTTCCAAAAAAAAACAACCAAAAAACGTGTTACTGCACCAATTTTGGAGACGACCTTTGACCAGAAACCGGAGACTTTTGGCCTTAACAAACAAACAAAATTTTATGCAGCTTCAGCATAGCTTTTATGAATATATCTTTTTCCAAAAGGATACAAATAAGACTTGTAGCTTTGCATGGTGAAAAGGATAAGTAAAGAATCTTTGCACCATATAAACAATGCTCTTTTGAGTATAATTGGTTCTAAAAAGAACCAGAGTTGTAACCAACTGGTTCTTTTCAGAACCACTTACTACTCACAAGGCTAATCATAATGTTATCATCATTTGAAACATTAATTGTGGTACTCTTTGAGTGGATGGAGTATATAAGCCTTGTTGTGGTATGGTTGGATTCAGTGGCCTCCTGTTGCGTCTATCACACCCCAGTAGGCCTACATCATCTTACAAAATAATATGCACTTGGTTTTCTTCATCCATTTTTCCTTTCTCCTGGGCCTACTGCTTCTCCTGAAGATGATCAGAAGGTACTGATCGAAACATTGAGTTATAACCACCAGTTCGTTTCAGAACTAATTACTACTCAAAAGAGAATTTTCACATGGTATCACATGGTGTCTTTACTTATCCTTTTCACCATGCAAAGCTACAAATCTTACGCTTTTTTGTTCATATTGATTTATGGCCTGTTATAGTGCTCAATGACTCACAGTCAAAGGATCCGTCCTGTGTGCACACCCTTGGTAACTGCCTGCTAACAAATTATCGATTTATTATCTTTATCAAAAGCTTGGTATGGTCCCAATTATTCCCTCTGAAGCAATGGCGGTGGAATGATATTGAAAGGGGATCCAAACCAGCGAGTGGACTGAGTCAGCGAGCAAAGCAAGTTTACGGCATGGGGTCTGGGGCCTGCTTTAGGGCCCCTTGAACATTTTGGATTAATGAAGCTCTGTGGGAGCATTTGTGAGCTATTTCAGCTTATAAAAAGTGATTTGATTGAGTCCATTTTGGAAAATGATTTCTTAATCTTAACCAGTGAGCATATTTATATATATTTGTATATATTTATATATTTATATATATATATTTTTTTTTTGGAATTTTTTTTTTAAAATTTATTTATTTATTTAAATAGCAACCAGGACCTTTTCTAAAGTGGGAGGGGGCAAGTGCCTGCCTAATTTGATACATTTGTGTCAAATTGCATATCACCCTGCCCCTACAATACCCAAAGCATCAGTGTAAATGTATACATCTGAAAATGATTCACCAATCTACTTTTTTTGATATGAGACATTCATGTTGCTGTATTTGGTTGTGAGCCTCCCATTGTAAATAATCTGGCCCCGCCCACAAAAGAGGCAGAATAAATAAGTCGTCTACACCTGACACAAATGTATCAAATTAGGCAAGTCTTGCGAAATGATATCCATGATAAACAATTGTGCAGTTAAAATTGTAAGCCCCTACTGGTAAATTCGCAAAACAGAAATTATAACAGGTCTACATGAAACTTATTGGTGTTAAACTTAAATTGATCATGGTATCAAACAGGGATGACATATTTTGGTCTCATGTGCTATCAAATTAGTAAAACAGTGAAATAATGTCTAAAAATAATTGCTGTCCCTCCGGGAAAACAAATCAACGTAAGAATGAATACGAAACATCTGAATGCATTTTCATTATTTTCTCGGATAATGACACATAATAAACTGAAACTTTCACATGTTGGTTGTTTAATGTATATCTTGATTCAAAGAAAGTAAGGATACTTTTAGAAACATTTTTTTACACACATTACCAATAGTGTATTGTATAGTGTATTAAATCACAAACTTCCTCAAATTGTTCAACGATAATTTTATCCTTAAAATAACACATACACTCGATTAGTGTAATTTAAAAGGAATAAAAACTCAATTCAGGCTATAAAGCGTGAATTATCCATGGTCCAATCAGAAATCAGTATTTTGATGACGCCATAAATGTTTAAAAACACTCCCATTGACATGGGAAACATATCTGGGTGTAATATGCCATCAAAATAATGGAAAATTTGGCGCATTTTGGTCCCACCCTGGCCCACTGTGCGTTGTTTCCTCAGACTCCATCGCAAGTTCGGCTTCTCCTTCTCTGGCCCATCTTCCCGCACTGCCCATCGCCGAACTCCTAAGATCTCCACCAACGGACACTGCTGATATGAGGACACACTGATAACGAACTTGTGTCTCAGACAGACTTTTATTCCCAAATTCTATACTGAGACGCAATAGAAACTTACCACTTTTTCGACCTTAAATTATCAGTAATCACAATGCACATATGTAATATGTGCACTCGCGGTGAAGTGGATACAGATGGGATCGAGTACATGTGGACAAAACGTGGACATTTCCTCAATAAAATGCCAACATTTCTAATCCAAATTGTTGTGTTGTCTTATTTTGAACCATTACAATTTTATGCTATTCCAAAACAAGTGGTAAGTTTCTATTGCGTCTCGGTATATTTTGATAGAATATTGATAGAACTCATAAGACATTGATTCATGTTTTTCATTCTGCAATGTATATAGAAGAAACTTATGGAGGTTAATTATGAATATAGGCCTAATCGTGTAAATAGGCTAAACTGTATAATTTAAAATTTATGTAAATATATTTGATCAATATAATTTTCTATTAATAAAACAAATGAAAATGAAGATTATGCTTTACTTGTTCTCCTTTTTAGTGTTATTTTCTTCAAATAAGTAAATGATTGAGGTTTTACAAACATGTAATATTCATATTGGTCTGATACATTTAATTGATAATAGAAAGTAACTTCTCGGTTACACTTTAATTAATGTCATGGGTTGGTAATTAAACAGCAACAGCAGGTGGGGCTCATAAATCATTCCTGAAACAATCTCAGCTCCCTGGGAGTATACAGCTCAATTGCTGCCATTACAGCGCATATAGGGCTAATCAACCGACTGCCCTCACAGGTACCCATTTAACCCCTGGGTGGAGAGAAGCAATTATGGTTAAGTGTCTTGCTCAAGGACACAAGTGTCACGGCCGGGATTCGAACCCACATTCTGCTGCTAACACCAGAACTTTATTCCGGTAAACTAGACCGCTCGGCCATGACACTCCTTGTACAGTGTACATTAAACTGTTCTTCCAAATTTTTTGTTACACATTCTTTTCTTACATGACGAGAAAAAAGTGACCCTGGTGTTCACTCTATTATGTAAATCTCATTTGTCTGATTGTATATGAATGTCAATTAATTATAAATCATATCAATGCCTCAGGAATAGTGAACTGTTGCTTAAAAACAATCTGACTTGATTTCTGTCTCTTACAAGTGGTCTGTTTTTGTATTTCTTTTATTCTGATGGGATAACTAACAAAAGAGGAAGACAAAAATATACAAAGAAAATTACTTTATTCAAACCAACAAATAACACAAAATAATCTTGAAATAGTTTGTTGATGAAGGTAGGCATGAAATACAAAATATTAAAAGTAAAATGACAATTCAACATGAATTGTGGTAATTTCTTCATCTTAATCTGTCAGTAAGATATAGTAGGGTTTGTATTTACAAATATCACATGGTTATATGGATGTACTTGTACATGTACATAGTTGGAGTTTTTCCATGAGTATCAAACGCTATCTTGAAATTTTTCTTTGTAACAATAACAAAATAAGCAACCTAAATTTAATGCAAAGTCCTTACAAAGATATTGTCCTTTAAAAGTACTACTATTCATCATCTATTGACAGCTAGGTCTATGATTATCTACTAATGTACATTCGATTTCCAGATGATTATAACGGGAAATCTTCTGAAAAAATAATACAAATCAAAAATTGGCCACATTATAAGTTAGATCTAACTGTCATGCCTTGATTTAAATCAAATAATTGTGTGGCAGTTTGAAACAAAAGCATAATTAATGGGCTTAATAAAAAAGAGAACTCATCAGTGTCTCCAACAGAAGTCATGTATTTTATAACTCAATGTTTATGTTTCCCAGGATGTTTGGTACTTCAACACTAAAACCAACAATCAAATTTCTTCTACTTTACCGTCTGTACTGTTTTAGAAGATGTAGAGAGATAACGAAACCCAAACATCTCCTATTAAAACAATAAAAGCAAAGAAATGTCAGAAAATAAGACTCCTGAGCATAATTCTTGGCTCGAAGGTCTGTCATAACCCCAAAAATCCGATACAACTGCAAAAACAGCTGTAAGTTGTATTTAAAGTGACATATTTTTGCTTCCTCTCATTTGTAATTTTCATTGTGTTCAAAAGCTAATGACAACTTGCATATACTCATGAATACTTTAAATATCATTGCAGTTGGAAGATGCAGCATTGCTGGATTTCACAAATGAAACTTTTAAATTCCTAACACTTCAATTTGTTGCTCAGACTCTGCATACATCATAACCTTGACTTTGTAAAACAGTGACTGACGATCTTCCTTGGCAATGTGGTGTTTGTGATCCCACAGCCACCTCCATAGTGCCTTGCAGCACATGAAATGTGCAGAGGAGTAAGCATGATGATGGATACACATGGTGAATAGCCATTCTTTCAGCTTCAGCATCATCTGTCATGAAAATGATGGGGCCTTGGTGTCCTCTACCATAGAATGCACTATCTGGGAGAACAGATTTCAAGAGTTCAAGTCCATACTTGATGGTACTTTCAGACTCGGATGAAGTTACAATCACTGCAAGGGGTAAGCCTCATGCAGGGCTGTGGGTCAATAACAGGAATACTCTGCAATTATGTCTGTCCATTGTTCCAGATGAGTCCATGAAGCACATCTCTCCATTGTTTGTGGACCCTCTTCACCAATGGAGTACATATTGCTATGACTGTTTGTCCATCCTCCGTTGTTCCCACTTTGTCACACACAGCTCTTTGTTCGCTGTTGAAGATTTTGATTTTTGACTCCAGATCTAATCTTTTCTCCACTGGGCTCACCATATTCCTGCTTGAACATGGAGTAGTACAGCCTGAAATAAAATTTTTAAAAATGCATCTACAATATTCGAACACTTGAGGGCAGTGGGATGATGTGGGGAAATTGAACTTCACATTGCAGTCCTACAACTCCTTCCTCAATGGCTATTATTATTGTTTGAGAACTCTTCCATTGATCACTTTTACTTTCAGTTTATTTTCCCTTTTCCATGATTATCTTTTTGAAATCGTGGTATGCAGGCGCGGATCCGGGGGGGGGGGGTCCGCGGGGGCACGTGTCCCCCCGGGTAAATTGAGTTTTAAAAAAAAAAATTTTTTTAAGGGAAAACAAAAATTGTTAGTCTACATTTCGTTTGCAACCGGTAGTCTGTGATCGGGTGCAAAGCAAGCTAGTCTGGTTTCTTGACCCGATTCCTCCACGTCTATCAATTGTTCCGTTTCGTCTGAAGAAGGGTCGGGGTACCGTGTGGAAATTACAATCGCCGATGTCAATTTACTGTCGGATTCTACGCCAGTACGCATAGGCAGGCGAAGTACGATGAGTCTTGTAGCTGATCTGCCGATGGTTTTAACACAGGGCAGGAACAGTATGAAATCAAGCCCTTTTCTTGAAAATTTCAACGGCTGAATTAAAACCAAGAAAAATTCCGGATAAATTAAAACTGAAGTCAAAAACTGCAAATTAAATGCCAAAAATCGGGGAGGGAGAAACTTATATTGTTGCAGTCATGACATCGCTAAAATAATGGCTAAAAATAATGGCTAAAATAACAATTATTATTATATATATATTCTCCATAAATCTTGAAAACTTTTGCAAAAAAAGTCAGGTGAAACTGGCCAGGAATCGCCTCAGATTGCACCACAGAGCATCCAGAATCCAAAGTTTTCCGGGGCCCTTAAGCGGGACCCGGACCCAACGCCATAAGGGCTTCGCGCTCGCATTTAATAATAATAATAATAATAATAATAAAGATTTATAGCGCGCACATATCCACCCTGCTGGGCGCTTAAGGCGCGAAAACAAAGGGAAAAAAACATGATTACAAACAATTATACAATGTTAGCATATGAAAAAAAAATGTTCGTGTTGGGTGTGCCCCCCGTCTAAAAAATTCCTGGATCCGCGCCTGGTATGTGACAAGTGCAAGTTAAATAGCTTATAAATAAACAATTTTGTTTTAACTTCCGAGGTAGTGGCATTGATATAATGACTTAAACTATGTGGGAAGTAGATACTTATTGCATGTTCAAAAAATTAGTTTTACCTGTAGCAGTATTACACATCTGGACATACTGGTCTGTCTGCTGAAAGTTTGGAATATTCACAGGGCAACAGTGCAGTGCATTAGCATAGCTGCCA
Source organism: Zoroaster sp. YZ-2022 (assembly GCA_029582265.1). Taxonomy (NCBI): domain Eukaryota; kingdom Metazoa; phylum Echinodermata; class Asteroidea; order Forcipulatida; family Zoroasteridae; genus Zoroaster; species Zoroaster sp. YZ-2022. The sequence goes on from CM055818.1 coordinate 9,960,667, forward strand.
ACTATTACGAATTTTTCGTAATTATTATGAATTTTTGTCGGGAATTACGAAAGTACAAATTGATTTACGTACATATATGTAGTTTGTTTTTGTGTGATGTATTTGCAGTTGGTCATCTTGACCATCATTTTAGTTTCAATACGAATTGTTGTCTTAGTCGGTTTCATTACGAATTGGAATTTTGAAATGTTGGCAGCTATGCATTAGACGCGCTCACTCTCTCACAAGTGTGTCAGCAGCATGCACAAAAAACTGCATTGAACACAAAGTTAAGTTCTTGCAAGCACATCCATGTAATGAATTATTCATCATTATAGACGACACCTAACCAATAGGAAGCGAAAATGCAAATGATGGCCTTTACCGCGCTGGGAAAAAAATTCGCGTCCAGATTTTATTTTCCCATCGCGGTAAAGGCCAACATTTGCATTTTCGCTTCCTATTGGTTAGGTGTCGTCTATAATGATGAATAATTCATTACATGGATGTGCTTGCAAGAACTTTGTTCAATGCAGTTTTGTGCATGCTGCTGACACTTGTGAGAGTGAGCGCGTCTAATGCATGCACTGCCGGCCGCGCCCTGCATCGTGAATCTAAAACAATACGGATAGTAATAATACTATATCATCATGGACTGTGAGTGTGCACGTCTCACGGTAGATGCCTGCCCTTCTTTGAAGGTAAGAATTGCTTAAGTTCATAATGCAAAACTAAAGAAGCTAATTAATATATAAATTATAAGGTAACTTGGATTAATTTTATCACGAAGCTGCCTCCTCATTTTTGCACAATTTATCAGGAATTTCTACCTGAGGGATATACTATTAATCCACACGTGCCCAGCGTATACGCTTAACATGCGGTACATATGGAGTGCGTGCATTCTCTTGATGATTTGTTACCTTTCAAAAGAGGGCGCTATAACAAGCCGCAGTAACCCATGCAATTAACAGATTGTGGGTATGTGGCCCAACATTGGTGTCTTGGGTTTTTTTGGATTCAACTTTACAGCAATATTGACAGATTTGCTCCTGATAATATGGTACTATTTTGGCGGAGGGATATGTTTTCAGTGAATTAGTGTAGTGTATCTCTGAATATACGTTCTAGTCATAGAGTTATAAAAAAAAGATATAACTATGGTTCTAGTATAAATGTAATAGCGCCCTCGACGATTTCGTGTTTTTTCCGAATCAAGGGAGCTGGAATTTCATCAATCTGTAGGCCTACTTCAAGGCACAAATCGTCACGCACGGTCAACGTGGCACGGAATCAGAGTGCAAGATTAAGATTAACTCATGTGACTGAAAATAATACCATTCAATAAGGGGCCATTCAGAATGATCAATGTTTTTAAATTTTGATTTTTTTTCTCAAATTGTTTTGACCTACCCACCCACCCTAATTTTCGATTTTAAAAATATTGACTGGCTATTCTATATATTCTACATAATGAAGGACGACGGTGATGCCCCAAATAAAGCACTCCAAGTCAGTCCTGACAGAACCTGAAATAATTCCCTGAAATTCCATTTTATCCCCTTTGCATCAGGCAGGGCTTCCCGGCTCATTCAAGGAAAGGAAACTCCGCAATAATCTACATGGGCCAATAAACAAGGATTAAGATCGAAAACAAAAACTTTGCAATCTAAAAAATAAATTAAAAAATCAAAAAATGACGGCGTGTGGATCGAAGCCATGGGTCTTCTCCTCTTGCACATGTGCCCAGACGATTTTTGTGTGTTTCAGACGATTTTTTTGTGATAAGACATTAAAAATGATTTTTTGCACCCTTGACAGGGAAAGATATGTCCATCATTTTGTCTTTTTCTTGATGAGGTCTTGTGATAGATCAGGCTGTGCCTCTCGCGCGCAGTTGCGAACTAAAGAACATCAGGTTTGGGCACAAGTCTAACTGCGGTGACTCCATGTGAAATTCTCTATTGAGTAGTACTTAGTTCTGAAAAGAACTGGAGGTTACAACTCGACGTTTCGATCAGTATGCTCTGATCGCCCTCAGCAGAATGCCGGACTCTGAAAAATGCTGCTGCTTAAAGACTAGGCTGCTGGAGGACACCGATTCCATGTCCTGTTAAAAGTCAGCTCTGATTGCGACGATGCAAAGTTGGGGGAGGTTCCTTTCTGCACCCTGGGAGCGTACAAGCCTCGACCCCTTTTGCACATTATGAATTATAATATATTCAAATTCAAATTCAAATTAATTTCAGAACAATTACAAATTTTATTTAAGAAAATTACACTGCGAGTTAATTAAGCTGATCATGGAGGGAACGATAGATTGTTGATAAGGTTTGTGCGTATTCGAGGCATTCAATTTAATTCAATTTAATTCAATACAGAGACCGGAACGATCAATCGCTTCCCCTGTACTCCCCTCCCACCCTGTCCCACTAACAATCTGTTAAAAAAAATAGATGGGTAACCGGGCCCAGCCCCAACAAATAATAATAAGTGCATTACAAATTATTATTATATCATTGATGACCAGTCAACAAGGAAATGGCGTTATTACACAAATTCAGCATTTATATGACGTATGATAGACGGATGGAAGACTGTTGGTATCTTATTGTTCTTATTCGGGGCAAGTTAAATTGAGCGGCATTTCTGAGTCATTTGTCTGGTGATAGGCAAGAAATGTTGATGTCTCTCAGATGTCAGCAGAGATTTAGCAAATCTTGAAACAATATTAGTACGTCTGTCGGTAAGCGAAACAACATGGAGGGGCTGACAGAGTTGCTCATTATAATAGCAAGTTGGGGTATGCTATTATTCGTAGCGCCCTCCGTTGTACACGCTCAAGGGATTGACTCTGTGCTTGGGTGATGCTTGATGCCCAGACCGGAGCTCCATATTCCAGCACAGGGAGGATGTACATTTTGTAGATAATGACTAGATCGGCAGTAGTGACTCCATTCTTCTTTAGTTTGCTCAAAATGTACAGTCGTCTCGAAGCATTGTTGATCCCATGAATTAAATACAAAACATCCCATGCTATTTATTTTATTTAAAGCAAAGAGGGCGGTCAAACGTTATATTCAAAATTGTCCACCTAGACTAAGTAAATTGTGGTGGGAGAGAAATTTAAGGTCCGTTGGACAAAAAGTAATATCAGGCCAGGCCCTTACGAGGGATTTCCAATGTGGAGGGGAAGAGAGTGCCACTATATTGTAGGCAACGCCTGACAACGCAAGATTCGAATGCGTCAAACCCGTAGCGGGGTGGGGCCTCCTCCCCCTTATAATAATAATATAATAATAATGTCGGGCATTTTAAAGCGCTTTTAAACAAGGTATCAAAGCGCTGTACATTATTACCCCTGCTCATCAGGCACATAAATCATTCCAGAAACCATCATCACCTCCCTGGGGAGTATACAGCTCAATTGCTGCCATTTCGGCGCATATGGGCTAATCAAACACAACAACCAACTCTGCCCTCACAGGTACCCATTTACTCCTGGGTGGAGAGAAGCATTTACGGTAAAGTGTCTTGCTCAAGGAGACAAGTACCACGGTCGCGGTTGGGATTCGAACCCACATTCTGTCGACTCAGCCATCAGAACACAAATCCGATGCACTAAACCGCTCGACCATGGCACTCCATGGAAAATGTACCAAATTCTAGACCATTTCTGGCGATGTTCTGTCATGAATTCGCGTAAATCGAATGAGAGAAAAAGAGATTGTTTCGAAAATTTCGGACTGAGATTATGTTGATATCACATTTTGACAAGTGATCCAATAGACCTTTTTTAGGACCTAGGCCTACCACTTCAACAAACTCATAATTTGGCGGGTTTTCTTATAACAGCTAGTACTACAGGCGTACAGGTAAAATGTTAATCAATTTGGGAGAATTAAGAGATATATACAGAAACCAACAACATTTGTGATAGATTATTTATGTTATGTGCGGTCGAAAACAATTGTAACAACATGTTCTTCTCCAGTTTCTATCTGCAGGACCGCTGCTGTTAGTGCCGCTCAAGTAACAGGGTCGATTAATTGGGAGATAATTGGGAGATAATCTTGATTGAAATCATATTCTCCCAATGTCATCACATTCTGCCATGTTCCTTGAGCTGTAACATAATGTTATGTTGACTGTACATAGTATGTGCCACGGGATTCAGAAACCACGAGGTGTTGTCAATTTGTATGACTGGAGTCCTCTACTGGGTGAGTTTTGAAGGAAGAACAGCTGAAGTTTTGCACGATAAACGAGCAACATGTAATTAAAACAAACGTTTATTTATAAGAAGAACATCAGGTAAGTGATGAAGGCTGTTTTTTTGGGAAAAGTGTGAATTAGTTTCGCAGTTGTCGCTTGAAATTTGTACCGTATAAAAACTCCACCCTGAGCATGCTAAAGTTAGTGTAGGCCTTCATCGGCATGCTGGATTGCAGTTGATTGAATCGCCCCATGAGAAGACAGACAGAGAGGAGGGTGATAAGAGATACAATTACTGAAGCGAATTCAAGGAGAGGGAATAACCAGGCAGGAACATCACCAGGTTTGTTACATTTAACATGCAAGGGATGGAGTTTTTATGTTACGGTACAAAATGGAATGTTACCGTACTAAGCCTATAGGCCTACCACTTAATGCACAGTCTGTGCATTTTTCATCTTGCAATTTTGCATACATTCATTGTGCGACATCCCCCATGGATTGAATTTTCTCGTCTTTACTTTTTCTTAACTGATTTTGGGTCCGAAATTTTCAACCCCCCAAAAAATTCCTCCATAGTCAAAAATATTGTTCCCATGTACCAAATGTGTAAAAAATTTCCAAACCCCCATTCCATTTACATATCGAATTTGAAGCGATTCCGAGACGAAAAAAAGAATACCTATTTTGTGCCCAAAATCAGAATTTTTAACCATAACCAGAAAAGTCCTTTAAAAAATTTGTCCCTGAAATCTGTCATTTTGATCGGTCGTGATAGTTATTTGTGCATTACTCCTAAAATACTAGTCGTAGGGACCTGTAACTCGGTAGTGTGATCCGTCTGCGGGGGCAGCCCGTCTGTGTGAAATTGGAGAAATTTCTGTTTTGCCATTCTCCCATAAAAGCTACTTTTGTAAACTTTGTGCCAAATGTGTAAAAAATTTCAAAATTACATGACCAGAAAAGTCCTTTCAAAAATTTGCCCTCAGTTGCTCAGATAGTGGCCGCTGAGACCCGTTGCCTAAACCAATTTTGACCGTGAGACCCCATTCCATTTACATATCGAATTTGAGGCGATTCCGAGACGAAAAAAACCCAACCTATTTTGTGCCCAAAATCAGAATTTTTGACCATACCGGCTAGG